>JAREIK010002134.1:68475-668475 GCA_029783825.1 Sapria himalayana
GAATATCTAATATCAATCAATCAATCTTTCTATCTATTATTTATATTGTCATATATCATTCTATCAATCAATCTATTTTACCAATCTATCAATTTGTCTATCATCTATCTTTTTTGTATCATTTATCTATCTATCTTTTTGTATACCCATATCTATGTGTATGCTATTATCTATCTTCTTTGTGCTATATATGTGCGTCTTTCTATATCTCTATTGGTCTATCTATCTATGTATCTTACTATCTATTTATCTATCTATTTGTTTATCTATTTATTATCTATATATGTCTTTATGTCTATCTATCTATCTATGTATCTATATGTCTATCTGTCTATCTATCTATCTATCTATTTATCTATTAATCTATCTTTATATCTATGTGTCTATTGATCTATCTATATTTATCTAACTTTCTAGCTATCTATTTATTTATCTATCTATTTGTATATATATATGTCTATCTATCTATCTATATGTTTATATATTTGTCTATGTATCTATCTGTCTGTCTATCTATCTTTCTATTTATTTATTTTTCTATCTATCTATCTGTCTATTTAACTATTTTTCTATCTATCTATATATCGGTTCATATTTCTATCTATCTATCTATATATCAATTTGTTTATCTATCTATCTATCTATTTGTCTATTTATCTATCTTTCTATCTATCTAACTATCTAATGATTAATCTATCTATCTATCTATCAATCTATATGTCTCTCTATTATCTATCTATCTATCGATCTATCTAACTAATAATATTTTGATCTATCTGCCTATTTATCTCTCTATCTATTTATCTAACTCTTTATCTATTTATCAAATATCTATCTTCTATCAATTGTCTATCATCTATCTATTATTTAATTTGTCTATCTATCTATCATTATTTCTATTAGTCGGTCCATGAATCTTTTTATCTATTTGTCTATAAATCTATCTATCAATTTGTCTATTTATATGTCTATCAATCTTTCTTTTTATTTGACAATCTATTTGTCTATCAATCATTCTATCTATGTGTTTATATATATATATATATATTTTTGTCTATCTGTTTCTCAATATATCTATCAAATAAACATTCTATCTATTTGACTAATAATCTAACTTTCTATTTATCTATTTTACTATCTATCTGTCTATCTATATATCTACCTATCTATTTATCTATCTTTCTATTAATCTTTCTATTTATTTGTCTATTAATTTGTATGTCAATTTATTTATCAATCTATCTATCGATCTATCAATATACTTATCAATTTGTCTATCAATTTTTCTAAAAATTTGTGTATCTATTTATCTATAAAATTATATATCTATATGTCTATCTATCTGTCTTTTTATTTCTCTATTAATTTAAATATCTATCTATTTATTAGTCTATCTATCTATCTATCTATCTACTTCTATATCTATCTTTATTATCAAATGTCTATCTATCTATATTTATATTTATATATCTATCTATCTATCAATCTATTTGTCTATCTATCTATCTATCTATATACCTATTTATATGTCTATCTATCTATTGATCTATTTGTCTAGTTATCTATCTATCTATTTGTTTGTTTGTCTATCTATTTATATATCTATATATTTATCTATCTCACTCACTCTCTATCTGTCTATTTATATATCTATCTATCTGTCTATCTAACGATTTGTCTATCTATCTTTTTATCTATCTGTCTATCTATATATCTATCTATCTATTTGTTTGTCTATCTATCTATCTATCTATTTATCTTTATATCTATTTATCTTTCTTTCTATCAACATATCTATCTACCTATCTATTTCTCTATCTATCTATCTGTCTTTATAATTGCCTATGTATGTGTCAATTTATCTATCTATCTATCTATCTATTTATCTATTATATTTGTCTTTCTATCGATTTATCTATTTTTCTATCTATTTTCCAATATATTTTGTATGTCTATATGTCTATGAATCTGTCTATATATCTATCAATATATCTATCAGTCTATCTATTTGTTTATTTATCTATCTATCTATATGTATATTAATATATTTATCTAAATTTCTATTTATCTATTTGTTAATCTATCTTTCTATCTATATATCTTTCTTTCTATCTATCTATTTATCTGTCAATTTATATTTCTATCTATATATTTGTGTATCTATTTGTGTGTGTGTGTGTGTGTGTGTCTGTCTATCTATCTATCTATATATCTGTCTATCTATTTATGTATCCATCTATCTTTCTATTTTATATATTTATTTCTCTATCTATAATTCTTTCTATATATATGTCTATCTATTTGACTATCTATCTGTCTATCAATCCATCTATCTATCTGTCAAATTATATCTCTATCTATCTACCTATCCATCTATCTATCTTTTTGTCTATCAAACACTATCTCTCTTTCAATCAGTCTATCAATATGTCTATACATCTCTCTTTCAATCTATCTATTAATCTTTTTATCAATCTTTATATATATATATATATATATATATATGTCTATCTATTTGTTTACCAATCAATCTATCAATCAATCTATTTATACATCTATGTATTTTTCTTTCTATCTCTCTATATATTTGTCTATCGATCTATCTATCGATATATTTTTATATTTATCTATCTGCTTTCTATCTATCTATTTATCTATCTATATTTTTATTTATCTAAGAATATCTATTTGTCTATATATCTATTTATTTATCTGTCTATATATATATATCAATCTATTTATTTGTCTACCTATCTTACTATCTACATATCTATTTATCTATTTCTCTATCTATTAATCTATCTATCTAATTGCATATCTATATGTCAATATATCTATATATATATCTATCTATTTGTCAATCTCTCTATCTATTATATTTGTCTATCTATTTATATATCTATCTATCTATTTTTTATCTTACTGTCTATATATCTATCTGTTTATAAGTCTATTTTTGTGTTTATCTATCTATCTATATAGCAATCAATTTATCTATCTATTTGTCTATCTTTCTATATATATATATATATATATATATATATATATATATATATATATATATATATATATATATATATATATTAATTTGTCTCTCTATATATCTAACAATATTTTTATATTCTATTTGTAAATCTTTCGGTCTATCTATATGTATATCTATCTTTCTATCTATGTACTTATTTGTCTATTTATCTTTCTATCTATCTATTTGTGTATCTTTATGTCAATCAATTAATCTATTTATCTTTATATCTATCTGTCTATCTATTAATCAATCAATCTATCTTTCATTCTATAAATCTATCTATCTATAAGTCTTTCAAACTGTCTATCAATCTATCAATCAATATATCTATCAATCTATCTATCTATATATCTATCTCTCTATCTATCTATCTATCTTTTTTTCTCTAAATTTGTCTGCCTATCAATTTGTCATTCTGTATATCTATCGGTCAATCTTCTTGGCTATCTATCTTTCTGTCAATGTATTTATCTATCTATCTATCTATTTACCTATATATCTTTGTATCTATCTATCTATATGTATATCTATTTATGAATCTATCTATCTGTCAATCAATCAATTAGTCTATAACACCACGAGAAAATATCAATTTAGCTAGGGAATTTTAGCTAGTGATCAAACCCTAACTAAATTGCAAGGAATTAGCTAGGGAATAGCAGGGGATTGATGATTTTTTTTATGAAAAAAAAAAGCAACGGATTAACGATGGATTAGCGAGGAAAAATTATTTGAAAATTCCACTAAAGAAAAGTGGGGGATATAGCGACGAATTAGCGACAGAAAATTTTTGTAAACTCCGCTCAAGAAAAGTGGGGATTTTAGTGATGAATTTAGCGATGGAATATCCCTTGCTAATAAAGCCTTTGATTTAGAGATAAATTTAGGGACAAAATATCCCTTGCTAATAAAATCCTTAATTTAGCGAAGGATTTAGGAACGAAATTTCTCTTGCTAATAAAATCTTTGATTTAGTGATGAATTTCACGACGCATATTCCCTTGCTAATAAAATCCATGATTTAGCGAAGGATTTAGGAACGAAATTTCTCTTGCTAATAAAATCTTTGATTTAGTGATGAATTTCACGACGCATATTCCCTTGCTAATAAAATCCATGATTTAGCGATGGTTTTATCGACGAATATTCCCTTGCTAATAAAATCTATGATTTATTGATGGATTTAGCAACAAATTTTCCCTTGCTAATAAAATCCATAATTTAGGGATGGATTTAGCGATAGTTTTTCTCTTTCTAATAAAATCTATGATTTAGCAATGGATTTTCCCTTGCTAATAAAATCCTTGATTTAGTGAGGGATTTAGCGATGAATTCTCATTTGCTAATAAAATCCTTGATTTAGTGATGAATTTTCCCTTGCTAATAAAATTCTTAATTTAGCGACGGATTTAGCGACGGATTTTCCCTTGCTAATAAAATCCTTGATTTAGCGACATACTTTTCATTGCTAATAAAATTCTTTATTTAGGGACGGATTTATGTTTTGGAGTACTCCCCTAGAAATATTTTAAAATATGAAATTAATATTTTAACATTTGAATAAAAACACCGAGCTATAAATAAATTCGAAACCATTGCACTCGAATTCATAAATCCTAAACTACCCTCTCCCCTCTCTCATGCCCCTCACCCTTGTTCACTCCCATGCCCCTCTCCCTTGTCCTTTCTCCTGCCCCTCACCCATTACCATTTGCTCCTCCTCCTCGCCCTTGCCTCTCACCTGTCACCCCTTGCCCCTCACTCATTACCCCTCGCACGTCTTCCCTCACCTCTCTCCCCTCACCACTCTTCCCTCACCCCTCTCCCCTCGCCCCTCTCTACGAACTCCACCGAGATCCATGGTGGAGCTCCGTTGAGCTCCGTCATGGAGCTCTTGGAGAGGGGCGAGGGGCTAGGAAGAGGGGCAAGGGCGAGGGGTAGTGGAGAGGGGTGAGGGAAGTTTATGACTATGAATTCAAGTGTCAAGATTTTTTATTTTTTTATGTTTGGTGTCTTTTTTTTAATATTAAAAGATCAGTTTAAATTTTTTAAATATTTCAGGGGATACCTCAAAATATAATTCCACCTTAAACTAATAACATTGGTGAATCTTTAAAATAACACAAACTTATTAATGACTTATCTCTTAACAACATAGTTCACTCAATCATCTTCTAAATCGATTTCATATCATTAGACGTGAATGACTCATTTAAATGATGAATCTTTAGTTGCCCATTTCTTTGATTAAACAAGCTTCTCTACCCAAGTCGCTGCTTATAGAATTCAGTTCGTTCACGTACTTTGTTGTTTATTTTGAGTATTCAAGTTGAAAGGTTTATTTTTAGTATTCAAGCCGAAAGGTTCATTTTAAGTATTTAAGTCTAAAGCTTTGTTTTAAGTATTCACGTCGAAAGGTTCATTTTTACTATTCAAGTCCACCAAATCTTACACTCAAGGTGCAGCTTAGCATTCTTCTGACGTTTAAAATCATTTTGTTCCATAAATTTCATTATCAATTTTAGTTTTCATTGGGTTACGTTTACCCCATAGTTTAATAATCTGCACAATTTTTTAAATCATATCTGTATATGATTGTTTATGAATCATGATTTTCATTGGATCTTATTTTGTCCCATCTAAAAAACTTGTTATTCCATTTTCTTTGTAAAGAATTTCTTAATTCTATGTCACGATTGTTTTCATTTAAACTTTGATTGTTAAATGATTTTGTAGAAGTTTGTACTCAGTTCAAGAATAGTTTATTGATTTAGTTCTGATGACTGAATTTTTTACTAGTCATCCTGAATTTTCTCTCTTAGATTATGATTAAAGTTATCTATTTATGAAAATTTTGATTTTTTGTAGATTTTATTTGGTTTATTTTCAGTTAATTATTTAAATGATTCTGCAAAATAATCAAAATCAAGCTGATTTTTTCCTATTATTTGTAATTCACTCAATGTTGTTATGGACATGGTCATTTTCTATCTTACAGTCTTTTCAACTGATGATGGTCAACGGTACAATAGTATGATGGACATAAATGATATTTTAGGCAATCCTGCAATGCCTATGGTTTCAGCAACAAAGATTGTGATTTATGTATGGGGGTATAATCAGAGTTGGCAAACAGGAAGAAATGGAAAAGAGTGTCAATTGCGAATACCAAAACCACTTCGTCCAAAGCTCTTTGAATTCCCAGCTGGTGACGATGCTCAGTGGTTGGATATATCATGTGGCAGAGAGCATACTGCAGTTGTGGCTTCTAATGGGTCACTTTTTACATGGGGCTTGCTTTCTTTTTCTTTATTCTGATATTTCTACAAATGATTCATTTTTTTTGTTAGCTAGCAAAACAATGTGGAGGTTTAAAATTTTGTTCATGTTGAATTATTGAATAGAAATGTCCCATACATTTTATTAATCTAAAATGTGAATACATGATACAAGAAAAATATATGGAGTGTTTTTATACAAAACATTTCACTAATATTAAATACAAGCTGAAATGTAAAAACATATTTGAAATTAAATAAAATTAATATGATAATCTAACATTTTTCTTTAAATTAATGCATAAATATCTAAAATACAAGACTTGAAAAAAATGGCAATTATAACTCAATTAGAGTTTTTGTTATATATCTCAAGATTGATTGGTGGTAGGACTATTAGCAATAAGGATTACTTATCATATATTTTTTTTTAATGCAATGATAATTTACATTTAAGTTCTTTGTATAATCTTGAAAGATTTAAATGGAAGGTATATATTTGGCTTGTTAATTTTCATAGTAAAATATAATAAGATGAAAGCAAAAAAGTATATTTTTTAAGAAAGTATGTGATCAAAAAAAGTTTACATATAATTTCAAGTATTATCTTATAGTTCATTTATACTTGTATATAAAAATACTGATATGTTTTTTATTGTCAATAAATAATTGGTTAATTATAAAATATGATCAACTAGATTCTGAATAAATATGATTAACTAGAATCTGAATAATTAGTCATTTTTATCACTATAGTTTTATAATTGTTGGATATTTAAATTTTTTAATTATTCTTTTATATTAGAAGATTCAACAAAAATATCAATGATAGCTTAAAGATTGACCCTTGTTTTAATTAGTGTCTTTGGTAATTACTTTGATGCATATTTTTTATTTAACAAGCAAAAATAAATGGGTAGCCTATCTCATCAAATAATATAAAATAAAATATAATAGTTGAATAAAACTACAACACATATTTATGATTAGTTTTTCCCACCATCTTACTCAAAATTATTGGGTTATACATTTAGTAGGAGTCAATACTCATGTTTTAAGTGATCACATTCGTTTTTGTTTAGTCTTAAGTCTTTGATATTGTTTTAGGCTTTTAGATAGTGACATTGTTGTATTGACCATGGGGCATGACAATGCTAATGTTGTTCTTTTTTTGTCATGTATTTTTTTGTATATGAGTTTTGTTAGAATGATGAGATGGACCATGAGGTATATTGATGCCTCTATTATCAATAAGAAAGTGTGATATCACATCAAGTAAATAATATTTATTGATTATGAGGTATATCAATGAAAAAAATATACTACAATTTCTTATCATTCACAATATGAGAATGTTAGGAGAGATATATGACATCTGATTCAATAAGATATTTAGGGTTTTTGTAGGATGATTATACATGATAGTTTGAGATATTTTATTATTTTTATTAATAATTATATTAGATATATATTATTTTTTTATCATCTCTTATCATTCTCTCTCAGACTCATCTCATATTTTTCCTCGACTTATATATGTTCCTTGGGATTAGAGTAGATAAGACTTTTCCATAACATTAAGAATATAAAACTGGTAAATATATCTCGGGGTGTGTATCTGACATTCCTATAGTACTAGATATATATAGTTATTGATTTAAAAAAAAAGATTTGAAATTTTGTTTATGATTATAAATTTTATGGAAAAAAAACGTAGTTTGATTGTAACATGAAAATATTAAGATGATTAGAACATTATGTGCGACATATGAAAAGAACATTATGTGTTAATGTTAGTGGCATTTGTCTTTATGGCAAATGTATGGTGTGTCAGTGTCATTAGTTTCTCTTATCGAACCTATGTGTTTGGATGAATTAGAAAAGTTAAAACATAAATTGAATTTTGAGATTGTAGTTGCTAATGCTAACCATAAAATTTAGTTTATGGGACAAAAAATGAGTTTCATAATAATGGTCATAAACATGAACCAGATATTATCTCCTTGAGTGGTTTTTGATTTTTTAAACATCATATTTTCCAACTAATTTAATGGGAGTGTATGAAAAGAACAAGAGGTAATCCTAAAGCAAGTTATGGGTTGCAATAACTCAGTTCTCTTTGTTTAGGCCATAAATTATCAATGAATATTTTAATGTTTTAGTAAGAATGAAAGAATAATTAGTGAGGAAGGGTGATAATCTATGTTCTTCTCTAGAATTTGTAGCTTGTGTAGTAGGATGTGAGTTAGTATATTTGAATGTTTTTGATAATTAATTCACTTTTTATAATTAGAGAGAGGATAGTCACAAGATGTGATTTTGACTTGATATAATGCTATGTAATATTGGTTAGATAAATGAAGTATTTCACCACTCATTCATCTCAATAGTGCCATTTGAAACTTATTTTAAATGTATAATGTGCTAGTGTCGTATGTCTTCCTTAGTGAACCTAAATATCTGAATGAATTAGAAAAGTTAAAACATGAACTGAATTTTGAGGTTGTTGTTGCTAATGCTAACCATAAAAATTAGTTTATGGTACAAAAAATTTGTAGGATGATGATTTTAAATATAGACCAAATATTATCTCTTTCAATAGTTTTTGATTTTTTGAAAATTCCACCTAATGTCCTCTCTATCTGAACTATAAATTATTAGTGGAGGTTTTAATGTTATTGTAAGAGTAGAAGAAAAATTTGAGGGTTTTAATTTGCATTTCTCTCTAGAATTTGTGAATTGTATAATAGAATATGAGTTAATATATTTGTATTTTTTAATAATAAATGCAAGTGGTATAATGAGAGTGTGGATAGTCATCAAATGTGATTCTAATTAGATTTCATAATACATAATATGTAATGGTTATATAAATGAAATATTTTATTAGTTATGCATCTTAGTAGAGTAAATTTGGATATTACCCATTTGATCTTTAAAGTAAAGGACTAATAGGAAACATCAACATGAGATGATTTATTTTTTTGAAAAGCATAAAATGATTAATTATATATCATGTGCTAGCAATTATGCAATGAATTAGACAGCTGAAAGAAAGAACTAATATTTAATTGTGATAATTAAGGCATTTCTATTACGTATGAGTGTTCTTAGTTATTTTTGAAAAGGAGTGGTGTCAACAAATAAATTCGTATTCAATTGGATGTTTTTTTTAGTATTCGTAGATTGTAGCTAATATTAATTTTTATATTTATGAGAGTTTTTTTATTTTTTGCTTAAAATTTTTGAGTGTATTTATTTTATTTAAGATTTTTTTAGATAGTGAGAAGATGACTATTTGTGCTATAAAGTCTACTTTTGTTAAGTACTGTAATACTTAGAAAAGATATATATGTTACTTATTAGAGGCCATAAAGATTATTATGAATGTGAATATAATATTCTTTAATGATAAATTATTTTTCAATGACTCTATCTTAGAGCTATTTGGACTCCATAGTGATATGATTATTTCATTGCAGTGTAACAATTATTTTAACTTCTATCTTTGCGTCTGATACTAATAGCAAAATTAATTTTGAAAAGAGTAGTGATGCTTTTCTTTCAGGTAGGAAAAGGAGCATAGTATGAGTGTTCTATTGTGATATAATTATTTCTTGTAGTGTAACAACTATTTTAACTTCTATCTTAGAGATTTATTATGATGCTTTTTGCTAGGAAAAGGAGCATAGTATGAGTGTCCTATTGAAGAAAAAAAATGAGAAATTTTTGAAAACTTGATGATCTCGACCTAGAGGTATGTACTTGATAGATATATCAATAACCTTTCCCATATTAGTCTTGCCCACATTTAGATGACCATCCTATTATACTATAGAAAAAACCAAAGATATGTTCTGTTAGGCACTTAGTATAAAATTTTCTTGTTTTTATTTGATATTATATATTTTAATTTTTTGTCCTTTCTTAATAATTACATGATCCTTGATATTTTTTTCTAGATTAGTAGTCATTAAAGTTGATATATTATGTTGGTTGAACTTAATGCAATGACATAAAATTATACTGATGATTTTATTTTGAAATTTTTAGGTGAGATTGCAATAGAATGCAATTGGGCATTTTCATTGAAGACTAGATTTGAATTGAAGGTTGATTGACTTAATGCTAAGTTGATAGCTAAGAGATATACAAAAAAATAGAATGATTATTGGGATACATTTTTTTTGTGGCTAAGGTGATTGCTATTAGATTATTATTTTTTATTATTATATGTTTTATCTAGATTGTATATCAATTAAATATGATGAATGTATTTATTCATAATGATTTTAAGGAAGAGGTGCTTATACATCATTCGTCAGAATTCACTATTTAATGGAGCATATACATGATTGGTAGACTAGAAAGGTTATTTATTGATTGAAATAATTTGATAGGGTATAGTTTAATATATTCTCTTTAGCATTCATTACTTTTGATTTTATGAATATGTGTTAGGTTATTCTTATTTCTATCAAAATAAATCAAGAGGATAAGATGTTAAGTTTTTAATGTATTTTGATATTTTGATTATAGATAATTATCATTTGGGGTATATTGAAATTGATTCATATAAGTTGAGTTCTAAATAAAGAATTTTAGATATTTTAGATATTTCATGAGTATTGAGATATAATTTCTTCTTTTGAGGAGAATTGCTTTAAATAATTTGTCTGATTTTGATATGATTGAATATATGCTCATTGGCTTACTACTTGATCAGAGTGTAAACCTATTCATATTTACTTGTTTCTTAGTTGATTCTATTAGACATAGTATAATTGTATGAAAGTCGAACTACCAAATAATGATTAGAGAGCAATACTCAGATTCTCATAGACATGCTAATATGTGTATAGTTCTTATGATTTTCATGTTTGTAAAGAGTGTTCTAGAACATGAGATATTATTCAGAGATGAGTGATATAGTCGGATAGAGGTTTACACAAATTCTAGTTAAACTCAAATGATTAAAAAGAAAATATCTATTATATAATTTTATATTTTTTATAGAAATTTTATTTCTTAGAAAAGTAAGTGGTATATAATGATATTTAGATTTTATGTAGATATAGAGTATGTATTTATTACATTAATTGCTTATGAGATCCAGTGGATCAAACATTTTTTAGGAGGAGTTCTGTTTACTAATTTATATGTTTATAATGCTTTATTATAATAATTAGACAACTTGATATTGATGCTTATTTGATATTCAATGACTAAATAAAATATATTTAGATTGATTGTACTTTAATGAGAGAAGATCTAGGATAATTTGAAAGTAATTATATACATATATATCAAAGAAAAAATTATAGATATTTCACGAATGTGCTCAAACAATAAGGTTTTTTTCTCTTTTTCGAGTTGAGAATTTCTGACATATGCATGCTAGCTTAAAGTGGTTGTGTTTGAGGTTTAATTTAATGTGTAAGCATATTTTTTTATTTATTTTCTTTCTTGTTAGATTTATATATTGTATAAGAGCACATGACATGTGAGTTATCACAACTATATATATATTTAAATAATGAAAAAATATATTTATTTTTCTTTTTCTCCTTCTCTCCCTAGTTATAACCGAAACTCTTACCAGTTTTTGACCATAATAGTGATGAATCAAGTATTGTCATTGTTGATAGTACCAATTAATGCTAGTCATTGATGGTGTTGGGTAATAATGAATGATTGTTGTTGTATGTTGCTAGTTAATGGTGATTACTCTATGTTGGGCAATTGTGCTTCCACTGTTATGATTTTAAGATACAAAAGAAGAAAGAACAACAAAAACAACAAATAATTTATATTCAATCCACAATACAAGCATGAGAGAATAAAAAATAAAATAGAAACCACTAAAGAAACGCACGAAATAACGTGGTTCACTAGTTGCTCAGTACTAACTAGTTACATCCACCAGAAAATGCTTATACATTGTAGATTAAATCAAATCAGAAGTCTTACAGTATGTGCAGCATAGAAATAGTCGTGATAAATTGCGCAAAGAGAGAGAGAAGATGAACAGTTCCAAATCACGAAAATAGTAACTCGAAAAAATAAAATAAAAATATTTTATATTAAAATTTTCTCAGTTCAATTAACCGGAGCGAGTTGAATCATCGGACGGGACAGGCTCTCCTTCAAAAATTTATTCGACCATGACTAGACAATGGGACCTTTGTTATTGTGCTACTGCTGCATTCTCGGCCTCTTAATATTTCCTTTCTTGCATTTACAAAAAAATATTAAAACATAAATATTTGTTTATACAAATAGATTATCAAAACAAACTATATACAACACTCTAGGTTGAAGTAAATAGTGTTGTTTGGTCCCTGTTATGTTTCATATGTGATATCAATTTGAAATGTTGAATAATAATGAATCATTTCATTTTTGCTAAACTTAAATATTTAATATAAAAAATTACTTGGAGCTTGAAGCAAGTGGTATGCTTCTACTTGTATACATGTTATTTTATGGGAATTGAAATGTATACATGATAACATATGTTTTCTATTTTCTCATTTTATTCCATAGGAATGTATATGATATTTTAGGATATTGATGGGCGGTTCTGCAAAATCAAAAATTAATTGGACAAATAATTGGACAAAATTGTAGTTTATGTTTTTTTCATTTATTCCTCATAATAGTCAAACAAATACCCCCTTTACTATTTTGTCCTTATTATGTTCAAGTGTACTCGTTCATAACTGTACACATATTTAGGCTCTTATATGTTCAGATATTTGATTAGGTAATAATGAATTTGATCAATTGGGTGATGGCACTGAAGAGGGTATAAGGCACCCATGAAAAGTGAAGCAGTTAGAGGCAGAGTTTGTAAAATCTGTGTCATGTGGAGTGCATTGTACTGCTACTATTGCAGAACCTCATGTAAATGGTGGTACCATCTCGACGAGCAGACTGTGGGTTTTGAGTCAAAATCAGGTAGGGCAGAATCAGATCTAGTACTTTTTTTTGTGAGCCATGAATGTTCAAGTCAATTTGCATGCACCTCGACTAATCCTAGGTAAGTATGAGCTGATACATTTCCCTCAATTCAAAGGTAAGATTCAAACCTACGATCTCATGAATTTATTATATTCCTGGAGCTCGTTGCTCGCCCTTACCATCTAAACTAACCTGTGATAGTAGTTGTAGTACATTAACTCATGAGTATGTGATTCACTTCAACTAATGATATACAAACCCACAAATCTATGATTGAGAATTTTCATGTTCCATGTCCTTGTGTATTAATTCATATTGTTATATGTATTTCCATCTACATCTCCATCTTGATGAAATTTACATGTAGTAGTAGCAGCGACATCGGTGGCGGCGATGGCAGTGGCGGTAGTGGAAGTGGTAGCTGTGGCAGTGGTGGCGGCAGCAACAGCGGGGGCTACAGTGGTGGCAACAGCGGTGGGAGTGGCTGGAGCGGGAGCAGTAGCAGTGGGAGTGGCGGGAGCGGCAGCGGTGGGAGTAGTAGCATCAGAGGCACCGGTAGCTACTACGGTAGTAGATGCACCGGAAGCAGTGGCGGTAGTAGTGGCTGCACCGGAAGCAGTGGTAGTAGTGGCGGTAGCAGTGGCTGCACCGAAAGTAGTGGTAGCACCGGAAGCAGCAACAAAGAAGGCAGCTACAGGAGCGATGGCAGAAGTAGCATTAGTGGTAGTGGCAGCGACAGCATGCAACGGCAGCACCGTCAGAGACAGCAGCAGCAGCAGCAATGACGGTGGCAATGTTGGCATTGGCAACAATAACAATAGTAGAGGCAGCGACGACAATGATGATAATAGCAGTGGTATTGGCAGCGATAGCGGCAATGGCAACAGTAATAGGAGCGACAGTGAGAGCAGCAGCAACGGCACGAAATGAGGTATATACATACGAATAAAGTCAATAAATACGTACATATAATACTGTAGTATTTTATGTACATATATACTGAATATATTTGTACTCAGTTTATATGTACACATAATATTATTGTTTTTATGTACAAATACTATAGTAATATATGTACAAGTGAAATGCTAGTATATATTTACATATATACTGCAATATTATATATGTATCAAAACATAACTTTTTTTTAATTTGATAGAGTAGTTTAAATTTTTGACATATATGATACTGCATTGTTCCTCATACAAATCTTTTATAAGTGATGAGATTTTTCACTAGACATTATGTGCCGTGACTCAGACAGCTTTGTTGTAGTAGAAAAATGATGATCAGATGAGCAGGGGGAGAGAAAGCAACATCAATGAATGGATATATTATACTTTATGGACTATCAGTAGATACAGTAATGAATAAGATGAAATAAAATTTTGTTATTTTTTTGTTTCAATTATGCAAAATATTAAATTAGATTAAGATATTAAATGATTTTATATTTTGTTTATTTAAAATTATTTATAGTTTTAATTTTTATGTAATTTGTTATAAAAATATTAAAGTATTTAATTAAAAATTTTTTAAATAATATAAATTCTGAAATTAATTTTGAAATTAAAATAGCTAGGGATTTTTTACTAGCTAATTTTGCTAGGGAAATAATAAAATTAGTGATGAATTACCTATCACTAAATTTATTTAGCTAGGGACTATATCCATCGCTAAAATATATAGACTGGCACTTTAGCTAGGGAATCATCCATAGTTATTTTCATTTAGCGACGAAAAATCTCATTTATCTTGCTAATTTTGCTAGGGAATTTGTCTTTTTTAGCAAAGGATTTTTCCGTCGGTAACTATTTAGCTAGGGACACTTTCCATCGCTAAATTTTAGCAAGAAGTAGTTTAGATAGGGAACTGATCCATCAGGAATCCATCTTTATATCCTATTTAGCAATGGAAAATGCACATTTAGATAAGGAACTATCCCTAGCTATATGAGATTTTTCTTGTGTTAGTCTATCTATCTATCTTTCTTTCTGTCAATGTATCTATCTTTTTATATGTTTATTTATATATCTATCTATCTATAAATCTACTTCTCTATTTATCTATCTCTCTCTCTCTCTCCATTTATATTTATATCTATTTATCTATCTATCTTTCTTTCTAACTTTATTTCAATCAATCAATCTATCTATCTATCTGTATATCAATATGTTTTTTAATCTGACTATAAATATTTCTAATAATATTTCTATCTATCTATCAAAGTATAGGACTATCTTTCTATCTTTCTATTTGTGTGTGTGTGTGTGTGTATCTATCTATCTATGTATCATCTATCTGTCTATGTAACATCTATCTGTCGATTTATCTATTTATCTATCTCTCTATATATGTATATATTTATTTATCTAATTATCTTTATATCAATATATATATATATATATATATATATATATATATATATATATCTGTCAATTTGTCTATTAATCTATCTATCAATCTAACTATCAATCTGACTATCCATCTGTCGATCTATCTATCTATCAATCTATATATCTTTCTTTCTATTAATAAATCTATCAATCTATCAATCTTTATTTCTTTCTAATTTGTCTATCTATCTATTTATTTGTTTATTGGTATATATATATGTTAGTGTTTCTATATGTATATCTATATATCTATCTAGATGTCAATGTATCTATTTATCTATCTGCTTATATGTCTGTCTATCTATATCTCTCTATCTATCCATCTTTCTGTCAATCTATCTATCTATATATCTATTTTTCAATAAATCTATTTATCTATTTTTTTATTTATCTATATTTTTATTTATTTATTAATCCTTTTGTCTATCTTTAGATCTATCTATATTTCTATCTCTCTATCTCTTTATCTATTTGTTTATTTATATGTCTATATATTGGATTTCAATATGTCTATCTATTAAAATCTATCTATCTATCTATTTATCTATCTTTATATCTGTCTATCTATCTGTCTATCTATCTATCTATCTTTCTTTCTATCTTTCTATAAATTTATCTATCTATCTATAATTCTATCATGTCTGTCTATCTATATATATACCATTTTATCTATCAATTGTCTATCTATTTATCTATCATTATGTCTATCAATCTGTCAATCAATATATCAATCAATCAATCAAACTTTCTATCTATTTATCTATATATTTGTCAATCTATCTTTCTATCAATCAATCAATCTATCTATCTATATATCTTTATGTATATCTATCTATATATCTATCTATCTATCTATGTGTATATCTATCTATCTATCTTTCTTTCTGTCTATCTATCTGTCAATATTTCTATATGTCTTTCAGTTTGTTTATCTATATATCTTACTATTTATCTATATATCTAATTTTTCTATAACTATATATCTATCTATATATCTGTCTGTTTGTCTATCTATTTATGTATCTATTTATATTTCTATCTATCTATCAATTTATATATCTATTTGTCTATTTATCTATCTATATCTATCTAACTTTCTATCTATTTATTTATTTAACTATATATTTGTCTATTTATATGTCTATCTATCTATCTATATGTCTATATATTTGTCTATGTATCTTTCTATCTATCTATTTATATATCTATCTATATATTTATATATCTATTTATTTGTCTTTTTATATGTCTATCTATCTATCTATATGTTTATATATCTATCTATTTATCTTTCTATCTATCTATCTATCTATCTGTCTGTCTATCTTTCTATTTATCTATTTTTCTATCTATCTATCTATTTAACTTTCTATCTATCTATATATCTATCGATATTTCTTTCTATCTATCAATATATCAATTTGTCTATCTATCTATATATCTATCTATTTATTTATCTATCTACCTTTTTATCTATTTATCTATCTATCAAATAATATATCAATCTATCTATGTGTCTCTCTATTATCTATCAATCTTTCGATCTATCTAACTAATAATCTCTTGATCTATCTTTTTCATTTATCTGTTTATCTATTTATCTATTTATCTATTTATCTATCTTTTTATCTATGTTTCAATCAATCAATATATTTTTCTATCAATCTATCTATTTTTCTATCATTATTTATTTCAGTCGGTCTATGAATATTTCTATTTATATGTATATAAATCTATATATCAATTTATCTATATATCTGTCTATCAATATGTCTTTATATTTCTCAATCTATTTTTCTATCAATCATTCTATCTATTGTTTATATGTGTGTGTGTGTGTCTCAATATAACTAACTAATAATCTTCTATGTATTTGTCTAATAATCTAATTTATATCTATATCTCTAACTATCTATTTGTCTATCTATCTATCTACCAGTTTATATATCTTTCTATCAATCTTTCTATTTATCTATCTATTAATTTGTATGTCAATTTGTTTATCAATCTATCTATCAATCTATCAGTCAATCTATATATCAATCTGCCAATCAATTTGTCTATCAATATATCTAAAAATCTATCTATAAATTTATATATCTAATTATCGATCTATATGTCTATCTTTCTATCAATCTATCTTTCTATCAATTTAAATATCTATCTATCTATTTGTCTATCTACTTGTATATTTATCTTTTTTTCTATCTATGTATCTATCTATATTTCTATTTAGCCTATCTATCTATGTGACTATATATTTGTCTATCTATCATTCTATTAATCTATTTATCTCTCTATCTATCTATCTATGTATAGATCTATCTATCAATTTATCTATCTATCTGACTATCAATTTATATATTTATCCATCTTTCTATCTATCTTTCTATCATTCTATCTATATATATGTCTATCTATTTCTCTATCTATCTATCTATCCATCTATCAATCTATCTAAAAATCTGTCAATCTATCTGTCTATCAATCTATCTATCTATTTGTCTATCAATCTAACAAACTATCTAATTTCAATTAGTTTATCATTATGTCTATCAATCAATCTTTCAATCTATCTATCAATATTTCTATCAATCTTTCTATCTATTTGTCTATCTATTTATTTATAAATCTAACTATAAATCTATCTATTTATTTCTCTATGTATTTTTATTTCTATCTACCTATATATTTGTCTATTTATCTATCTATCTATATATCTGTATATCTATCTATCTATCTATCTATATTTTTTATCTATCTTTATATCTATTTATCTAACTATCGATTTATCTATCTATCTAACTATAAATCTATATATTTATTTATCTATCTATTTATCTATTATCATTCTAACTACATATCTATCTATCTGTCTGTCTGTCTATTTAATTTCCTATCTATTTATCTAACTATCTATCTATATATCAGTATATTTATCTATTTTGTTTATCTGTCGATCTATATGTATATTAATATGTCTTTTTATCTATCTCAATTTTTATTTATCTACTTATCAATCTATCAATATATCTATCTTTCTTTTTATTTAACTATATATATGTTTATATATATATATATATATATATATATATATATATATATATATGTCTCTCTCTCTCTCTCTTTCTCTCTCAATCTATCTGTCTATCTATCTTTGTATCTTTCTGTCTATCTATCCATTTATCTATCTGTCTAAAAATCTATCAATCTATCTATCTATTTGTCTATAAATCAAACAAACTATCTATCTTTCAATTAGTCTATAATTATGTCTATCAATCTTTCTATCAATCTTTCTATCAATCTTTCTATCAATCTTTCTATCTATTTATTTATAAATCTATCTATTTATATCTCTGTGTATTTTTATTTATCTACCTATATATTTGTGTATTTATCTATCTATATATTTGTATATCTATCTATCTATCTCTATATCTATCTATCTTTTTTATCTATCTTTATATCTATTTGTCTAACTATCTTTTTATTTGTCTGTCTATCTATATATCTATCTATATATTTATCTATTTATCTATCTATCTTTTTTATATATCTTTATATCTATTTGTCTAACTACCTATTTATATATGTGTCGATCTATATATCTATCTATTATTTATCTATCTATCTATCTATTATCTTTATACCTATGTATTTATCTATCTATCAATCTGTCTATTTAATTGCCTATCTATTTGTATTTTTATCTATCTATATATCTATAAATCAATCTTTCTATTAGTATATCTATATATTTTGTTTATCTGTCTAACTATATGTATATTAAAATGTCTATCTATCTATCTCAATTTCTATTTATCTATTTATCAATCTATCTTTTTATTAATATATCTATCTTTCTTTCTTTCTATCTGTCTATCTATCTGTCTATTTTTTATATATCTATATATATATATATATATATATATGTTTATCTATTTGACTATCTATATGTATGTCTATCCATCTATCTATATGTCTAATAATATCTCAATATATCTATCTTTCTTTCTTTCTGTCAATCAATCAAATAATCTATCTCACTTTCAATCACTCTATCAATATTTCTATAAATCTATCTTTTAATCTTTCAATCAATCTTTATATCTATATGTATATCTATTTGTTTATCAATCAATCTATCAATCTATCTATTTATATCTCTATATATTTTTTTTCTAACTACCTATATATTAGTCTATCTATCTATCTATATATTTTTATATCAATCTATATGCTTTCTATATATCTATCTATCTTTTTTATCTATATTTATTTGTATATATATATATATGTGTGTGTGTTTATATATATATATCTATATGTCTATCTATCTCTCTATCTACATATCTTTCTATCTATATAGCTATTTATTTCTCTATTTATCAATCTGTCTATCTAATTGTCTATCTATATGTCAATATATCTATCCATATATCTATCTATATATAAATCAATCTATCTATTTATTTGTCTATCTTTCTATCTGTATGTATATTTTTTGATAATCTATCTATCTATCAATATTTCTATATATCATTCTGTATATCTTTTAGTCTATCTATATGTCTATCTATCTATCTTTCTATCTGCCTATCTATCTATCAATTTATCTATATATTTATCTATTTGTGTATCTATCTGTCAATATATATTTCTGTCTATCTATCTATCTATCTATCTTTCTTTCTTTCTATCAATCTATCTATAAGTCTGTAAAACTATATATCAATCTATCTAACTATCAATTTATCGATCAATATGTCTATCCATTTGTATATCTAACTATTTATCTATCTATCATTCTTACTATCAATAAATCAATCTTTCTATCTATATATCTATCTCTCTATTTAACTTTCTTTCTTTCTTTTTGTAAATTTGTCTACCTATCGATTTGTCTCTCTGTATATCTATCGGTCAATCTTCTTATTAGTCTATCTTTCTGTCAATTTGTTTATCTGTCTATCTATCTATCTATTTGTTTATATATCTTTGTATATATCTTTAGATCTATATGTTTATCTATCTATGTATCTATCTATCTAAGTATATATCTATCTATGTATCTATCTGTCTGTCTATTAATCAATCTATCTTTCTATCTATTTATCTATATGTCTGTCTTTCTGTCTATGTATCTATCTTTCTATATGTCTATCTATATATCTACCAATCAATCTATCTATCTATCTATAAATCTATCTCTCTATCTAGCTATCTATCTATCTCTCTATCTATATTTATATCTATCTTTCTTTCTATTTGTATGTCGATCCGTGTTTCTACATTTCTTTCTATTTGTATATCTATCTATCTATCTGTCTATATGTCTATCTTTTTCTATCTATTTGTCTATCTCATTGTCTATCAATCTGTCTATCTATCTATTTATCTATTTGTTTGTCTATCTATTTATCTCTCTTCCTATCTCTATGTCAATTTATTTGTTTGTCTATATTATGTCTATCTTTTTGTATATCTATCTATCTATATTTATTTCTTTCTTTCTTTTTATTTATTTATATGTCTATTTATCTATCTACTTATCTATCTATCTATTATCCATCTCTTTATTTGACTATCTATCTATATATCTAAATATATATCTATTTGTCTATCTATCTATCTTATGTCTTTCCATATGTCTATATTTCTATCTATTTTTTATCTATCTATCTATATGTCCATCTATCTATATATCATTCTATCTACTTATCTATATGTCGATCAATATGCCTATCTATCTATCTATGTATCTATCTATTTATTTGTCTATCTATATGGCTATCAATATGTATATCTATCTGACTATCAATCTATATATTTTTATCTATCTATCTATCAGTCTATCTATCCATCTATCTATCCATCTATCTATCCATCTATCTATTCATCTATCTATTCATTTATCTATCTATCTATCTCTTGATATATCTATATGCGAGTCTTTCTATTTGTCTAACTATCTATCTATCTATTTGTGTATCAATCTATCTATCTATCTATTTATCTATATATTTGTCAATATATTTGTCTATCTATCTATTTATCTATCTATCGATCTATTTGTCTAGCTATCTATTTTTATATCTATCATACTATCTATCTATTTATATGTATATCAATTTGTCTATTTGTTTATCTATATATCTATCTAATTATAGAATGATTTGTCTATTAATATGACTATCTACCTATCTATTTATTTATCTATTTGTCTATCATTTTGTGTATCAATTTATCTCTCTATATGTCTATATATATGTATATCTATTTGTCTATCAATCTATGCATTTATCTGTCTATATATATATATATATATATTTATCTATCTATTTATCTATCTATCTATTTGTCTGTCTGTCTATATTTTCTATCTAGTTCTATATCTATCTATATATATATCTATGTATAAATTAATCTATCAATCTATCTTTCTATCTATCTATTTATCTATCTATCTATTTATTTATCTAACTATTCTCTATCTATTTTTCTATCTATATATCTATCTATCTAATTACCTAAAAATATATATTTGTTTATATATATATATATATCTCTCTCTCTCTCTCTGTCTATCTTTCTATATGTTTATTTATCTATCTATTTATATGTCTATCAATCTATCATTATAGCTATCTATATATCTATCTATTTATTTGTTTATCTATTTATCTAACTATCTCTCTATTTGTATATCTATATGTCTATCTATCTATTTATCTATGTATTTATTTTTATGTCGATAGATCAATCAATCTATCTGTCTATATGTCAATCAATTTATCTATCTATCTGTATATTTCACTATCTATCTACCTATCTATTTATCAATCTATATATTTGTCTATTTATTTATCTATCTAGCTGTCCATTTATATGTCTATTTATTTATCTATCTATATTTATATCGATTTATCTACCTATATTTTTTTCTATCTATCTATTTATTTAACTATCTATATATTTGTATATATATATATATATATATATATATATCTCTCTCTCTCTCTCTCTATCTATCTATTTATCAATTTATCTATGTGTCTATCTATCTATCTATTTATATATTTATCTTTCTATCAATCTGTCTATCAATAAATCTATTTATTTCTCTATCAATCTGTCTATCAATATATCTATATATCTATTTTTCAATTAGTCTATGAATATATCTTTCTGTCTATCAATCTATATAACAATCTAATTATCAATGTCTATTAATTTGTCTATCAATCAATCAATATATATATATATATATATCTATATATGTGTTTATCTTTCTATGTAAATATATATTTATCTATCTATATATTTTTAAATCTATCGATCGACCTATCTCACTATTTCTCTATCTATCTGTGTATTATTCTCTCTATCAATCTATCTTTTAATAACTCTACCAATCTATCTATCAATCTTTCTATCTATTTTCAACCTATCAATTTATCAATCAATCAATCTATCTTTCTTTCTATTTGTCCATCTATTTGTCTATCTATATGTCTATCTGTCTATTTATCTTCATGTCTATCTATCTATTTATCTATCAGTCTATATGTCTATAGATCTGTATGTCTATCTATTTGTCTATATATCTTTTTATCTTTGCATCTATATATATGTTTATATGTCTATCTAAATGTTTATCTATCTGTGTATTTATCTATCTATATGTCTGTCTTTAATCTATCTATCTATATTTGTATCTATCTTTATATCT
Source organism: Sapria himalayana (assembly GCA_029783825.1). NCBI lineage: Eukaryota > Viridiplantae > Streptophyta > Magnoliopsida > Malpighiales > Rafflesiaceae > Sapria > Sapria himalayana. The sequence continues at coordinate 91,876 of JAREIK010002134.1, forward strand.
ATCTTTCTATCTATCTTTCTGTCTATATGCCTATCTATATATGTGTATATCTATCTGACTATAAATCTATCAATGTGTCTATCTATATGTCTTTCTTTCATTCTATCTATATGTCTATCTACCTGCATGTATATATGTCTATCTATATGTGTGTCTATCAATTAGTCTATCTATCTATCTATCTTTTTTTCTATTAATCTATCTATCTGTCTATTTATTTTTCTATATATCTACCAATCTGTATGTTTATCTATCTATCTAAATATTTTTCTATCTATCTATCTTTCTTTCTATCTATCTATTTGTCTATCTATCAATCTATATGGCTGCATATTTGTCTGTCAATCTTCCTTTTATTTGTCTTTCCATATTTCTATCTATATGTTTATTTATATGTCTATTTATATGTCAATCTATCCATCAATCAAACTATCTATCTATATGTTTTTCTATCTATTTGTATATCTATATGTTTCTCTATGTACCTGTATATCTGTCAATCTATATGTGTGTTTATTAGTCTATATAACTATCTTACTATATGTCTGCATATCTATCTATCTATTTATCTTTCTATCTGTCATTAAATCTATCTAGCTATCTAACTATATGTTTATCTCTCAATATGTCTATCTATCTATATATGTATCTATCTATATATCTATATATTTCTATATATTTTGTTGTCAATTTTTTGTCTATCTATATATCTATATTAATAAATATCTATTTATAAATCTATAAAAAATGGTGTATATTTTTGTCTATCTATCTGTATATCTCATTATCTATATGTCTATCAATTTGTCTATCTATCTGTATATCTATTTATCTATATAGCTCTTAATCTATTTATCTATGTATATATCAATTTATCTATCAATCTATCTATAAATCTATCTATCAATCTATATATCAATCTATCTATCTATCTGTTTATCAATCTGTCTATCTATCTGTATATCTATCTGTTAATCTATATATCTATATATCTAACTGTCTATCTCTCTATATGTCTGTCTATCTGTCTATCAATCTATTTATCGATCGATCTATCTATATATATATATATATATGTATGTCTATATATCTTTCTATTTATATGTCTAAATTTGGTCTATCTTTCTATATGTCAATCTATATGTTCGTCTATTTGTTTGCCTATTTGTCTATATATCTATATGTCTATTTTTTGTCTATCTACATGTCTATGTCTATATATGTTTATATCTATCTATCTATCCATTTATTTATCTATCAGCCTATCATCTATCTATCTTTCTTTCTGTCTGTCTGTCTATCTATATATCTATCTATTTATCCATCTTTTTGTTTGTCTATTTGTATGTCTGTCTGTCTATAGTCTATTTATCAGTCTATCTTTCAAAGTATCTATATGTCTATCTATTTATTCTTTTATTTGTCTATTTATGTGTCTATCTGTATATTTTTTTATTTGTCTAACAATCTATCTATTATTTTTCTACCTATCTATTTATATATCTATTTATTTTACTATCTATATGTCTATATATCTGGTCTATATATTTGTATATCTATTTTCTATCTATTTTCTATCTATTTTTTATTTATTTCTCTCTATCTATCTATATATCTATCTAATTGTCTATATATATGTGTGTGTGTGTGTGTGTGTGTGTGTGTGTGTGTGTGTGTCTAACTACCTATCTATGTATCTATCTATTTCTTTGTATATCTATATATCTAACGGTCTATCTATCTATATGTCTATCTATTTATCAATTTGTCTATCAATCTATCTATTTATCAGTCTATGTATCTATCTATCTATATGTCTATCTTTCTATTTATATGTCTATCAATCAATCTTTCTATCTATTTATCTGTCAATCTCTTTCTCTCTCAATCTATTTGTCTATCTATCTATGTCTGTCTATGTGTCTGTGTATCTATCTATCTTTCTATCTATCTTTCTATATATCTATCTAATTGTCTATATATATATATATGTGTGTGTGTGTCTAACTACCTATTTATGTATCTATCTATTTCTCTATATATCTATATATCTAACAGTCTATCTATCTATATGTCTATCTATCTATCTATCTATATGTCTATTTATCTTTCTTTCTATTTATCAGTCTATGTATCTATCTATCTATATGTCTATCTTTCTATCTATATGTCAATCAATCAATCAATCTTTCTATCTATCTATTTGTCTATCAATCTCTCTCTCTCTCAATCTATTTGTCTATCGATCTATCTATCTATCTGTCTCTGTGTCTATCTATCTTTCTATCTATATGTTTGTCTATCTATATGTCTATCAGTATATCTATCTATCTATATATCTATATGTCTAACTATCTATCTATCTTTATATCTATGTGTTTATTTATCTATCTATCTTTCTATCTAGTAATTTGTCTATCTATATATCTATTTATCTATCTATCTATTTGACCATCGATCTATCAATATATCTTTCTATCTATCTATCTTTATATCTATATCTTTATCTATATCTATATCTATCTTTCAATCAATTTGTCTATTTATTTTTTTTATCTATCTATCTATCTATTTAACTATCAAACTAAATATCTATATGTCTATCGATGTCTAAATGATCTATCTTTCGTCTCTATTTGTCTATCTATAAATCAATCAATCTATATCTATCTTTCTGTCTGTCAATATATTTATCTATCTATATGCATATCTATAATTCATTATATCTTTTTATTTGACTATGTATCTATCTATATTTCTATTTATCTATCTATCTATCTTTTGGTTTATATATCTATTTATATATCCGTATATATGTTTTTCTATCTATTTTTATCTATCTATATGTCTATCTATCTATCAATTTGTCTATTTATCTATCTACCTATCTATCTTTTAATTTGTGTCTATGTCTCTTTTTCTGACTATCTATCTATCTATCTAATAAATTGTCTAAATATCTTTCTATCTATCATTATGCCTATTTTCTATCTATGCATCAATCTATCTATCTATCTATCTCTCAATCTGTCTATCATCTATCTATCAATCTATTTATCATTATATTTATTAATCTGTCCTAAATTTTGTCTATAAATAGATCTAGTAATCTGTTTATCTACTATCTATCTATCTATCTATTTATCTATCTGTCTATATGTATCATTATGTTTATTTTCTATCTATTTATCTCTCTATCTCTATCTCTCTATCTAGCTATCTATCTATCTATCTATATATCTATCTAATTGTCTATCTATCTATCTATATATATATACATTGCATTCAGAGGTGTCAAATGGGTCGTGTTGTGTCTGGCCCGGCACAGTTTCTTCAGGCTAGTCCTGGCACGGCCCACCGGCACAGCCAGTAATTTTACCTTGCCGGGTCATGCTCGTATGGGCTTGTTTAAAAAATTTATTTTTTTTTGTTTTTAATATCTATGTATTTATAAAATATATCTTATATTAGATAATGTTTAAAAATTTTTAAATTGTAACTTAAAAATTGTTGAATAGTTATAAAGTTTAATTTTTTTATTATGTTTTAATAAATTTAGATTATAATTTATTAGAATTAAATTATAGAATTTTTAATGAAATTTTTAACAAAAAAATAAATTAAACACAAATTTCCTTTAACAAAAATTACAGTCACAAAGTCAAACGCAAACCAAACGTCCAATCAGCCAATCCCAAACCAAAGCAAATAGAACGTAACATAAATAAAAAAGTGTACAAAACAAAACATCAAAATCAAAAATCAAAATCAAGAATAACACAAATCGTCAACTATGTTAATGAGGCATCAAAATCAAGTGGCAATGGCATGTGGCGTGGCAACTGGAAATGGGAAACCATATCAATCGTCACTTGGCATATCATGATCATCATCAACCACAACATCAAAATCACTATCATATAGATCATCATTATAGTAATCAACTTCTCCACTTTCGCAGCGACTGTAGTCCTTGTCCCAGTATGATTTTGGATGCTAAACCTCGAATCCTCTCAATCCTTCATGCATGCTAAGGCCTCAACAATATCTGGACATAATCTGGATCTCCTATCCAAAATCACATTCACTGTAATAGAAAAAGCAGACTCTGATGTGATGCTCAACACCGGAGGAGTCAGTAGATCTTGTGTCATCCTAGATAGCACATGAAAGGTAGACTAATATGATTTCCACCACTGTAATATATCAAGATTCTTAGTATCAGAATGTGATAGAATTGAGCAGTAGTCGTTATTTTAGTATTGAGAAATCTCACTCCTATATGACAGTCCACCCCGTCGTTTCTCCCTCACTAATTGAATAAAAAATTCGTCATTTCTGAAGATGGTATCTATGTCCGTACTCCCAGTCTCACTACTACTACCACCATACCTAGTATCATAGTATGTGAAAAGAACGGTCAGCTTCTCGTGAATGAATCCTTCAGGTTGGACTTCTAGGTTTATGCACGAGGAAATTTAGGTTAAAATGTTATCCACCCCTTTCACCTTAACCCTAGGGTTCATGCATGCAGCGAGACAGTAAAGAGATGGAATGGTAGACCAGTACTTTAAGTATTTGGTTTCCATCTCTACAACCATATGGCTAAGTGTCGGGTCAGCTCAAAACTTCCTAAAATGCTACTAATATTACATATGCACCTGAGTGCAATACAAGTCGTGGGAGTATAAACCGACAAATACATGTTTTTCATGTCATAAAAAATCTTCAGGAATTTCATAAATGAAATACTTGTAGCCCTATCAGTGTCGTCAATAATAAGTTCGCCACTCTTACTATTGACGTAGTTGAGTATCATGTGTTCGTATCCAACATGTGACTCCAATATCAGGTATATATAATTCCAACAGTGTCCCACGACTGATTAGAATTTCTTCTTCTTAAGATTCGCAGACAAATAGAGACTACCAAACTTCTGTTTTCCGCTTATACAATCAAGTTAATCATGCAACACATGCATCTAACATGAAAAATCTATCATAATGATGCATCTCTGATATTCCTAACAAACATGTTAATAACTACTCCATTATTTGTTGTGTTATCGATTGTGATACTAAAAATTTTATTTTGAATTTTATATTCTCTAAATATTTTCATCATACACTCAAAAATGGCCGGGCCATCATGAGGATGGAGAATCTTAGAGAATTCTAAATTTTTTTTATTTATTGTCCATTTAGAATCTACATAGTGAGCAGTGAGACATGCATAAGATGAATCATCGTGACTTGTCTAGATATCGGACGTCACGGACACCACTCCACTATGTGCCATAAATTCATTAATTATTATTTGTTTTTCTAACTTATATTATTTTAGTATGTCGTTCCTAGATGTGGACCTAGGATAAGTAGTCTAAAAATATGTCTGCATGATGCTCACTACCCTTAGGATCTTCCAAAAATCTGATTGGAAGACCCATCAATGTGATAAGTTTGGTCGTGCCTTCCCTGCTCGACTCACAGTGGTATATGAAGGGAGTAAACTTTGAAGACTGGACTCGATCCAGTCTCAAAAAATACATTACTAAGTTGGGTTTGCCTAGGATTTAATGCATCATTTTTTTGGTGCATATTCGACATGCTTCTCAAGGTACTCAGTCCCAAACAAACTCTTACAAGTTAAATTTCTCATATAATATTTGCACTGTGTCATTTCTTCTTCCTCACCCCTAATATTTTTTTGTTTTATTATCTTAAATTAAATCCAAACTACCGAAGTTCTTCTAGTTTTTTATTTTTTAGATGTTTGGGTTGAGACGACTGGAAAAACCAAAGTTTCAACAGCCTCAGACATTTGGGTAAGATTTTCATTTTCTAAAATTAAATATGTTTCATTAGTATTAGTCTTTTTTTTTTGGTTTTTGTTAGACAAGAGGTAGAGCCTTGATGAAAGAATTAGATTAAAGATTAGAGACTAGAGAGGGAGAGAAAAGTACAAAAATACTAATTATTTTTAAATATTAATGATTAAGTTAAAAGTTTTAGTATTAAATAATAAACAAAAATTAAAAATACATATAAAGTAGTGAGGTAGATCATGTGCACCACTGTCCACACTAAGATTCAAACTTCCATAGCCGAGCTCGAGTTACGAGTCCATAAAAGCTGAGCCGATTGACGAAATCTCGAGAGATATAAGAAATTTGAGAGTGTGAGAATAAATGTTTTTAAAAAACATAAAATTTATGGGGGGGGGGGGCGGTTTATAAATTAAAGGAATGATATTTTAAAAGTAATTTTTATGTTTTGTTTTAATTTTATTGATAATTAGGGGGCAAAATCATGAGGGACGTCGAATTCTCCCCCTAGCCATTGGAGGCAAAATCCAATGGCTAAAATTCAAATTATTTTATTATTTTTTTATCGAACTGTTGGGGGGGGGGGGTTGGGAATTTCGGCGAGCCCACGGGTTGGGTTGGGAGAGGTGGAGTGGATTCAGACCCGTGTCTGCCTAGTTTCTGGATGGTAGTGTTGTCGTGCCACTGGTGATGGGTGGGACCGTGGGTTGGTGTCTCGAGTTACCATGCCAACAGGCCACAAAACCGTGCCGAGCCAACACGGCACGAGGCCCAGTTGACCTCGGCACGGTACGAGCAAGAGAAATTCCCAAGCTGGGCCAGCCTAGGCACGTCCGAATTGTGTCGTGCCTCATGTCGGTCCGGGCCAGCCTGGCCCGGTTGACACCTTTAAATGCATTGAGGTCTCTCATGTATATAATGTGGTTTTGACATTGGAAAATGGCCACCACACATAAATTGCCCTTCAAACATCTTGAGTATCCTTGGCATTATTAATGCCCATGGTAATATCCTCCACTTTTCTCATATATCATATTACTATAATGCTACAAAAGACACCACATCATTGGAAATTAGCTTGTTTATAAAAGTCTTTGTTTTGCCTTCATTCGATGACAAGAGTCATGGTCTTTGAAATAATTATACTCAAGTAATGTCTACTATAACATTTGACATCCAAAGGTTGTGATGCTTAATAATTATCACAGCTTTCACTGAATAGTTTTGGTTCTATAATTTTAGTATTAGTAGGGTACTTGGTTATTACGACTTAAAATTTATATCATAATTATTTAAAATATATAAGATAAGTATGGTTGTGAATATATGATAATATCACAACCAAAAAGAATATATTGCATGATTAAAAGATTTTGCTATCAAGTTGGTAGGGTATGACATAGAAATGTTACTGTGACCAAATATGTAGAGTTCATCTAAGAGTTCATACTCTACCTCTCAACCAAACACATTTAAAAACCTATCAATTTCATGATAATTCATCAAAACTCTTTAAAACTTTTAAATCGAAAAATCAATCTATAATTACTCTTTTTTCATGCATACACAACATCACAAATCATTAAAATACATAATAATATTTCATAGTTTGAACTTCAAACAAACTCACAAATTAAATTAATTGCTCATCCCCAAGTAATAAATATATTTTCCATTACAAACAATAGTATTTCAGCATCACAAATCAATTTCACACAATAGGTATATCATCACATATGGAAATAAATAATAGAAATAATATTTAAGATGGTGATGATTGTTGCGGGTATGATTTCTCTTTATTATCATACTCTTTAAAGGTGACATCTAATATTAAGTACGCATGTGGCAGCATAGAAGTGAATGACCTTTCTAAATTTTCTTTCTATGTAACTAATTAATTCAATATCTTTGTCAAATTGTCATAGAGCACATCTTATCTTTGCCCATTCGAATTCATTAAACCTTCAGAGGATCTCATTGCGAAATATAATTTTTTTTCAGTTTGAATTATATCATTTTTTTCCCTCTATTAATTTTGCACTGTTAATATTTTATTTTATCTCAATTTTCATTGTCTCTTTTCTTTATTGATTTTTTCCAATCTACCATGATAACCTTGTATAGTATTCCAAATGATTCAATACTTTCTATTAAACCAATATCCACATGTATCATTCATTCCTCCAAGACTTTGTAAATCACACCTTCAAACTTTTTTGTATTGTGATAAAAAATAACTTTTTTTGATGGTGATGTTTTTATCATATCTTATCATAGTTTTCTTTCTTCCACTACTATTTTTCATAGGGAATGGATCACCCTTTTCAATTATTTATAGTTTATTTTAGCATTCAACTACATCTTCTCCAAAGTACACAAATTAACCAAAAACATGCCTCGATGTGTAGCCAAAGAATGCTCAATGTGGGGTAGCTCATCTTCTTGCATTCATCATCTTTTTTCCTTCTTTCATATATTAGTTGTGGTGAAGTTCTAGCCTTCTTTATAAATTTCTATCCGTCATTCCACTTCACACATTGGCTTCTTTCTTTTTTTGTATTAATCTTTTTCTCTTTTTACACTTGACAATATCAAGGGAAACACCATCAAACATATTGCATTGACTGATATATCAGTAGGTACACACTTAGCTAAACATAGCATTGTTATAAAAAAAATGGAGAATTAATTGACTAGAAAATTTACCCTTGAGGAACTCATAATTTAATTTCTTCAGAATCTTTTCTACATCAAAATAGTACCCAACTAGGATGGTATGGAAAAAAATCACTATATATGTAATGATCATCTAAACATTGAGAGTTGGTAATATAAATGAGCATATGAAATACAACCAAACCTTACTCAAATTCATGTGCTTTTTGACATTACTCTCCATGTGCCATTTTTATCCATCATTAAATTAGCGATAGTTGAAAATTTTGGTTGCTTGCGAACAAATTTAAAATTCATATTATTTTTCATGATAGGAATCTAAGAGACTCCTTAATAATTTTTCTATCAAAGCAAACTTAGATGCCTCTCACATAATAAATTTTCTCCCCCATACCTCTCACATAATCCTTCAAAACTAAAGCATTTTTCTATTTTCTATGCATACAAAACAATATCTAATTTCTCCTTCTAATTATACCAAAATGAGGAATGAATTCAATGAATATTTTATCACCAATTAATTTCTCTTTTAGACAGCATAGAATCCATCCATTTATGCTCAATTTCTATAACAAAAGTCACCATGGGCACCATGGCTTTGGGCTGCATTTTTATAGTAATGGGTTTCTATCTCTTTTCTTTCTTCTTGCATCTTATTTCTAGATATTTTTATTTTAAAATCTTCTCCCTTCCATTGTTTAATCAAAAAGTGGAGGACAATTAAGGTTTAATTATCTTAACATTAGTATAATATTATGGATTTTTTATAGAAGATTTGAGAGTTAGATATTTATAGTCATGATCTAATAAATGAAGATTGTGACTCTATGAGTTTATTTTTCTTCTTAAAATGAAAAGTCATTATGTTATGCCAGGTAGTTTCATTAATGTTGTGGTGCTGGGTCAAAGATGTAGCTTTTCCATATAACTTCTACGATCCTTTTTCTTATGTAATGCCAAAGTTATAGCTCTAATAAACTACTACAGTATTATCATTAACCTTATAGTGAATTTTTTCTTTCTATAACACTAAAATCACAGCAAAAAAAAAATGGACGTGGTTTTAGAATAAAATATTTCATAATTGCAGCTGGTTTGAATTTTCAAGTCTTTTAATGTGGGGGGTTATAATAATGTACATGTAATATTTATTATCACAATACATACACTTCGTTAAACAAGTAACACAACACAAAAAATATTGGTTTTCCTTCCAAGCAGCATTGTGTTTAGTATTCATAGTTAGACCATTAAAATTTTTTTCCTCTATTAAAGATCTCTATTATCCATATTAGCTTCTCAGTATACTATTTTATTTATCTATTTCCTATACTTTCGGTATCAATTATAGATGTTGAATGAATGATCATCTCGATACTCTCATCCAAGAGAATAGTTTGGATGAAGCTCATCTTCTTTGTTTTATACCTAGTCTCGACATTACAAAATGTATTGGTTTTTTCATCATTCTGCTCACACTTATCCTCCAAAAATTTTTCCATACTAGCTACCAAAACTTCATTGTTAAGTTCTTCTTCTTCTTCTTCTTCTTCTTGAGTAATAGATGTTATATCTTCAATCTTCTCTTTTAGATTTTCTACCATAAATATCTCTATTTAGTCATTGAGATTTCATCATTTGCTTAATCTTTTTTTTCTGGAATAATTGAGGACATGTCCTCAATTTTTGCTTTTAGATTCTCTATCACAAATGTCATAATAATAGTCATGAAGAATTCATTACTTCCTTCATCTTCTCCTTCTTGAATAATTGAGGTCATATCCTCATTTTCCTCTTCTAATTTCTCAAACATGATAATCTTTATATCTACTACGTGTACTTTTCTACAGTTGCTTCTAATTGAGGTCATATCTTCTCCTTCTAATTTCAGATCCTGTACTTTCTTCAAACTTATTCAAATTTATGCCTTTGTATTTCTAATGTACTTTTCTATAGGTGCTTTGTCTTTCTCAATTCATTTAGTATTTCTTAAAGCTATGCAAAGAATGAAAATTAAAAAGATGAGTTAGAATCATAAAATATCTTTTTTTTCATGGCTTTCATATCTTCTATCTCTATAATTATCTTTTGGATGATAATAGTGTCAAAATATGTTATTATGAGATTCATAATAAAAGTCACTTCTTTGAGCATAATAAGTCTCCTTAAACCCATAGTTTGGCATATTCTCGTTTACTATTGTCTTGTATTTCCCAAAAATAAGTTATGTTTGCTTTATTCTTCTCTTGTAGTTCCCTAAGGAAATTCATTAGGTCTTCCTAGAGATAGTGGCTACATATTTTGATTTTATAGATTGGTGGCTAAAAAAATAAAAAAATACACCCAAAATCCAAAAATATAATTATCCACTTTCCAAATAAGTTAACAAGACTTAGTATTTTGATTCAGAAAATATTTATCAAACTCAATACTATCTAAACTATTAAAAAGAAATTATTATTTTATAAAGATAATTATGTCAACTTATGTTGACTAACCAAACTAAATAATCTCTAATAATAATTCAAAAAACTTGTTGCAACTTTGTTATAACACTTATTTATTTGGTTAGGTGATGTCCCAAAAGTTCATTGATGATAATATATTTTAAATAGAGATTCTCAATTTTATGGGTCATATAAGTAGAAAAGAAGACTCTCATTCAAATATAAATCATACTTAGGTTGTATCAGCAATTTGAATATTAAATAGTGAGACAACTCAATTCAATTAAAATATATATTCAAATTGTGGGATTAATCGTTGATCTATGTGCTTATTAATTTAATTTAGGTGAAATTTATTTAAATTATGAATTCTATTATATTTGGACATAGTACAAATGTTTGAGTATTATGCAGTGACACATTATCTAAATGACATAAATGTTGGTTGTCATTTTTGAGCAAATTCCAATGATAGTCTCTTTAAGGCTATTCTTTCAAAACATTACTTTTGAGATAAAAATTAATCTTTATTTAAGATTCATTAGCACTTCTATACCTTTTAGGCACTTTTGTTAAATGCCCTTAATAATTATTTCATATATATACTCTTATTTTCTAATCTCGGGTATCATAAAGACTAATTATTAATATTATTTGTATGCATCTCCACTTTTAGCTTCATAAGAATCATACTAACATAATTAATATATTCTTCCCTCAAGTTTTAAATATTGAAATCATATAAGTAAAAGTTACTCACATGTGCTATTACCACCTTGTGAGTCACAATAGATTCTTGTAAATCCTGATGATTGCCTATCACCATTCTTCTAAGATATATACTATAGATTGGCATGAAAAAATATTATTAATTTCAGCTTCATAAGTATCATATTTAAAATGACTAACATACTCAATTGAGTTTTAACATATATGTTTTTTTCATGCATCATTGTTGTATGGGTTTTCACTTCCTTCCTACCATTTGTGTGAGTGAGTATTAAGATTTATTTATCAATGTCCTCCATGACAATCTCACTTAAACCTACTAATAGTTGAAACTCTAGTTTAACTTTTGTTTAATCACTCATTTATCAATATTTATAATACAACATAAATCAAACATAATCAATTTAAACCCAAATATCACATCACATAAGACAAATTATATAAACCCTAGACCATATACTATTTTGATAAAAATTTTGAATCTACCCTATTGAGAGGTTTTTTAAGAGTCATGCTCCTCAACTATATGGATTAAAATTCAGTCTTGTGTCCCTTGATTGCTTGTGGAACTCCTAGGAAGTATATAATTTTCTATTATGATTTGGTAGCTACACCATGGCTTTGCTTGTTGTATAGAAAGAGAAAAAAATTGAGTGATATTTAAAATATTTCTTTCTTCAACTTTTATATGAATCTAAGTTGGAAGTTTTGAATTTCAAAAAATATCACAACTTTGGTATTCATCTTTTAATATTGAGGTTGTAACTCTAAAAAATGACTAACTCTAGAATCAATCTCAAATTTTTTGTAACATAAAGTCATGATGCTGGGAAATGACTACAAGTTTGGCCTAACATCTCTGTAACACAAAGCTATAGTACTATGAAGTATTAGTGACTTCTTGCATCTATCTTCTTGTTCTTCATAAAGGACCAAGGTTTTAGGAAATGCCTAAATTAAAAATGATTTCTCATGTTGTTAATTAACCATGACACTATAAAATATCTTTGATGTTGACATTGGTATTTTGTGATTATTATATGGCTACGACGATGGAAAATATCTATGGCACTAAAAAAACCTCATGTGTATTCATGTGGCCATGATGCTGGGATATGCCATGACATAAAAATTAACATTCATATGTCTCGAGTGTATATGGCTCTTTGAGTGGCTATAATACTAGCCTTAATTTCTCTCATATATCATGTTTCTATGGTGTTTCAATGATGTAATGATAGCAGTAATTAGCATGTATATAAAAGTCATGGTTTTGCCTTCCTTTAAGGATAAGAGTCATGACCTTTGGAAAAGATAATACTCGAATAATATTTTTTATAATATTTCATGTTCCAAAAGTTGTGGTGCTAAATAAATACCATGATTTTGACATAAGTTATTTTAACTTTATAAATTTTTGTGGGTCAAAAGATGAGGCTTTGTAAAAAGACTATCACTCTGACTTGAGACAACCAATACATTTTAAAGATAAAATTATGATACCAGGACATGGCTATGACTTTCAGCACTAATAGGGTATTTGATTTATGTGACATAAAATTAATTTAATAGCCATTTAAATTTTATGAAATTAGTATAATAATGATGATATGATAATGTTGCAACCATAAAAAAATATATCTCATATTAGAAAGGCTATGCCGATTAGCTAGTATGGTCATGGTCTAGAAAAATTGCTACAACCAATTATGTAGAATTTCAGTCAAGAATTAATACCAAAATTATGCACGACTCTATACTCAACTCCTCCACCAAGCATCTTCAAAAATCTATCAATTTATCAACTATTCATCAATATTCACTAAAACTCCAAAGTCATAAAATCAATTTATAAATACTCAATTTGTTTGTCTACTCATCATTACAAATTACTAGAATATATAAAAATATTCGATAGCTCAAATACGAAACAACCACATATAATTATCTTTGCTGGGTAGCCAAGTCAAATTTCACAAGGAATAAGACATCTCTCATAGTCATAATGGTGTCCTAGCTATCTATATATAACTATATGTTTAACTATATATAACTATTTATAACTATACATACTATATGTATAATAACATATAACTATAAATAATTGTATCTTGCTATATGTATAACTATAAAAACTTTATACATAAATATATTTAAATATATAATTTACAGCATATCTTTAATATACATTTTTATATATTGATATATAAAAATGAATTTTACTATATCTATACCTATATATAACTATATGTATAAATATATAAAATTATATGAAAAAATATATATACCTACATATATATAAATATATATATAAGTTTAACTATATGTGTAACTATATGTATAACCATATGTAATTATATTTATAATTACATGTATAACAACATACAATATTATGTTTAACTATGTGTATAACTAGTCTAATTTCTGAGCCATATAAACAAAATTATTTAGTAAAACTTATAATGGAATGTGTATAATGGTGTGTCCTTATAGAATGGTCAAAGTGGATTGAGATATCACAAATATCAGCCACATTCCATATAAAAATGAAATAAAATGGAAAATATTATATAATAAAGAAAATGTAAAACTATCAAAATCACAATATTGATATATATATATATATATATAGACACACACACACACACACATGGAAACATGAATGGAGTACTCTTATATACTATGGGCACTCTTAATGCATAATAAAATAATATAAAATGAAAGAAGGTAACTCAACAAAATCAACTTCTTCTCATTTACTTCTATTAGATATTTTGAAAGTTAGTTATTCTATTATCGATTTAATTATCATAATCTTTTTCTTCAAACAAATACATCTGCATATATATGATATCAAAATGTGCAATGAGTCATTGTATGAGTTGGAATTTCCAACTTTTAACTGCATCCCACTGTGGGATACATATTCTTTGAAAGCTTTTGTTTGAATATTAAATTGTAAATGTGCAGACGTGGTGCTAAATACATTATCAAGGAGGATTTGCTGGATGACACAATTTTTGATGTTGTTGTTGTTGCCCTAGTTGACCTTGCTAGAAGAGTATCCTACAATATGCTCCTTACTTACTTTCTTTTATTCATTATTTTGTACTTCAAATAATTTTCCTTGTTCCATGTTTCAAAACTTTAATGCTATTTAGATTCTAGATCTAGTTTCTTTTCCTCCAATCTTATGCATGTTCTTACTGTTTAGGGGGATGTTGTAAATTTTCTAATTTTAAAGAATGATTTCAAAATATTCAAGGATAATCTTGTATTATATTGGTACAATTTGGTAGTAGAATCTCGGGATGAGCCATTATTTGTTAAGGTTTTGTTTGAAAAGTGTATGGATTATGTAAAAGTGCTATCATGGTAAAGCTACAGCTTTGGTTGAAGATAAAGATAAATTCTAATATTGTAAATGGTATTTCAACCTTTGTGCAGTATATACGTACATACTGAATTTGATGCCACGATCACTAATAAATTAGACTAGTTTTTTTTTTCTGTTCGGATTTGATGCTTGCATGATGATGCCACGAGAAAACCGGCAAAGCAGATTAAAAAGCTAATGTTGAAGGAACTGATGGACCCAGAAAAAGCCTGATCCCTTCACTTTGTTTCTTGAAAGCGGAGTTGTTTCCTATTGCTTGTACAATGATTTTGAAAAAATTTTAGGAAATACTTATGGCATGTGTATTTTGCAGGTTCTACTTTTCTTTTCTTTCTGAATATTATGTTTAAGATTCTCATCACTACTAATAACTCCTTTTTTGCCCTTGCAATTGTGTAAGATTTTGAAGCCTTAACTCCAAATATTCTTGCAAGAATGATTGAAATTGTGGAAGGCGGTGGTCTAGTTGTTTTACTTCTTCGAACCCTATGATCACTCATAAGTTTGTGTACCATGGTCATAGTAAGTTGCATTTCATTACTCATTATTTGCTTATACAAAAACATGATATGCATTTTTAGATCATTGAATTTGTATCTCTGTTGTTCCTGACATGTTAGGATGTTCATGAGAGATTTAGAACAGAGTCACATTCTAAAATAGTTTCTCAGTTCAACGAGAGGTTTTTTTTATATCTACATATAATAGAAATACTAGTATATCTCTTATACATACATGTTGAGTATATATGTTCATATATACTCAATATATCTGCATATATACTTTAGTATTTGTACATATAATACTACAGTATTATATGTACATGTATACTGAGTATATATGTACTCAGTATATATGTACTCAGTATATATGTACATATAATAATGCAGTATATATGTACATATAATGTAGTAATATATGTAACTTGTGAAATACTAGTATATATGTACATATATACTATAGTATTATATATTTATCAAAACATAACTTTTTTAATTTATTTATTTTGATTTAATTGATTGGTTTAAATTTCTTACAGATATGGTACCACATTGTTCTTCATGTGAAGCTTTTATAAGTGAATGGATTTTTTACTAGACATGATGCACCATGACTAGGACAGTTTTGTCGCAGTAGAAAGATGGTGACTGGAGGAGCTAGGAGAGAGAGCAATGTAAATTTAATAAATAGATTTTATTTTATGCACTATATGTATGTATGTATTAAACTTTTATCCTGTAAAAAATAGTTGGAAATTTCTTGTGCCTTGTGTTTTCAGGTTCGATGTAATTCAAACAAAAAGAGAATATTTTTGCAGAACTGGTTAAAGTGTTTGTTCCTTCTTTTTATGCTTATGACATAATATATAGCTTTTTGATGTTCATGCTCCATAATAGGTGTTTATGCTCTACTTTAATGTAAATACTTATATATTTATACCTGTATATATTTACATATTTATATGTACATATTTATATATTTATACCTGTTTATGCTCCATAATAAGTATTTACCAGTATATGTGTATATGTAAATATACACTATAGTATATGTACATATTTATATGTACATATAGATAGTATATATGTACTATAGTGTATATGTATGCACTAGTATATATGTACATATATACTATAGTATATATGTACATATATACTAGTATATATGTACAAGTATTTACTAGTATATAAGTACATACTTGTACATATATATGTACATACATGTACATATATGTGTATATAAATACTTTAATGTATATGTATACGCATATATGTACATATACACTAAAGTGGATTTGCACATATAAATACTTGTACATATATGCTAGTATATATATTAATATACAAATATACTAGTGTATACATATACACTACAATGTATACGTATACACGTATATATGTACATATACACTGTAGTGTATATGTACATATACTAAG
Organism: Sapria himalayana; assembly: GCA_029783825.1. Lineage (NCBI taxonomy): Eukaryota > Viridiplantae > Streptophyta > Magnoliopsida > Malpighiales > Rafflesiaceae > Sapria > Sapria himalayana. Next base: position 108,889 of record JAREIK010002134.1, read on the forward strand.
TATATGTGTACATATAAATACTTGTACATATACACATATACTAGTGTATACGTATACACTACTGTATATATGTACATATATACCGAGTATATATGTAACTAGTGAAATACTAGTATATATGTACATATACACTACAATATATATGTACATATATACTACAATATTATATATTAATCAAAATATAACTTTTTTTATTTATTTTTTTTGATTTGATTTACTAGTTTAAATTTCATACAGATATGATACCGTATTATTCCTCATACGAAGCTTTTATAAGTGAATGGATTTTTTACTAAATATTATGCACCGCGACTCGGACAGCTTTGTCGGAGCAAAAAGATGGTGATTGAAGGAGCTGAGGGAGAGAACAATGTCAATGCATGGATAGATTATACTTTATTCACTATCGGTAGATAAATTGATGAATATGAAGTAATAAAATTTTGTTATGTTTTTATTTGAATTATGTAAAATATTGAATCATAATTAATTATTAAATGATTTTATTTTTTGTTAATTTTAAATTATCATTTATAGTAGAGGTGTCAAACGTGCCGGGCCGGCCCGGCACGTTTTAAAACCGTGCCCGGGCCAGTGCCGTGCCCGGGTTAATAACAGCCGGTGCCGTGCCGTGCCTTGGCACGGCACGCCGGCACGGGTCCATCTCGTGCCGGTTCACGCAGGCACGCGTGGCACTGGCGACGTGTCACGTGTGGCGTGGCGTGAGTCGTGATCCATCCGGCCGTCCCCTGCCCCCCCCCCCCCCCCCCGGTAAAAAGACCGCGGGTCGGGTCTGATTGGACCCGACCCGCGGTCCCGACTATCGATACCCGACGGCCATAGATCCGATCCGACCAATCCCAACGGCAAAAAAAAAAAAATTTCAAACTTCACCGATTTTCAGCCTTTGGATTCACCTCCAACGGCTAGGGGGCAGAATCCAACGGTCCTCGTGATTATGCCCCTTAAAAATCTTTAAAAAATTCAAAAAAATAATAAAAAAATATTTTTTTTTATAAAAAAAAACTTTCTTTAGCCTATAAAATCTACCCCCCTCCCTATAACATTTATGTTTTTCAAAAACATAAAACATCTCAATACTTTATCTCTCTTACATAAACCGTGCATCTCTCTCTCAGGCCTCGTGATTTTGATTTCGGCTTGGATTTTCGTGAAACTCAACTTGAGTTTTGAACATCAGAGCTTCCTGCGGTGCACCTTGCACGTGACTGACCTCATTGCTTTTACCGGGTAATTTATTTTACGTTTTTTTTACTTTCTCTCTCTAAAGCTTCTCTCTCTAGAAAAACTTACGAAAAAATAAAAAACATAAAAAATGACAAATACACCTGACACGTATTTAAATTTGGAAAATGAAAATGTTAGTGTTACACAAATGTCTGTGGCTCCTGAAACTTTGGTTTCTCCTGTCGTCTCAACCCAAAGTTCTAAAAAACAAAAAACTAGGAAGACTTCTGTAGTTTGGACTCATTTTAAAATCATAACACAAGTAAATGTTAGGGGTGAGGAACTTGAAATGGCATAGTGCAAATATTGTATGAGACTTTTAACATGCAAGAGTACATATGGGACTGGGCACCTTAAGAGGCATGCCGAAATATGCACCAAAAAACATGGACCCTTAGATCCTAGGCAAACCCAACTTGGTACTACATTTTTTGAGACTGGATCGAGTTCAGTCTCAAAGTTTACTCCCTTCGTATACTCCAGCGAGTTGGGTAGGGACAGCATGGCCAGGCTCATCACATTGATGGGTCTTCCGATCAGATTTTCGGAAGATCCGAGGATAGTGCGCATCATGCAGACTTATTTTTAGCCATCCTATCGTAGGATTCCTAGGTCCACATCTAGGAGTGACATACTAAAGATATATAAGTTAGAAAAACAAAAAATAATTAAGGAATTTTTGGCATTTAGTGGAGTGGTGTCCATGACGTCCGATATATGGACATGTCACGATGATTCTTCTTATGCATGTCTCACGACTCATTATGTAGATTTTAACTGGACAATCAATAAAAAAATATTAGGATTCACTGAGATTCTTCATCCTCATGATGGCCCGGCCATTTTTGAGTGTATGATGAAAATATTTAGGGAATATAAAATTCAAAATAAAATTTTTAGTGTCACTTTCGATAATGCTGCGAATAATGGAGTAGCGATCAATATGTTTGTTAGGAATATTAGAGACGCACCATTATGAGAGATCTTTCATGTCAGATGCATGTGTCATGTGATTAACCTGATAGTTCAAGCGGGTATGAAGGTGTGTTCCCTTGCGTTGGAAAATATACGCAATGCACTCAAGTATATTCGTACTCCTCGCAGACTACAAGAGTTTGGTAATCTCTATTTGTCTGTGAATCTTAAGAAGAAGAAATTCCAATCGGATGTGAGACATCGTTGGAATTACACGTACCTGATGTTGGAATCATGTGTTGGATACGAACACGTGATATTCGACTACGTCAATAGTAAGAGTGACGAACTTATTATTGACGACACTGACTGGGCTTCAGGAATTTCATAAATGAAATTTCTGAAGATATTTTATGACACGACGAACATGTGTTCGTCGGTTTATACGCCCACCACTTGCATTGCACTCCGTTGCATATGCAACATTAGTTGCATGTTTAGGAAGTATCGAGCGGACCCGACGCTTAGCCATATGGTTGCAGAGATGGAGACCAAGTACCTGAAGTACTGGTCCAGCGTTCCATCTCTTTATTGCCTCGTAGCATGCATGGACCCTAGGGCTAAGGTGGAAGGGGTTGAAAACACCATGACTTTCATTTCCTCGTGCATGAACCTGGAAGAGCCACCTGAAGGGTTCATTTATGAGAAGTTGACAGACCTGTTCACATACTACGATACTAGGTATGGTGGTGGTGGTGGTGGTGAGACTGTGATTACGGACATTGATACCTTGTTCGGAGATGACAATTATTCCATTAACCTAGCGAGGGTGAAACGTAGGGGTGGACCATCACATAGGAGCGAGCTGTCTCGGTACTTAGATACCGATTACTGCTCAATCCTATCACATTCTAATAATAAGAATCTTAATTTATTACAGTGGTGGAAATCATATGAGTCCACCTATCCCGTGCTATCTAGGATGGCATGTAATCTACTGACTCCTCCGGTGTCGAGCGTAGCATCGGAGTCTGCTTTTTCTGTTGTAGTGAATGTGATTTCGGATAGGAGATCGAGATTACGTCCAGATATGGTTGAGGCCTTGGCATGTTTGAAGGATTGGGAGGAATCGAGATTTAGCATCAGTGATCGTGCTGAAGCTGGGACTGTGACAGACACTGCAGTCGCATCCACATCCACTACGATGGCGGAGGAGCTGATTGCCGATGATGATGATCCATATGATACTGATCTTGATGTTGCGGCTGATGATTCTCATGATATGCCGCATGACGATTGATGCTCATCTGCTCTTTTTTTTCGATGTTTTTTTATTTATTTTATTTATACGCTTTGTTTGTACTTTGTACCATACGTTGTGTTGAAACTTATAATTATTTTGTTCGGACCATTGGTTTCAAAAGCATGATTGGTAATTTTTCATTTGTGTAGTTTAATTTTTTTTTAATTTTAATTTTTACTAACTTAATGTATTTATTTATTATTTTATGATTTAAATTTTATTTTAAAAATTAATAACTTTAAATTTTAATATATAATTAATAAATTATAAATATAAAAAAAGCTAAACTTAATTGAATTTGATAAAAAAAAATTTTCTAATATTTGTTTATTTTATTTAATTTTAATTTTTATAATTTTTACAAAAAATTATATTTTTTAATTATTACTCTATACGGTTACTTTATCAAAAAATTTACAATAAAAAAAAATCTAATCTGCCATGAGCCCATGACTCATGAGCCATCTGCCTGTCCGTTAGTGGTCAGCCCGTGCGGCCTCCCGGACCCTAGTGACCCGGTCCCGCGTTGCGGCTCCCGCCTGCCTGGTCGTGCCGCCTGGCCTGTATGGCCAAGGCGTGCCCGCCTATATACAAACCGTGACGTGCCCGGCACGGCACGGAAGGACGATCGTGCTCGTGAAAAATGGGCGTGCCGTGCCGGGCCGGCCCGTTTGACACCTCTAATTTATAGTTTATGTTTTTATTTAATTTAATATAAAAATATTAAGTTGCTATATCCCACTTAGCAACGAAAAACCCCCATTTTAGCTAGGGAATTGTCCCTACCTATTTGAGTTTTTTCTTGTAATGTAGTGTTGGTCCCATTTAGAGGTATCAAAATGGGTTGGATTGGCCTAGCCAATTTGATACCTCTAGCTCCATTGAGCCTCAATTGGATGTGACTAGAAGAATTTTGATTTCTAGAGGACATCTTATCTAAGATGTGCTTCTCCCAGTAAGATGAAGATTGTGAATCATATTGCTCTCATATGTAGCAAATATTGCACACAACTTCAATCAATTTACATTTTTTAGACATTAAAATCATTAATGCATATGATCATGCCTAAACAACTTAGTATGTAGTAACTGTTTGAGTGTGGTTTGATGGCATAAACATAATGGATCATCAATTGTCATTACCTCATTTTCATCAATATCCTTATTGATCTTTTAGACTTATTTTTTGATTATGATTAATTTTAACATATATATATATATATCTACTACAATTTTAAATAATAATGTTTAATATATGGGCATGTCATGTATATGATTGGCACTGGATGAATATTCATTAAAATAATAATAATTATCTTCATTATAGTCAATCAATTACCCATCAATATTATCATATATCATTATGATATCATCTCAGATAACCACCAAAAGATTTGATGATAGATTGATGAGATGACTTTCATAGTTTGTAGTCATTCCATATTACATTATAGGGTCCCAAATCTTTGACCACATATAATCATCCATGTTTGGTGAATAAGTTAGATTTTACAAGGAAACATCTACCATAGTCATAATTGTGTCCTAGTGTTGGCCCAATTTAGAGGAGTAAAAATGGGTTGGGTTGGCCTAATTGATTTTGACACATCTAACTTCATTAAGCCTTGATTGGACGTGGCTAGAAGAATTTTGACTTCCACAGGGCATCTCAAATGATAAGTGCTTCTCCCACTAAGATGAAGTCTATTAATACCGTTTCTAACTTATGTAGTTGGTTTGGAACCATCAATTAGCATTACCTCATTTTCATCAAGAACCCATTAGCTATATTAGTTTATTCTTTAATTGTGATAGTTCTTATAATTTTTATTTGCCGCTATCTAGAATAATAATAATTACATATAGGCATGTCAAGTATACAATGGATACTAAATGAAATTTCATTAAAATGTGAGTATTTATCCTTAGAGCCTAATCCATATTTTTTGTCAATTCCCCATCAAGTTTGTAATTTTGATGCAATGTCTAGGGTGGTCCTACCTATATTAGTTTTTTGATCAAGAACATTAGGCCTTTTAATTTATGAATGTCATCATGCTATATGATAAATTTATAATGCTATATTTTCTTCTCTTTGATAGATTTAGATGGATATGTTTAGGTTATATAAACTTTGGAATTTCCTAAATGTCAGGAAGTACGTAGCTATTTATTTGACAATTGAGTGGTCTATTTTGAAGTACGTTCAATTTACTAGAGTAATTGATTATTCTACTTATGGTCATTGTCTTGTCTAAATTTGTCCATAGAGGGTTTGGAGATGTATGGATTGTTACTCTTATTAGGCAATCAATCATTAGTTGTCCTATTGCATGGATAATTTGTTTCCCAATCTAAGAGTTTATTCTATGATAGTCAAGGTCTTCAAAGATAATAATTAAAAAAAATTGTTTCATAGCTAAAATTTAATATGAATGTCTTTAGGACAACATCTATATTATAGGTTTTCACTTGTTTCATGGTTATTAAAATCTCTCAATTAAGTTCAATATGAAATCATTATCATTATAATTAACAAATTCTTCTTATTCTTATTCTCAATAATCTTTTTGTTATTCTTCATATTCTTTTATTTATTATTATTCTTCTTCTAATTATATTTCTTTTTAATCACCTATTTCATCTTGTTCATTTTATTATCATCCTTATTCTTCTTGTGATACTTGTTCTACTTTTCAACTTCTTTTTCTCATTTTTTTTATTTTATATTGTTTCTTTCTCATTTTTCTCTTTTACTTTTTCTTCTTTAATTCTTCTTCTCTGAATCATCATCCTCCTTCTCCTTCGTATTCTTCATGTTCTTGTTCATGTTCTTCTTTTACTTATTTTTATTTTTCTCCTTCTCATCCTCTTACTCGTTCTTCTTATTGACCACTACCATCATTTTCGTTATCATAATCTACTACTGCTACTATTTTCTTTATAGGAAAATTTCAAGTTAGTATTGATTTCTTAATTTCATAATATCAAAGTCATTGCATTAGAAATGGAAGCAAAACAACATTCTCGACATAATCAAAAATGAATCTAGACATATAATGGCTTGTGTGGGTGGACCTTATCCCTTGTTTTCACCACTAAGAAAGTCCAAGTAGACACGTTATTTTAATCCTGAGCTAGAATTCAAACATAAGACCATATGAATTAACTAATATCCTATAGCGCATGCTTCCCAAGTATCAATTAGGCTTATTCATAGGACAACGTTCATTATACAGTGTCATCACACCTTGTGTGTGTCTTTCTAGTTTTAATTTGAGAGTTTTTTAGGAAGATTCATTATTAGCATAGAGTTTTTTTTTTTTTTGAATGTTATACTATTGTTTTAAAATTCTAACATGTTTAGTATGGTTAATAGATAGTATACCAATATTATGATAAAATTTTAATGGACAAATATTTGATCTTCTTAATTTTGTAGTCTACATATACAAATCAAGATGAAAAGTCTCATATTCTATTATTAATCACCATTGAAACATATTTCCAATATAATTATGGTTGATCATACAAAATTTATTTTTTTAAGTAATGTTATTGCCCAATAAAATTTCACTCAAGTTCACCCTGTGCATATCTTTTTTAATGATTGATTAGTCATGAAATAAGTGCATTAACTTAATAAGTTATGATTCATACCATAACATCATATTCAAAGGCATGCAACTATTATATATATATATATATATATTTATAATGTTTAAAATGTAAACAAATATCTAAATTTTATTAAAAACAAAATAATGTTCTATCACAATTATCGAATTATATTTTTGATATTGTTGAGACTGATCATGTGAATTTTAATTTTAAGATTTTAATTAATCTTCTCAATAAACAATACAAAATTTCATTATGTGTATATATATGTATTATAGATTTTTCATCACAAAATATTTTTTTTTTGTTAATTTTCTTGCATACCAATCTTGACAACTACATATATACTATGTATATTTTATCCACATTTTATATTATAATAGTTGAATATTTTAAAGGCTGTATCTAATACATAATACTTTGATTTAATAATAAGTTTATGAAAGGTTAATTTATCAATAGACCTACTCATAAAAAATAAATAAGTTATAATCTGGTGGGTTTTGAACCTAAGATATACTACCTTTGGTTGAAAATAATTGCTTTCATAACAGGACATGAACTCTAGTAATTTATTATTCTAGATAATAAACCCATCACTAATTGAATTGTTATTTTATACTATTTTTTTATCTAACAAATATTATTTATTCATCACTACAATCATGCAACAAATTAACATTCCAATATCATTTGGTATTATACCCTAACATAAATATAACATTTATTCTTATTTTGATTACAGTTCAATATATGTATAATGTACCTTTTTTTGTTATACCTTAATGTTGATGTAGTAGGTGAATATTTTATAACATAATTTTCTTTATTTAAAAATTACTAAAATAGAAAAATTAATATAATTCAAATGATTTGATTAAAATTTTATATTACAAATTGCTAATAATAATAACATTTTTGTATTCAATTCATTTTTTTTATTGTATAATTAAATATTATTTATTACTTTATAATATTAATTTTCCATTTCGATTTATAATTATTTAAGAGGTGACTAAAGAACCAATTATTATTTATTCTAAAATTACAATGGCCAATAAGAAGAATAAGGAAGACTTATATTTTGGCATATCAATAACAAAATAATCATAAAAAAAGACCTAAAAATTTAATTTTTAAGAAAACATAAATTAAAATGTAAAATATTTTTGTTTTGATAAACTTAAACTCATTTTATTCTATGTGACATATTATCCATTTTGGTATATAAAAACATAAAATATATATGCTTTATATTTTTAAAATGGATGACATGTTACATAGGCAACAAACTTGGATTTTTAATTTTCATAACTCTCAACACATCAACCATTTTGTAAATATTTTTTTTTGTGTGGATGTAGAAAAATAAAAACCAAATTTCAAAAAATAAAAGAAAAAACAAAAAACATAGATGAGTACATTTAATAAAAATCATTAGAGTTATCTTTTATATTGGAAAAAAAAGCAAGTTTTTAGAGTGATTTGTGTCTTGGTGTACTATTTGTAAAATATTTGAATTTTATTTTTCAATAAATTTATAAAAAAATTTAAAAAATTCATCAAAATTCAAAATTATAATGTTTTGGTGCGCCAAAATTGAAAACTCAAGTTTGCCTCTGAATGATATGTCAACAATTAAAAAAATAATAAAAAATTAACTTAATATTTTTAACACGTAACAACAACCAACGATGTAACTGAAATACAAACATACAAGCTTTACCTTATAAAATTTATTTACCACCCAACAACACAAGATAAAATAAGTATTTTCTGAACACACACACGCACGCGCACGCACGTGCGAACGCTTGTGTGTGTGTATATATATATATATATATATATATATATATATATATATATATATATATGTTTAAATATATACAACTACATTGAATATGTTTATATCACACATACACACACACACATTTTAATAATATATTTGATCTGTTTTGTGTTGTTGGGTGGTTAGAGATTTTACAAAGTAATGCTTGTTGGTCTCAATATTATCCACACCTCTGATTGATGATGTGTATAAAATTTATATTGTTACATTTTTGGGAAATTATGTTTTGGTGCATTATTCAAAAAAAATTTGAAAAAAAAACCTAAATTTTAATATTTTAAAAATATTGAACCAAACTCATAAGTAATTATTTTTCGATGTACACCTTCGTGTTAGTACGAAATTACTCTATTTTAAACAAACTAACTTAACTTTCTATGTGTTATACTAGAACTCAAGTAAAAAAAAAACCCCCCTTAGAACTCAATGAGTTTCATCGAACTAATTGCTTGAAGAGTTCTAGGAGCTTGTGGATCAACACTCCTTAATGCTTAATAAACATGAAAGCTCGTTACCAATTCATACTAGCTCGATGAGCTCCGTCAATCTCATGGAGCTTCCAAGAGCTCGTGAAGCTCGTTATGAGATTCCTAGAGCTCATGGAGTTCCACTAACTCTTGGAATTTATCGAGCTCTAAATTTTTTTTCTTTTAACCTAGAGTTTCAGCATGGCACATAGGAAATTAGCTTATTTTGTTTTAAATATGAACAATTTGTATTAAAATAAAATACTGCTTTAAAATTAATTATCTAATAGTTTGATGAATAATTTTAAAATATTAAAAGTTAGATTTATTTTTTCATTTTTTTTAAATATTGCACCAAAACAAAATTATCTCTGAATTTCTTATTATTTTATAACTTTTAATGTGGGGTAAAATTGGGTTTCTTATTTTATAGAATTGCTTTGTCCCTTGTGCGGAAATCCATTTCCCCGGCAGTATCATCTATTGCTACCGGCATTATCAGTCTCTACGCAGGCCTCTTTTGTGTGTTCGAACAGTAATCGGAGATTTCATCAGGTATAGTTTGATCTTGATGTTCGTATATTGGTGGTTTCGAACAAATCTAATTTTGTTGTTCTGTTTTTTTGTCTCAAATGAAGACCGTGGGTGGATGTGCTTGGGTTGCTCTCATCATTAATTATCTTATAGTGTGAATACTGGAGTTTTTTGTTGATGTTTTGGGTTGTGCATTGGGGGGGGGGGGGGGTGTTTTCCAGACGTCTGTGACTTTGTTTCCTTTAAAGTAACAATTTTTCATACATGTTTCTAAGTAGAATGGGAAAGGGCATATTGGGTCGGGTTGAAAATTGTATGTTGCTGTATTTACTTATCCATATATATTGTCTAAGTCAAAATGGGTGTGGGCGCTTAATCCCCATTTGTCCATACGTGTTATTTTATTATTATTTTTGTTATTACTTTTTTTTTGTCATAGCTCAGCCTATAATATGCATTGAGATTTCAGAAGTAAATATAATTCACATCTCTTGCATTCTTCTAATTCACAATGAAGAAGAGAGGAAGAGAGAAGTACATGTTATGTAGACAAGCTTGTGATGGACCATATAAATTTTGTGTATCATTTGATTTATTTAATTTTGCTTTTTTTTCATTGAATTGATAGATAGGGAATTGTCTTATTAACTTGTTTTCAACAATTTGTGGGTGAAAAATAGAGGATTTTCAAAAATGGTGTTTTCATACAAAGTGCTTTGTAAGGATTATTAATAAAGATTCAATAGAAGTCAGATTTGAGAGGGAGCAATGACTGCATATGAAAGATAAGTGAAAATTAAAAAATTCAATATTACAGATTTTGGGTTTTGGAAAATACAGATAGAGGATTATATGTAGCAGAAAAATATGTACCAGCCCCTTCTTGGGAAGAAGCTAGAGTCTACAAAGGAACAAGAAAGGAATTTTCTAGACAATAAAGCTTTTGGAGTCGTCAGATTGATGCTGTCCTGTTGGGTTACTTTCAAAATAGTACTTGAGGTCACTCTAGGGCTTATGAAGGGCTCTTGATAGTATATACAAGAAGCCAATTGCTACTAATAAAGTAAACTTGATGAGATGTTTATTCAATATGAAGATGGCATAGTGACCCAATATATCAAGTGACTATAAAAATATGTGTAGCTATTATAGTTGAGTAGCTCAAGTGTTCAGGATCTACTTATTAGTAAGAAGATTTGATAAAGAAAAATATGTGAAACATCAACTTTTTAATATCGCATATCAAGAATAGGACAACCAAATCCGAGGATCTTAATTTTCTAATAATTCAAAGATCAATGAGTATTAAAATTATAAAAAAATTGGACACTAAAAAATTTGTGTCTGAGCGCACAAAAAGACCCTTAAATGAAGATATACAAATGTTACATCTATTGAAAATGATGTGTTGATTTGATTTTTAGAAATCAAGAAATATTTTTGGGTGCTAGGTTCTAGAGTATTTTTTGATACTACTTCATGGATAGAGATATCAAGTATGTTGGGTGGCCTAAGTATGACACAAGGTATGATACACAATAGTTGTGTTTGACTCAATACGATATGGTTTAGAATTGTGCCTGGACCAAGATTATGTTGGTCTGTGGTATGACTTGTTCCATGTTGAGTTAGGCCCAATAGTACCTCATGTTGGGCCAAACACTATAAATGTGCATGGCATGATGCCATAGTTCATGCAAGCTTTTAAAAAAAAAATCTCTTATTCGCTTACATGTTATGCTAAATGTAATGAGTGAGAATTACTACCTTGACAATGATAATGCATGCATTGTCATGTTGCTATCATCAAATATTAAAAAATTTAAAAATAAAATTATATTTGAGTAGTTGGATTTACTTCTAATGTTTAATAGCTAGAAATTTGATGATTTTTATATCTATATCCAATCCACAAAAAAATTATAAAATAAAAAAAATATTTTTTTTTGTTGAACAAGAAAATTTTTATGTATGAAATATACATTTTATTTATTTATTTAATTTTATTTATTTTCATCACTTCTCTTCTATCTTCAATTTTTTTTTCTCATCATTCTCTGCTATGCTGTTTGCTTTAGTGCTATTTTAGAAAAAAAGATAGATTGCTACACATAAAGTAATGATATATATTTAATTTTTATTTATTAGTTTGTGTTATAACTTATAAAACTTTAAAATTATAATTTTTTAAAAAGATAGAATAATAAATGTGTTGCGTAATTATGCTTTCATTTGTTGTGATTTTATGATATAGAAATAGAAAGAATAATAAAATAACAAACGATATATCTATCCAATCTATAATCCAACCATGACAGGATCAAAAAAAAATAAAAACAAAAATAGAAATTTAGAAATAACGTGGTTTACTAGTTGCTCAGTTCGACTAGCTACATCTATTAGAAAATGTTTATGTGTTACAGATTAAATCAAAATATCTAAAATTTTTACATTATGTGTTGTGCAGAAATAGTCGTGATAAATCGCACAGAGATGGAGAGAGAGAGAGAGAGAAAATGAACAGTTCTAGATCATGAAAAAATAGTAATCCAAAAAATAAAATACAAAATATTTATATTAAAATTTTCTTGGTTCAATTAATTAGAGCGGGTCGAATTATCAGATGAGTCAAGCTCTGTTCCAAAAATTTTGGCCAACTGATCGGATAGCGGTATCTCATTTATTGTGCTACTTGTTGTATTCATGATCTTATTATATTTTATTTTTTGTGCTTACATAAAAATATTAAAACATAAATATTTGATTATACAAATAGATTATCAAAACAAATTATATATATAACAAAATAAAAAAAAGATTAATATTAATTTTAATAATAATGATTTTGACTATATAGATAATAATAAAAATTTGATTGAAAGGTCCATCGGTAAAACTAGATTCTCTCAAATTTTAATCCAATTACTTAAAAAATCTAAAAGTAGATGAATTTCTTTAGTCTATACCAAATTTTTAAAAGGTAAAAGCATAAAATGAGATATTTTTATGTTTGTGAGATGATGTGTAAGCTTTGAGACATTAAGGTGTAATTTTTTTGAGTATCATAATATGTAATTAATTAATATTTTAAAATATATAAAATAAAATAGCATAAATAAAAATATGAAAATAATTCATTTGAATTTTTTAAAAAAATATATTAGTTTATTACTTTCACAAAAAATTATATCAAAGTCATAAAATAGAAAATAGATTCAGCTATACTAATAATTTTAAATTTTAACAAAAAATCATAATCAAGTCATGAAATAAAAATTATAGTAAATTATTTTAATTTATATTATTTTTTTCAAGGGGTTTATCATTTTTATCTAATGTATCAAAAGTAGGAGAATATCTATTATTTTGTATTCTTATTTTATATAAATTTGTATCTTCATCAATTAGTATAAAATTGAATACTTTATCTTTATCTCCACTTGTATCTAATATAAATTATTAATTAGGTATAAATATTATGAGTTCTTGAATCAATAGAACTCATTCTAAAAAATAACAACAATAATAATTAAAACATAATTTGTATAAAAATTATAAAGTTATAATTAAATATAAAATAGAAATATTTTAGATTTATCAAATTAAAAAAACATAATTGAATATATAATTTTAAATTATTTTATAAATTATATAATTTGATTTGTTCCATTAAATTATAACATGAAATTGTTGGTATTTTTTAATAAATTAATTTTTTTTTCAAATTTAAATTTATATATAAAACAAAATTTTATCATTCAAGAAATTTATTTAAAATTTTTATCATATATAAAGTATATATTATTTTGAAATTTATATAAATTTAGGAATATTTTAGATTTATTCAATTAAAAAGATATAATTAAAATGATTTATATTTTTTTGGTTTATCCCATATAAACTATATATTATCTTATTTAACAAAGGATAATTTTATAAAAATAATATATTTGACTGATTTTATATATAGAAGATAATCCTATTCAAATTTAAAAAATTATGGACTAATTTCATAAAAATATTAGAAAAAAAAATTAGATTTTGATTTTATAAACAGATGATAATTCTTTGGATGCTAAAATAATTATATGTTTATAAATTAGTATTTTTTAGATGATATGATTAATGGGAGCTAACTTTTATACATAGTTTTTGATATGATAATTTAAGAGTGTAAAATTAAAAGTGAATAATATTTTTGATAATGAGTCTTAAAAACTATAGGTAAATAAGTGGATAATACAAAGCCTCATTTTTTCTTTTTTATCTTTATCAAATATCAATCACAAACTTAAATAAAAAAATAAGTGAGGATAAAATAAAGCTTCACGGCACATACAATTAGTGTCTTATTGTACTAGTGGAAAATATGAGAGATAAAAAATTTTAGCCAAAGAAAAATGAGAGAAATATAACTCAATAGAGTGTTACATGGAGTGAAAATGAGAGAGAAATTATAATCGAGAGACTAGGTGATGTGGAGCTTTGATTCCGATCAACAATCAATGATGTAACTCTAGTAGAAAATTAATTTTTTGGCGACAGCTTTTACACAAATTATGTTTTTCTCACTTTTCTTTTTGTATCAAAAGTAAATGATTATGTTGAGTGTTTGAATATTTTTAATTTATATTTTATAATTTTGATTTTAATTTTAATAATCAAATGATGGAGATTTGTGAGGCGTATGCCTCAATTGAGAACGTGGTAAAGGCACATGCTTTTTCACCTTTTATGCGTCTCGGCTAAGAAGACGTATGCCTTTTATGCCATTCATTTTTTTGGGATGCCTCGAGGTATTTTTGGACTGCCTTGCTACAAGGCACACTTCAAAAATACATTTGAAAACACTAGTCTATACCAAAATTTTAAAAGATGAAAGCATAAGGTGAGATATATTTGTGTTCGTGAGGTGAAACATTTTTATATTTGTGAGGCAAGGCATAAGCCTCGAGATGTTAAAACATAAATTTTTTGAGCATCATAATATATAATTATAAATATTTTAAAATATATAAAATAAAATAGCATAAATAAAAATATGAAAATAATTCATTAGAATTATTAAAAAAAATATATTCGTTTATTATTTTCATAAAAAATCATAACAAAATCATAAAATAAGAACTAGAGTAAATTGTTTCAATTAATTTTTTTTTTTCTTCAAGGGCTTCAACATTTCCTTCTAATATATCAAAAATAAAAAAAAAATATTCACTATCATATGTCATCATCCTCATTCAATGTTTATTTTAATATCATTTATCATATTTTTTATCTCATTAGTTATAACTCATAATATTTTATTTTTTGAAAAAATTTATTTTATTTTTTATAATTTTGACATATGTATAATAATAGTAAACAATATATAATAATATTTAACTATATATACGACTATATTTTAATTATATACAAAATTATATATCTATGAATAACTATTTTTTTAACTATATATAATCACATATTTAACTATATATAACTATTTATAATTAGATACATTAATATGCAACTATCTTTATATCTATATATATTATATGTATAATTATTTGCATATCTATATGTTTGATTATATATAACTAATTATAATTATATGTATAACTATATATAATAATATGTATAAATATTTATAATTATATATATTATATCTATAACTACATATATAAGTATACAACTATTTGTTTAAAAATATATATAATTATTTATAATTATCTGGATAACTATATTTAACTCAATACAATTATATGTAACTAAATTTACAACTATATATACTATGTATAACTATATGTATAACTATAAATGCATCACTTTCTATATAAACATATACTTATGGTGTAGTGTCGGAAATATCGAGTAGAGGAGAAGTGTCGGAAATTTTGAGCAGTAGAGAATTGCTGGAAATTTTGAGCAGTCTTAGAAATTTCGAGATGAGATGAATAAGAGGAGAGCATTAAATAAATCTTAGAGTGAAGAAGTGCTTTTGTTGTTGAAAATATCAAGCAGTGCCGGAAAAAAATGATCGGCATTGTTTTAGATTTACTATTTTATGTTTTTTATAATTTTTTGAATGCCTCCTAAGCATATGCATCTTTCTTCATGGCGTGAAAGGTATGATCAAAGTGTGTCTCAAAATGCTTCACATAAGAAGAATTATGCCTATTTTGTGGGTAGTTTTTATAATTAAATCACTGGTTTATACTCATTTTAATATAATTAAAAATAAAAATTTTAACAGCATCGAAGAAGAATTAAAATAATATATATATTATAAAAAATATATATATGCATGAGTATTGGTTGTAATGATTATAAGATATATCAATTAATATACTAAAAAATATTATGCGTTGATCAAAAACACTCAACTGAGCGATGACATCTTTGGAGTTGGATTATTTTATCTTTAGACTCCATTTATTATAATGACTTTAGGAGGGAAGTCTTGACTAAATTAATTATTTTGTTGTGTTTTTTATTTAGATTTATGGAGGATCATACGATAGTATTATTTAAATTTATTTTTAATCTATTTATCATAGAATTTTTAAGTCTATTAGTAAGAATGGTGTATTAAAAAATTATTAATTAGAAAAATAATTAATAATTAAATAATTTAAAAAATATAGCAGAGTGATATCTTTAATTTCTAACATGTTGAGTAATCATAATAATATATTATATGTCTGTCTCATCATTTATATTTTGATTATAAGTAGAAATTTAATAAAAAAATATATATATTGAGATCTTTCATTTTCATGATAGCCCTATTATATAGCAGTGTATGACAAAAATATTAAAGGAATATGATATTTAGAATAAAATTTTTAGTACTAAATTGAATAATATTTTGAATAATGATATTATTATTAATATATTTATTAGAATAATTAGAATTGAGTTATCAAGTTAAATTTTTTATGTTAGGTGTATATATTAAGTACTTAGCTTGGTAGTATAAGAGTAAGAGGGAATAACATTTATTTTTTATGTATTAAACAAATAAGAAATTCATTAAAATATCATAGAATATCTAGCTGATAATAACAGTCTATATTTATTAGTAGGCTTAAAAAAGAGAATTTTAAGTAGATATAAGACATCGTTAGAAATATATATATATACATGATGTTAAAGTTATGTATTGGTATCAACACGTGATATTCAACTATATTATTATATTATGATAAAGTATTAGCATACTATAGACATGAATTGATTGTAATTAATAATGGACTCGTGTGTGAAATATGTTGCATAATTTTTTTAAACTTTTGTTTATTTATCATATTTATGATATTTTGTTCATAGATTATTTCTTATTGTTTATATTTTTGAGTTTTTTAAAGTTTTTATTTAAAATTTTTAATTGCATTATTTTTTATATGATATATTGAGTTGAATGTAAAATATTTATTTAATTATTGATTTAATTCATTTAAATTTATAATGTAGTATAATAATTATTATTTTAATTTTTAATTTTTTTAATAAATTTGAAAGATAAATTTAATAATTTAAAAATTTTTAATTGGACATTTTGGCCGATGATAATCAGCACTACTTGACATGGAAGTGCCAATAAGCAGGTCAGTTAGGTTATATCGGGTTGAACATTAATGAAGCCTTGCCAACACGACAAGGTATGAGAATAAATCTTGTGTTGTGTTAGGAATGACCCGACTCATTTGATCATTCTATTCACAGAAAGAATTTTTTAGAAGCTTATTCTTGTTAACCTTGGAAAGGCATACATTGGTATTTGGTGGTGATCAACATTGTATCATTATTGGTAAAGTTGCAGTGAAGGTTAAGCTACACAAGTTAGCATGGGAGTTAAAGAATGTTAGACATGTTTTTGACTCGAGAAAGAATCTAATCTCAATTGGACAATTAACCATTGAAGGTTACAACTTACACCACAATCCTACATGGGGATGATTGAAAAATTTCAAAATGCATGTTGATAGTTGTTCGAAAAAAAAAAGAGTGATACTCTCTTTACTTGACAGTAGATGCATAAAGGTTTCAAACGAGCTGGGTGGCCCAGTACATCATGGTCCTGATTGTGCTTAGCCTGGTGGCATTGTAAACTTGCATGGGTAACTCCGTCGGATGGTCAAATTTTTTATTTTTTTGAAAAATTGGATGGGTGGTCCAATTTTTTAAAATATTCTGCCACATGGCTGATTGTAATTGGCTGGTTTGTAAGCCGGTCATTTGTCACGCAATGAGTTTCTTACATTGTTCACTATTCGCATGCAGCTGTGCATCTTTGGAGTTCGGCATGGTCTGGCATGCCGTGCACACAATGGTGCCATTATGCCATGTTGGGCAGGTGGACCGTGTCATCGTGCTATGTCTGGTACGACATGGGAATTGCACGGTCATGTCTAAAAAAATTAGCATGCCTGTATGACATGACACATTTGACATCTTTATAGATGCATATTATTTAATTGCAGTTGCAGCTAGGACTGAAACTCACATACAGTGGCACCAGAGATTAGGCTACATGAATGAAAGGGGATAAATCATGCACTCAAAGGATAAACTCTTAGATATACAGTCAATGGTTGTAGACATGTGTGAAGATCACATACTTGGAAAATATAAGAGAGACAACTTTTAGATGAGTGGTAGAACCTCTAAGGAAGAAAAGTTAGAATTTTACTATGATGTTTGAGGATCAACAACAGTTTCATTTATTGGTGAAAAATACTATTTCGTGATTTTTATTGATGATCATTTTCAAAAGGTATGGGTTTATTTTATGAGACATAAGTCTGAACTATTTGAGACTTCTAGGGGATGGAAAGCTTTGGTTGAAAATTAGTCAACAATGAATATCAATAAGTTCAGAACTGACAATGATGGTGAATATGAAGAAAAAATGCTAGATTCAAGAAGTTGTGTTATGAGCATGAGATTAGATTATTCCAGGTATGCCTCAACACATTGATATAGCAGTGTGTATGAATCGAACTTTGATAAAAAAAGCCAGAAGCATTTGCATACAGTCAGGTTTACCAATATAAATCTAGGCAGAAGCAGTTAACTCTATAATTTACTTTATTAATCTAAGTCTCTTGGTACCATAGAAGCATATAATACTAGAGTATGTATGGAGAGGAAAAGGGGTGAAATTTCTTACTTAAGAGTTTTTGATTATGTAGCTTATGTGTATATTAGAAGTTAAAAATAAGTGTGATCCTAATCTAAGAAATGCACTTTCATTGGCTTTGACATATATGAGGTTGTTTACTATATTTCGGATGATGAAAACATGAAGGTGATTTGCAATAGAGATTTTATTTTCAATGAAAAAGTGTTGTATAAAACTTATGCCAATTGTTAGTAACTCAGAGTAGCATTGACTAGTATTTGAAGAAGCATATTATAACAAGTCTTGAGCAGGAGGTACAAAGTAGTGTGCAATAAACTGACACATTACCTCATACTTTAGTTTTGTATTGAGAATCTTATATCATTGTCACGTGTGTAATAGGAGATATATGAATTTGTTGCTGATTGATTACCTCATATTCTAGCTTTTGCATTGAGAAAGTTCCCTCATTCTCACATACGTAATAGGAGATTAATGAATTGTGTTTCTGACTAATGGATGAGAACTTGAATGCTATGATGGGATATATTAAACAAAAGATGTTCAAATAAGAGATTATCATGAATGAAGCATTTAATTATTTAATCTCCAATTAAACATAGAAACTAGCAAATACATGAAAATGAGTGTATCGAGTGAAAGAGGAGTTTGATGGATCCAAGAAATAAAAAAAATGAATAGTTATGAAGCTTCATACTACCAGAACAATATTAAGTAGTGTTGTCAGTGAAAATCTTCAATATGAATAGTTGGACGAGAAGATTGTATTTCTTTACGGAGACTTGGATGAACCAAAATGTTTCTCAATAATATGGAAGAACATGATGTGCAAACATAAGAAGAGCTTGTATTACTTGAAACTAACTCTCATTTAGTGGCACATGAAATTTGATAGCTTCATGCATAGAGAAACTTTCTAGAAGTGCAACGCTGATTATTGTTGTTGCTTCAAGAAATATAATTCCAGTTATATTATTCTATTACTATATGTCGATGACATATTGATAGAGGTTCAAATATGAGTGATATTAAATGGTTGAACATCAATAACTAGTCTTTTTCACCTATCCCAGGATCAATCACTAAAGGCAGAGAAAGAGAAAGAACGTATGGCTAATATTTTCTATGCCTTAGCAATTGGAAGCTTGATGTAGGTAATTGTTTGTATAAGACCAAACATTGGCTATGTTGTGAGAGTTATAAGTAGGTTTATATCAAACACAACCAAAGCTCATTGGGGAGCTGTTAGATGTGTCAACCGGTAGAGTTTGGGTCGTGCTTGGACAAGCTGGATCATAGCCCATTCGAGCTTGGTTTGGGGTGGTGGGTTGGTCGGTGGGGCCGTGTTGGGGCCGGGTTTGGGCTGCTTAGAAAATTTTAGATCTAGAATTTAAAATTATAAAAAAAATAAAATTTTAATTATTTAAAAATTAAATAGTTTATAGTTAAATTTAAATAAATAAATAATTATTTAATTTTTAATTAATTAAATTAAATAAAACATTATGTATAAATAACTAAAATTTTAAAAATAACAATATCTGAATTAATAAAGTTGGGACATTAATATAAATTAAATACAAATCATAAATAATATAAGTGTCTGATTCAAGGTCTCAAAGTAAAATGACAAAAAAAACAAACATAATGTCAATTCAAAAAAAAATAAATAAAAATAAAAAATATTGTCAGCAGACAGTATATGATTAATGATAATATCAGTATCAGTGTATCATTAATAGTAGGTTATAGACAGGAAAGTAGGCTCAGATACTTAGCTTAATCATCAATATTTCATTCACATTCTCATATCAGTTATAAATTAGCAAGGAAGCATGAATACGGCTCCCTACAGTCGTGCCCATGTGTCGGACACGTGGACATGGTATTGACACGGCATGGATACGTGTCCAAGACACTATGTGACATATTGTTGATCGGACCATATTTGATATGCCACATGGCACTTGGAACAACACATTGGATATGTATCTGATGATGCTAAGTGTCAATAACTCCAACATGGCTGACGATGTTAAGTGTACGACGATGCCGAGTGTCTGACAATGCTGATGATGCCGAAGGAGGTAGGGGGCCTTCATGTGGTGATTTCGAAGAAGACATGGGGGATTTCGCAGAAGATAGGGAGGGAGGGGAAGGGGATTTTGAAGAAGATGGGGGGTGCATTATAAGCAGTATAATTTTATAATTTTTAAAATTTGGGGGGTTTTTTAATTTTTTAGGTCTGGGGGGGTTTTTTAATTTTTTTGGGGGGGGGGGGGGGCTTATAAATAGAAAAATTATATAGTTTTAAATACATTATTTTTTAAAATTATATAATTTTTGACGTATTTTAGCCGTATTCGTATCCTAATTTTTATTAATTTATCATATCTTCTTATCCTGCCATGTTGTATCTTAGTGTTTGTATTCGTGTTCGTGCTTCTTAATAAATCAACATCAATATTCCACATATCATTATTAACAAAAAATTCCTCTAATTTTGTTGTAGTCCTAGTATGATCTTGAATGTCCAAGCTCAAATTTATTAAATCTTTCAAGCATGCTAATGTCTTAATAATATCTAGCCGTAATCTAGATCTTCTATTTAAAATTATATTCATTGCAATAGACAAAGCATACTCCATTGCTATGTTTGATGTTGGATGAGTGAGTAAATCCGATGTCATCTTAGATAACATGAGATAGATGAACTCATATGATTTCTATCAATTTAAAATATTAAGATTCTTATTATAGGAATGTGATATGATCAAGTAGTAATCGATATTTAAGTATCTAGATAACTCGCTTCTATTTGATGGTTTATTTCATCGTTTCCTTTTTGCTGCATGAATGAAAAAGTTATTGTCTTCAAATATGGTATCAATGTTCGTATTTGGAGCCTCACTACTACTACTACTATACCTAGTATTATAGTATGTAAAGAGCTCAATCAATTTCTCATGAATGAATCTTTTAAGCTGGTCTTCCTAGTTCATGCATGATGATATTTATATCAAAATATTCTTTATCCATTCCATATTAATCCTTGAATTCATGCAGACAGTCAGATAATAAAAAGACAAAATAGTGAACTAGTACTGAGTACTTGGTTTCTATTTTTATAACTATATTATTAAGT
Source organism: Sapria himalayana (assembly GCA_029783825.1). Lineage (NCBI taxonomy): Eukaryota > Viridiplantae > Streptophyta > Magnoliopsida > Malpighiales > Rafflesiaceae > Sapria > Sapria himalayana. The sequence goes on from JAREIK010002134.1 coordinate 131,098, forward strand.
GGTGGGTTATCTCTAACTTTCCAAAATACTATTAATATTTCATATGCACATGAGTGCAATATAAGTTGTGAGAGTATAAACTAACGAACACATGTTCATTGTATCATAAAAAATCATAAAGAATTTTATAAATATAATTTTAGTAACCTAGTCAGTGTTATCAATAATAAGTTTGTTATTCTTAATATTGATGTAGTTAAATATCACATGTTCCTATTCAACATATGATTTCAACATAAGGTACATGTAATTTCAATAGTATATTATATCCAATAGAAATTTTTTTTAAGACTTGCAAGTAAACAGAGAGTATCGAACTCTTGTTGTCTGTGAGTGTGTCTATCAAAATTCAATATGACACGATTAACCGACATGATTAATCGCTGATTAAATGAGTTTGAGTGTGATCTAAATTGGTTCGGGTGATAAATGGGTCAACCAGTTTAACATGTTTTTAAATGGGTCATGTTCGAGTGAGACATGCTAACTTATTTATAACTTGTTCACCTGTTTAAATAAATGAGTAAATGATTAAATGGGTAGTTTATCATGTTAAATGAGTCAAACGTGTAGTAAATAGGTAAATGGGTCAAATGAATGATTTATCATGTTAACCCCATCCAACCCAATCTAACCCGTTAAAATTTGACGTGTTAAACAAGTCATGTCGTGTTATTTATTTATTAAATAGCTCATGTTCGTATTTTAATTTTTTACTCATTTATTAAATGTGTCGTATACGAGTTTACATATTTTTTACTTGTTGTTTAACTCGTAATCGTTTACCTAACCTAACCCATTTGACACCACAATCTGTGAGGCATACAAAGAATTTTAATGAGTTAAATATGTTTTTTAAAGTGAGGGAAACAATTTTCATCATCACTTATATTATGAGGTTAATGACGTGATACATGCATCTAACGTGAAAAATATGTCTTAATGATCAATCTCTAATAGTCACAACAAATATGTTAATTGATATTTTATTATTAGATATATTATTAAATGTGATACTATATATTTTATTTTGAATTTTATATTTTTTAAATATTTTTATTATGCACTCATAAATGGCTGGTCCATCATGAGGATGAAAAATCTCTGAGAATCTTAATATTTTTTTATTAGTGTCCATTTAAAATTTACATAGTAGGCGGTGAGACATGTATAAGATGAATCATCGTGACTAGTCCAAAATCAGACATCACAAACACAACTCTATTATAATTCTTAAATTTATTAATTATTATTATTTTTTTCTAAGTTATAGTATTTTAATATGATATTTTTAGATGTGGACCTGATAATTTTATGATATGCAGGCTGAATATAAGTTTACATAATATTGACTATCCTTGGATCCTAAGAAAATATGATTGGAAGATCAATCGTGATGATCAGTTTGATCATGCATATCCTTCATAATGCGTTGCAGTATATGAAGGTCAATATTGAGGCTGAACCAGATTCTGCCTCAAAGAACCCACTACTGAGTAGGATTTTTCTAGAATATAATATATCATATTTTTTTGGTGCATAGTTCGGTATGCCTCTTATGGTGCCTATTCCCACATGAATTTTTAGAGATTAAAATTTTTTTATAATATTTCTATTGTACTGATTTTTCTTTGACGCCTATAATATTTTTTTGTTGTATTATATTCAAGTGAGTTTAAATTATTGATGTTCTTCTAATTTTTTTATTTTTTTGATGTTTGGGTCGAGCCGACTAGAAAAATTAAAGTTTTGGTAGTCTTAGATTTTTTCGTAGGATTTTTGTTATCTATATTATAATTAATTTCATTATCATAATTAAAATTATTATTTTTTATTTTTATTTTTTATTTGTTTTTTAATTATATTGTATTTAATGTTTTTAAATTAATATATTAATTAAAATTAAATAAACTAAAATTTAATTCTAAAATTTAAAAATTTAAGCTAATGTTAACTAAAATTTAAAAATAAAATTTAACTAAACAATAAAAAAAAGATTCGTAAATTATAATGCATAAAATAACTTTGCTTTTTTGATTTACGTACTTCACGTGTACCACAATCTATACCCGAGTCTCGTAAGCCAAAAGCCGATAGTGAGAGAAAAAACAAGAGTCGAGAGGAGATAGAGAGAGAAAATATGAGAGAGAGAGTAATTTTAAAAAGATAAAATTAATGAATGAGGGGAGGAGGGGTGCCAATGCCCCAATTTTAAAAAAACAGAGGTATCGTCTCTTTTTTATTTATTTTGTTTGTCATGGTTCAACTTATAATTAGGCATTGATATTTTAGAAGTAAATATACCTTCATCTCTTGTATATTTTTAATTCATAATGAGGAAGAGAGGTAGAGAGAACAACCCATGATGTAGGCAAACATGTGCTGAACCTTGTAAATTTATGTGTTGTGTAATTAATTTATTTTTGCTCTCTTTCATAAATCTGACAGATAGAGAATTGTATATTCTAATCACATATGCCATGTTATTCCATAATTAATATTTCTGTTAGGTTCATTATGTCATGTTATTGCTTATGCACACCTAAGGTATTGCATATGTGTTATTATGTTATCACATATTCACATATATGGTATTTATCTCCCATGCATTGTTATCCCATAGGTATTGCATTATTAGATAAACTTGTGGATGTTAATCCGAATGCATGCATAAATAAATCATTGTATAAAGTTATATATTTGGGCATATGTTATTTCATAAATATATTCGCTGCCTACATGTATCCATGTGTGGTTAAGGACCCTTGATTAATGCATATTTATGATAATACACACACACACACACACACCCACCCACCTACCCACTCACTCACTCCTTATATACAGCTCCACTTAGTTTTTAGTTTAACACAATAGGTAGTATGGATCACAAAATAAGTAAAAATAAAATATGATGCATGTTAATCTACACAACTTATTAAATGTCTTGGAATGTTCTCAATTACGGACATTGTTATATGATTGACATTTATTTAAGCTAACACATCTGTGTTTGATATCTAGCAATTTAATTAATAATAAATAGTGGCTTGCTTTTGTTTGTAGTTTTTTTATTTAACATTTGTGCATTCTTTTAGAAACTAAGAAATAAAATTTGATTTAATTTCAATCATTTGTGTGTACTGGTTAGAATAACATATAATACATTGTGCTAAACACAATAATATGTACTACTTATTACTATACCAAGTTAATAAATAAATACATACATTGTGGTAGGAGCATTCTTTACCACGTATATTGTGGTGAGAGATTATGCCTTAGTATGATGACAAGTGCATTTATAAATGAGCAATTGATTTTGGGTTCATAATTTATCAGACATAATCTTTCTACTTTTTAGTGATAAAGTTGTCAAGATATTTATGTATTTCAGATCCCATACTAAGCCACAACCTTGTGCATTGAGTATGATTTTTTATTATCTTAATACTTTTTAATTAGATGTATATAAATATCATGAATGCTAAATTTTGAGCAATAGAAAAAAAATTTTGAGTCTCTTAGTGTATATCCTAAGATAATTATAAAATAATTTGTTATAGAAATATGAACATTGATAAGTAATAATTAACTCTTCATGTATATTTTTTTCTATAAAGTGATAGTCAATTTCTGTATGTTGCATATGTTTATAAAAAGCTAGTTAAGAAGTTATATATCTAGTTGCTTTTCTATTATAATAAAGGCAATGATACCTAAAATAGAAACATATGAAATTTTATACAAGTATCTGATCCAAAATTTGATCATAATATGTAATGATTATTGTTGTAGCTTATAGTTATGTTTTTTACTTTTATTTTTTTTATTATTTTATTGTTTTTATTATTTTATTGTTTTTATTTTATTATTGATAGGAGCACCCTATATATATGAGTTATTCTAATCTATTGTCTCATTATATATGATCTTTGCATGTATGTTATTTGTTTTTGAGTATTTTTTATTATTGTGATTTGTTATTTGATTTATTTGTCTTTATTGTTTCATAGCTATAATTCAAGGGGCGTAAAGCTTAATGTTTTGAGATTATCACGTATATTGTACCAGCATAATGTATGCAATTTTGTCCAAATCAAAGGCATGCAATCTTGTATGCCATTGTGAGTAGCATTGCACACCCATCGTGTATGAAGGTTTTTGGTAGTAGTGTTTTTTGGTATTATTGTTCTCAAGTAGAACTGGCATGTCTTCCTACAATAGGTACATTGTGTTTCATGTGTTTTTAAGCAAAAGTTGTTCTCTTCTGATTGAGAAATTGGGAAACTCTATCAAATTGAGGGCATATTGTGATTTTTTCAATTTGTAGGGTTGCAAATTGAAAGATTTGAGGTTTTCTCTGCTATGTAGGGTTCAAATTGAAACCCTAATTTTGGTTTTAAGGAATATTTATATTTTGATATTTTATGAATTATTTTTTATAGAAGTAAAAATTTTAGTTAATCTTGAAAATCAAAATTATTCCTAGTTGGTTACCAGGCATAACAAATGTAGGAGAGTTTTAATTTAATATATACACTGAAGGAGAATGAGCCAAAAGAGAGATAATTATGAAATATTATTTTTCGATATAAATTGAGAGTATCCTACAATATTGAGAGAGATAAGCCGACAACTCGATAACTCGAGCTATTTAGAGGTTCTCACATAGTCTTTTCGTTGCAACTCCTCTTGAGGGGGTGTACTTGGGACTCCTTCCTAATTGGGCAACATGTCTTTTTAGATCTTTAGGTATCATATATTTTGTGTCTCATTTCTTCACTTTAAACTATTAGATTATTAATTAAGGAACTAATATCTATATTACATGTGATACTTTTTTTATTATCTTTTGCTCCCATTTTTTTGAATACTATGAAATTTATTGAGTATCATTCAAAATTCATTGTGTATGATAATATTCATATTAACTTCTTATTTTTTATATTTATTTTATTTATTATTGATTATCTTATTAGTTTTTTTGATGTGAGTTATATTATATTTTTATACAATTTAATTGTAAGTTGTAACTTTATTTTTTTATTTTTTAATATTTATTTGTAGAATCAAAAATCTTTTTCTGAATTTTTCTTTAAAACCGAGCAAGGTGAGATATATTTATTATGTATTATGGTATGATTTCATGAAAGTATTTGAGTGTGTTAAGACTATTTATTCATTATCATTTTATTATTTATTATTGATCAAGTTGAGAATAATTTACTTGAGTTTTTAGAATATTTACATCATATAATGTTATGCATATTAGTTAGGGAAGCAAATCAAATATTCCTTTTCTATTTTTTAAATTGGAGTGAGTAAAGATTTATTTGATTTAATATATTTTGGTATATAATAACTTATTACAGATGTTAAATAGATCGTTAGATATTTAATTATCTTTATTGATAACTACTCATTGGTATATATGAATATTTTTTTTTGTATTTCATCATATATGTTCTCTCTTTTTGAAATATTTTATAAAATAATAAAAAATTCATCTGATAAAAATATAAAAAAAATCAAAAGTAATAATGCTTTAGAATAGATTTCAAACAAATTGAGTTTTTTTTTGTATAAATTATAAGAATATACACAAGATTTTTATGTACTAGCACATCTCCACAAAATATGGTGGCTAAATAAAATAATAAATTTCTAGTTGAGATAACTCAAATATATTTTATATGAAGGAAGTATTCCAAAATATTTTTGAGAAGATATAATTTAAATCATTATTAATTAATCAACTAAATATTATTTTTTGTTTTTTTTAAATATATACTCTTTTATATACAGAAATTTAGAGAGATATCATTTTACTTATCACAGAAAATTTGGAAGTATTTATTTTGTCAATGATTACTCTTTAGGATAAGATAAGATGATACCCAAAATATTGAGAAATGGTTTTCTTTGATATTTTAGTACTTAAAGTTGATATAAATATTTTTTATCAGAAACTGATATGATATTAATGAGTAATAATATTTTTTTTGATCAGGAGTTATTTTTTAGTGTATTTAGTAGAAGTAAAAGTCAAGATCATACATTTAGATTTGTTATTTTTTCTCATTTTTCATTGGTCTCACTTGGACTTCTAGCCAAGAGGGAGTTACTTGTTTATTATGCCTAAATCTGTTAGTCTATATAATGATGATATTCCTATGGACTAATTAAAAATTTTAAAAAATAAAAATTATGTTGATTCTCGAGAGAGAAGTTTTCTATGAGAGAGTCTCCATTGAGTCCGGACAACATAATAGCTTATTAGCCTACTTTTGGTTAGGCTCATTATTAGTTGAAAATTGATAGATTTGATTTCTTAACACTTAGAGGAGGGGATGTACATAATATGCTCATAACAAAGATGAGTTTACTGATGAGCCAGATTTTTTTGCTACCAATCATTGTGGTCTTGATCTTTTGATCATCCTCTTGAAGAGATATATACGTCGTACTTAGCTTCCAATCTTGTAGATGTATATATATATATATATATATATATATATCTCTCTCTTGCTTATTTCTCTACTTATAATAGTATTAGGATACATTTGTCTTTTTTGAGATATTATCTCACCAAAGGTAATGACATGTCATGTTGAAAGAGGTAAATAATTTTCACTTCATAAGACTTTGATATTAGTATCACAACTTAAGAGAAAGTTTGTCATTGGTTGTAAGTGAGTTTACCTAAATATATAATATGAATTATCAAAATATTTTTATTTTTAGTGCTCAATATGATTTTTTTTATGGATTTATATTTCATTTACAATATTTCATAGTTTGTGGATATACCAATTAATAATGAGAAATATTTTTTTTATAGTAATCTTAAAGATGAGATATATATATATATATATATATAGAGTAACCACATGAGTTTTGAGTAGTATTTCAATTTCTAGATATATTTTATAGATTGTAAAAGATATTATATGATATGAAGCATCAAGAGTATTATTCGTGAGATATTTACAAGTAGCCACATTGTTTAGTTTATAAAGTTATGTTATAAATTTTTATTTATTTTTTCAGAGAAATCTTGTTTGTATAATGATTTTGCATATTGAAGATATTTTGGTTATGAGAAATAATGAGCCTTGGGGATTATTCAGTTCAAAGAGTATCTTAGAGGTGTCAAATGGGCCGTGTCGTGCCAGCACGACCCATCAAGTTGGGCCATTGTGCCTTGCCGAGCATTGCATGACTTGATTCATTCTGGCTCAGCATGGCCTGGTTGGCTTGAGTCTAGGTAAAATTGGGCTGGGCTGTGTCGGACAGTTCCAAGTCATGTTGGGTTGTACCTTGAGGTTGCCAACCTAGTCGATCGATCATCGGTTTATGATTTTAAATACTTATTTTGCAAATTTAAAAATTTAAGTTTTCCATTAAAATTTAAATACATAATTTCACTTAAATTATAATAAAATAAAATTATTAACAAAAATTTTAATAATAAAAAATAATAATAAAAGAAATTAATCATCTAATCTAACTAAAAATAAAATAATACAATATAATAATCGTCAATCAAGCTCAATCCCAATGCTAATTAGTGTTAATATATAAATGATCATTATCACGAAAGTGTATGATGGTATCACTAGCGATGAGCTTAACATTCTTAAATTCTTACGAGTTTTTATCTGTCAGTAACTTTTTTGCTCTTATTTCAGTCTGATGCTAAGTGGTAAGTCCATGAGTTATTACTAGCGGTGGACTTATCATTTAATTCGAGTGTAGATATTGGTGTGTCAGTTGATTCTATCAGATATAAGATGATTATAGAAAAATAAAATTATGTAATAGTAATTAGGTTAGATATTATATATGTTAATAAAATTAGTTATTACTTAAGTTTTTCTAGACCTTCCTTGGCATATTCATATGGATGTAATATTTAGGATATTCATATATGTGAAGGAAGCTCTAAGAAGTATGATTATGTTTAGATATTATTGACATAGTCAGATAAAGATATTTTTAGATTCTAGGTGAGCTCGTGCGATTATAGAAATGAGATATGCCTCAAGTTTTAATAATTTTTTTTAGGTAATTTTATTTTTTTGGAAGAGTAAGAGGCAGATGATTGTTTCTAGATCTAGTACAGAGATAGAATACAAAACTATGATGTTAGGGTCTTGTGAGTTTTAGTGAACTAGTTAATTCTTGAAGGAGCTTTACCTACTAATTAAAAAATCAATGATACTTTAATGTTATAGTAGACATGTCAAATGGGTCGAGCAGCTCGGGCCTGGCTCAGAGCCCAGCCAGTACGGCACGGTTCAGGACTGTGCTCGAGTCCGTGCTAGGCGGACTCTTGGCAACACTCGTATCGTGCCATGTTGAGGAAATTAGGCATGCGTGTCGTGCTAGGCATGACCTGGGTTCTTGGCACTTGGGCACAACACAGGGCATCATCCGACATGTGCCTTGGGGATCCCCCAATCTGGTCAGGATTCTGGACTGTGCCTGACCTGATACCACAACATGGTGACGACATGATGGCCGATAGTTGACACGGCGATGACATGATGCCCGACGGGAAACGCGACGAGCTAAGCGAGTTAGCGGGAGTGCCCGCTCGGCTTTGGAGAGCATTTGTATCCTCAAATCCCAGCACAAACCAGTCCAAAATTGGGCTGATTTAGGGTGGCGAGCTGTGTTGAGCCCGCCCTCTAGGGAATCGTGCCGTGCTTGGCACGACATGTGGGCTTGTAGGGGCCAGAAAAAAATAGGTTGTGGTGGCCTGGTACGTCTCATTTGGCTCCTGTAGTTATAGGTAGACATTTTGACACATCATAGCTAATATGGTGTTTCAGTTTTATGAGCAGATAAAATATATTGATATTTATTGTTACTTTGTTTGGGAGAAAATTTATGATTATTCAAAAACTATGATGTAGGTACTTACTAGTGATCATATTATAGACATCTTCATAAATGCTCTCAGAGAATCACATGTTACTTTTATCTCTTCCAAGTTGATATTTTATGATATATATGCTTCAACTTTAAGGGGGTCGTGCGCTTTTTTTATTGTTATTTTTTTTATTATGTTTGGGAGCAGTTAGTTTGTGCTCCCAAATTATTTATTTTGTGTGTGTGTGTGTGTGTGTGTGGTCATGCAAACAAACAATTTTACAATTATATAATATTTTTTCTCTTCTTTTTAACTTTATTTCTCTCTCTCTCTCTCTCTCTCTTGTGTATTAGATATCCTAATGGTAATTTCATAATATTTTTATATGGGCTGGACTTTTAGGTTGTGCTTTCACATATATTTTTATTAATCTAAGTATTAATTTTGTTTTAGAATTAAATTTTTTAGTTAACTATATTACTTATATAAGAATTATATATAAAATTAAATATCTATTTATTACATATGTAATATAACATATGCAGTTAATATCATTAGTTATCTTTTAGAATTTTTTTATATGCTTATTTAAATATAATGCTTTACATGCTGAAATATAGAAAGATGCCTGAAAAACATGATATCTTTTAAGTCTTTGATATAATTCAGTGCAAATATCGAAAAAATTCAATATTTATTCTTCTCTCTAATTGCTAGATGTGGCAAATAGACTTTGCCAAGCATAATAGGTCAAAATCAAGAATCATCTTGTCATTGGGTCTGGGCTGTGTCTGGCCTGCCCATTCAGTCCTCTTTTCAAAGCACGACACGGCTCGAGCAATTGACACGAGTGGTACAAACTCTGCATGGTACATGGACTTCACATGCCAGTCCATCATGTTATTAAAAATTTAGGCTAGTGAAGTATTGATACTTTTTTGTTAATAATTTTCATAATAGAGCTCGTGAAGTCTAGGTGCCCTATTTTTTTAAAAATGGTTTTTTCTTGGCAATGGCCTTTGGCATGATATCTATGCACGTTGTTGTTGTGTTGGCCATCAATAGTTATTTGAATTGATTAAATTATTTTTTTTTATAAAAATAATTTTTTTTAAAATATATTAATATTCTAAATTCTTAGATTTTTGTCCAATGATTTCGGGCATAAATCTAATGACTATTAGATTTTAGCTCATAAAAAATAAAAAAAAAGTAATATTTTAATTTAAAAAATTTTTCTAAATAGGTGATAAATAATTTTATTTTTTAATTTTTATGCTCAAATTATTAGTTTTTTTTCTAAAATTATTTTAAAGTCTTAAAACTATAATTATGTGTGTTTTTCTTATTTTTACTTGAATAATATAAAATTAATTTATGTAAATTATTATTGATGAGATGTGTTTATGATTAATAGAAAATAAATTATAATTGTGAACGTGTAGTTGGTCTGATTTGAATTAAGATATGATTTTTTGTGAATTATATGATTGTTTTATTCAACCACTATTTTTTACTTGATAATTTAATAAGTAAAAAAAATTAATTTCTTACTCAATTTTTTAAAAATAAAAAAATAAAAAATAATGATTTTTATTAAAATGGACTAAAAATTAATTTAAATAATGACAAACTGACTGAAAGATTTGAGATTAGGTTAGTTCCTAGTTATAGGTCGGCCTCTACCCATGCACATAAAAAATTAAAGATTAATAAATGAATATTTCTAGTATAAATCTACTTATTGAGTATTAAAAATAAAATTTTAAAGGAGTCGAATATGATTTGATATAATATATATATTATAAAAAAATATATTTTTAAAACTAGTAATGAGATTAGATATTTTAGGAGACACATTAAATAATCTATTAATGAAATATGATACATTATATCCCAAACTAACTCAATTGAGCAGTATGTCATTGAATTTGGTTAAACTTTAACTTAAGTAACTTATTTTATTTGTCATCATAATTTTGTAAGAAAATGTATCTCTAAGTTTTTTGCTAGCATGGATCTTTCACTTATAGTTCTATGAAGAAATGCTTCTAGCCCACTCATCATGAATTTCTAGGATGATATGAAGGATTAATGTATAAAATATTATAAAATAGAAAAATATTAAGTAATTAATGAACTCAAAAAATAATCTAGATTAGTCTCGTTGATGTTTAATATTTGGACTAGTTATGATAATAATATTTTTGTATGCATTATCATACATTTTATTGATTCCAACTAAAAAATAAATAAAATTATATTAGGGGCTTATAATATTTTTTATCATCATTATGACCATATTATGAGTTTTAATTTAGGGTTTAAAGTTTAGTTATTGGGATTTTATTTTATTGTGAGAAAATATGACATAATATTTTAGTCTATTGAGGATATTTAGAAAATATAACATATGATAGAAATATATAACATGATATTTGATAAGGTTTTAAAATATAGTGTTGAAATAAATATTTATGTAAGAATCATTAGAGATGATTTCTTAGATCATATATTTCACGTTAAAAATATATATCATATAATAAATCTAAGAGTAAAAGCTAGTTTAAAAATAGTTATTTCTCTTTACAACAAATATTAAATATATATTCAAATATATTAAAATATCTAGCAAAGATCTTTATAGTCTATGTTTTAGTCTATGTCTATCGACCTAAAAAATAAGAAATTCCAATTGTATATTGAATACTATTGGAATTATACATATCTGATTTGAGATTCACATGTTGGTTTTTTATAGGTGATATCTGACTATGTAAATAGTTAAAATAATGAAATAATAATTAACGAATTAAACTGGACTCTGATTTATTTTTTTTTAAGTTTCATAAAAAAATTTATTATATATCAATCTTGTTCGTTTGTATATATTCTCATATCATACATTATACCTAGGGTCATATGCAATATAAATAGTGTTATTAACTAAGAAGACTATTGAAATGACACAATTTATTTAAAATGTTGATCATTAATTGCATCTGCTTATTACTTAATTTTTTGTACGAATCTTAAAGTTAAAGGTAAAAGAGTAAAAATAATTATTAAATTTATATTTATTTGCATACATTGATCACAAGAATCAAAGAGTTAGATTTATAAATAATTAGGCAATTTATTTAAATATTATAAAATAAATTTGATATTTTTAGTAATTTTCAATTGCAGAGATCAAAATCATATTTGGATATTATGATTTTTTCATTCAATTAACTGGGAATAAGTGATAGTGAAGTTCGTTGAATTTGAGTGAGTCCTAAAACAAGGTCTTTTGGTAGGTATCTCGTGATTCCGTTAATTATTTAGATATTAATTACTGATTTATATTATCTTGTAATATGAAAAATTTTAACATATTAAATTAATAAGAAAATCATTTGGATTTATATTTTTAAAGCTATCTAAAATGAAATGAGATCTATTGATCTATTTGATGTCTAACATAGTTTTAGAGTTTGTTTTATTTTTGATGTGAATATGATTTCAGATAGGGGACTATGATATAATCAAATATTATTCAAGTTTTGTCATATAATGAGAGGATATACAAATGAGTTTTCAGTATAAAGTCAAAGAGTTGTAAGTGATCAATAACATACATGAAAATAATGAAATCAAAACATGGAGCTATTATGATTTGAATCAGATGTAGTAATTATGATATTATTATTGGTTATCTCTTGATGTATATTTTATTTATAGTTTTTTTGTTATATATTTTTATATGCATTTATATTTATATTTTAAGACATTAGTATTTTCATAGGAAAAATTATGTTTTGAGGCTTCAAAATGAAAATATATATATTCTAATTTATTTTTTAAATTTTTTTTACAAAGTATCCCAGAACGTAAAATATTTACGTTTTGTGTACTTAAAATTAGAAAATCATGTTTTTCCAATTTTAAATCGTGATTTTTGTTCCGAAACCACATTTTAAGCAAATGCATAAAAAGTTAAAAGGTGGGTTTTAATTTGAAAACCCTCATTTTGTGTTTTTTTAAAAAAATATAAATTTGAAATTGTTTTTCATTTTTGAAAAGTTGTTTCATGTTTTTTTTAATTTTGAATATATATATATATATATATACTTATTATATAAATGTGTATATATACATATGAATAAACCTATATATATTTTATTTATATATATATATATATATAAACATACACATATATGTGTATTTAGATATAAATATATACATTTATATATTAAGTATATACATATATATATATATATATAGATTTATATATAGATATATAGATTTATATATAGATATATGTGTGTAAACATCCATATCTATATATGTATATATAATTCTATATTTCTTATATATATATATATATGCATTTAATTATATATATAAACATGCATATTTGTGGGTGTGTGTATATATATATTTATTTATTTATGTATGTGCTATATATATACACATACATCATGAATTATGGAAATATTTTTGGGGTTCATATGATGTATAATTAGTTATTCTATCTACTCATACAAAATCTTTTATTTGTACACTTATTAGTTTAGTTATGTTTACTCATGAATACTTGATATTTATTTCCTCAGGCTTTGTTGCCTCCAATTGAGAGTGAGACATTGATATGTCAATGCTTTTTTTTATCTCAATATCTCAATTTAGACTTTGAAGTCTTAGATTCATTAACTATCCATACCTTTAGTGATCTTATTCTTTTTAGTTTTTTTTATAATATTTAGATTCTTTGATATTATTATGCTCAATGATATTGTTATACGAGCTAGAAGGCATTGAAAAATCAATATTACATCCTTTTTTTAACATGCATTATCTTTGTATCAGAGTTTCATCATATTTTAGTTTCAATCAGTTGCTTTAAGAAGCTGTTGGTTGTGATATTTTTTCTTCTTTTGGTGTTTCTATGTTGGATTAGCAAACCAAATGATTGTCTTCTTTAACATTTAGCATTATGAATCGTATCTATTTTTTTCACTCATAGGAGCTCCTCTAAGTGTCTGGCTACCATTTATTCATTGATTATACACTTTTAACTTGGGTATCAATCATTGAATAAGCTAAAAATTATGGAATCAGTAAAGGTGTCAAACGGGTTGTGCCGTGCCGACACTGCTTGAGAAATAATATGAATGAGCCATGATACATTATAAAAAATTTTAGGAGTAAGTTGTGGTAAAACTCATATTTTTCCAAAAATAATTTAAATTTTTTTTTAAGTAGAAGTGTTCTAGTTGTCTTAATTAGATATATATATTTCCTTTTAGTTACTAGATTTTATCTATACATACCGGCACATAAAATTGCATGTTTAATCTCATAATAAGTTCTGCATATGTTTAAAATATATTCCAATGTATTATTATTATTATTTTTTATATTTTTATCAAATTAATTTTTAATTATTTTATAAAATATATGAAAATTGAAAATATATGCATTTATATTGTGAATAGTTATCAACAAAAATAATGAAATACTCAAAGTTATCTCTGATCAAATCTTTACTAGGTCCATATGTCTATCAATGTATCATCTCGAATGAGTTTTTATTCATACTAGATTGATGTGGAAGATATAAATCTTTGATATTTTGTCATACCTAACTTGTAGATGTGTCAACTGGGCCGGCCTGGCACGATACGGTTCGGTCGTGCCTGGGCCGGCCCGGCACGGGAAAATCCTGGGTGCGTGTCGTGCCTGGGAAAGGCATGACCCGTGCTGTGTCGTGCCTGACTCGGCATGGTTCGGTGGCCCGTGGCACGGCACACCGGCACGGGCGCACGACATTTTCCCCTTCCCGCAAAAAAGACCGCGGGTCAGGTCCAATCTGACCCGACCCGATTCCCTCCCCCCCTCCCCCAACGAGCAAAAAAAAATTTAAATTGTAGCCGTTGGATCTCGCCTCCAATGGCTAGGGGGCAGAATCCAACGGCCCTCATGATCCTGCCCCCTAAAAATTAAAAAAAAAAAATCAAAAAAATGATTTTTTTTAAAAAAAATATTTTCTATAATCTATAAATTTCACCCCCTCTCTATAACTTTTATATTTTTCATAAATATTTTTTCTCTCAAATCTCACATTTTCTCTCTCAAAAATCTTGCGCCTCTCTCTCGAGACTCGGGAAGTCGGGAATTTGTCATTTGGCTTGACTTTTTGGGAATCTCAACTTGAGTTTTGAATTTTGAGCTAGACTGTGGTGCACTGTGCACGTGATCGACCTCGCTGCTTTACCGGATAATTTATTTTAAATTTTTTTTCTCTCTCTCTAGACCTAAAATAGATAAATTTTAAATCTATCATCTAGTCTCTAAATAAGTGTCATGATTAACAAAAATCTTAAAAAATGACAAATACTAATAAAACATATTTAAATTTAGAAAATGAAAATCTTACACAAATGTTCGAGGCTGTTGAAACTTTTGTTTCTTTAGTCGTCTCAACCCAAATTTTTAAAAAACAAAAAATTAGGAGGACTTCTGTAGTTTGGACTCATTTTAATATAATAAAACAAAAAAAATGTTAGGGGTGAGGAAAAAGAAATAACACATTGTAAATATTATATGAGACTTTTAACATGTATGAGTTCGTTTGAGATTGTGCACTTTAAGAGACATACCGAATTATGCCCCAAAAAACATGGTCCATTAGATCCTAGACAAACCTAACTTGGCACTGTATTTTGAGACTGGATCGAGTTCAGTCTTAAAGTTTACTCTCTTCATATACTCCAGCGAGTTGGGTAGGGACGACATAGCCAGACTTATCATATTGATGGGTCTTCCGATCATATTTTCGAAAGATTCAAGGGCTGTACGCATCATGCAAATATATTTTCAGCCTGCTTATCGTAGGATTCCTAAGTCTACATCTAGGAATGACATACTAAAATTATATAAGTTAGAAAAATAAAAAATAATTAATGAATTTATGGCATATAGTGGAGTGGTATCCGTGACGTCCGATATCTGGACAAGTCACGATGAATCATCTTATGCATGTCTCACCAGCCACTATGTAGATTCTAACTGGATAATGAATAAAAAAATTTTAGGATTCTCTGAGATTCTTCATCCTCATAATGGCCCGACTATTTTTGAGTGTATGATGAAAATATTTAGGGAATATAAAATTTAAAATAAAACTTTTAGTGTCACTTTCGATAACGTATCTAATAATAGAGTAACGATTAACATGTTTGTTAGGAATATTAGAGACGCACCATGAGGAGAGATTTTTCATGTCAGATGCATGTGTCATGTTATTAACCTGATTGTTCAAGCAGGTATGAAGGTGTGTTCCCCCGCGTTGGATAATATACGTAATACACTAAAATATATTCGCACTCCTCGCAGACAACAAGAGTTTGGTAGTCTATGTTTGTCTGCGAATCTTAAGAAGAAGAAATTCTAATCGGATGTGAAATATCGTTGGAATTACACGTATCTGATGTTGGAATCATGTGTTGGATACGAACACGTGATATCTGATTATGTCAATAGTAAAAGTGACGAACTTATTATTGACGACATTGACTGGGTTTCAGGAATTTCATTTATAAAATTCCTGAAGATTTTTTATGACACGACGAATGTGTTCGTTGGTTTATACGCCTACGACTTGCATTGTACTCCGGTGCATATGCAACATTAATAGGATATTTAAGAAGTATCGAGCTGACCTGATACTTAGCCATATGGTTGCAGAGATGGAAATCAATTACTTAAAGCACTGGTCCACCGTTCTATCTATTTATTGACTCGCTGCATGCATGGACCCTAGGGTTAAGATGGAAGGGGTAGAAAACACTCTGACTTACATTTCCTTGTGCATGAACCTGGAAGAGCCACTTGAAGGGTTCATTCACGAGAGGTTGACTGACATGTTCACATACTACGATACTAGGTATGGTGGTGGTAGTACTGAGACTGTGATTACGGACATGAATACCTTGTTCGGAGATGACGATTTTTCCATTCAGCTAACGAGGGGGAAGCATATGAGTGGATCATCACATAGGAGCGAGCTTTCTCGGTATTTAGATACTGATTACTACTCAATCCTATCGCATTCTGATACTAAGAATCTTAATATATTACAGTGGTGAAAATCATATGAGTCTGCCTTTCCCGTATTATCTAGGATGGTTCGGGATTTACTAACTCCTCCGGTGTCGAGCATAGTATTAGAGTCATATGAGTCTGTTTTTTCTATTGCAGTGAACGTGATTTCGAATAGGAGATTGAGATTACGTCCAGATATTGTTGAGACATTTGCTTGTTTGAAGGATTGGAAAGATTCGAGGTTTAGCATCCATGATTGTGCTGAAGCTGGGACTGGGATAGGGACTGCAGCTGTATCCACTGCGATAGCGGAGGAGTTGATTGCTGATGATGATGATTCATATGATACTGATCTTGATATTACGGCTAATGATACTCATGATATGCCGATTGATGATTGATGATGATCTATTATTTTTTGATTTTGATATTTTGTTTTTTATTGATTGTATGCTTTATTTATACGTATGTCGAAACTTTAATTTGTTTGGTTCGGACATTCGATATCTAATGGCTGATTGGTCATTTTTTATTTGGTTTGCTTATGTTTTTTTTACTTTTTAATTTTTTTTAACATTATTTATTGATTTATTTATTTTTTTGTTTTAATTTTTTATATAAAAATTCATAACTCTATTATATAATTCTAATAAATTTTAAACTAATTTTATTTTATATTATAAAAAAAAATTTATATTTGTAAATTTAATAAATTTAAAACAATATTCATATTATAAATTTCTAATATTATACATTATCTATAATTTTATATATAATTTAATAATTTATATAATTAAAATAAAAATTAAAATAATAAAATTTTAAAAAAAAAATTTCCTGGCCCGTAAGGCCATGCCAGGCCCGGCTTTTATAAACCGTGCCGGGCCAGACACGGCATGGTACAGTAACCATGTCGTGCCTGACCCGGCACGAAAGCACGACCGTGCTCTAAAAAAAAGAGCCAGGCCGGGTTGGCACGGCCCGTTTGACACATCTACTAACTCATTTCATATTAGGATAGAAATACCCTTAAGGTTACATTAAAATATTCTCAACTTAGTTATCAATGAGTGACCAAACTTAGAATTGCACAAGTACCATGTTTAATACATTCAAATATTGAGAAGAGAATCTTATCATAATAGAGAAGATATGTAATACATATATGTTAAATCTCAAGTAAAGCATTTATTAGGGTTTTTTTTATTATACAAATAAATATTAGTAGAAAAAAAACGAAGGCAGGATTAAGTTATTTGGAAATATATTTTATTAAAAATAAATTAATAGAAAAATTAATAATAAATATGACATGATAAGGAAATAAAAAAGCAAATTAAATTTTATTATATTTAAAAACTTTAATGGATTTATCATTAGTTACAATAATATTTTCTGAACAAGATAAAAAATAATTAATAGAAAATAATTATCAATAATATGAATATTGATTCGTGTGTCAATAATTTAAGAATATGAAATATGAGTATAATCAACACAACTAGTAATAATTGAAAAATGAATATTTTTTGTTGTCTTAGAAAAAAATTTTATATACTAATTTATAGTGAGTATTACAGTTGATGAACTTTGTGAAAATCTCTAGATAACTTTGATAGTTTGTCTTTCTGCCTCAGTATGTTTTTTTTTTTTTTTTTTGATAATATGTGCAATATATGAAGAATCTTTTGCGTCATACTGTAGTGCCCAAATTTGACATGAATAGAAATCTTTTTCTAAATTAAAAATTAAGGTTTCGCAATCTGCAACCCTAATTGGATGCAACCTCCAAGCACCAAATTCTCATGGCTTATTCACATGCTGCCAACATTTTCTGTCCAAAAAGCCATTGATAAACAATTATGGTTTCATGTGAAACAAAAAACCTCATTAGCAAAAATGCCAAATACTCAAATTGGGTTCTGTCACCACAAAAGGTTTTCTTGGTTGTTGGAATTTTGGCATCATACCTCACCTACAATGTTGATGCAGTTGGCGTCCCCTCCTGTCGTCACATGTTGCATCGTGTGTGACAGTAAGAGTTGGAACACATTAAGTGCACCTTCTTTCTAGGGTTTGTAGTTCTCACTCACACACACTTGCATCTTAAGGTTTACATTTTCCTGAGACATTTGTTCTGATACCATGTTTAAATTTGTAACTAAAAGAAAAATGATGCAAAACATGATATATTAATGCATAAACATACCATCATATGCTGGGTGGGTCAGATTGGGATGCCCACAGGTTGGGTGCTCCCATCAAAAACATTATCATCATCAATCATATATTATCCCAAAAATATAATCAAGTAAATATAATAACATTAAACTAAAAACTGAAATACTACAAAATATAAAAAAATTATAAAAAATTATTATCATATATTTATTAGGTCACATGTGTTATTATATCAATATAGTTAATTTTTTTAAAAAAATTGTAAGATGTATATTGTAATTCTTTTCATATTTTAATGTGTGAAAAGTATTTTTAAACTTATTAATTATTTCATAGATAATTATCACATAGTTATTCAAATACTAATTGAACACCAACATGCACATATAACAGATCTAGTAAAAATTATTATACTTTATTAGAAATAATCAAACCTCCTAAAAAATAATATCAAATAATTATTATATATTTTTTTATGACTTGTTATTAACAATGTTTGGATCATGAGTAATATTTGGTTTAAAATTAAAGACAAATAAGCCAAACATCAAATCATAATCATGATAAACACAATGATAAATAATATACAAGTGAAATATTTATATAATGAGCTAATTAATTGGGAGGACCCACGAG
Organism: Sapria himalayana; assembly: GCA_029783825.1. Lineage (NCBI taxonomy): Eukaryota > Viridiplantae > Streptophyta > Magnoliopsida > Malpighiales > Rafflesiaceae > Sapria > Sapria himalayana. The sequence goes on from JAREIK010002134.1 coordinate 150,884, forward strand.
TTGGGTATTCCCTATAATAATAATATTGTCATCAATCTAATTTTATCGTAACAACTTAGAGATTAATAATGACATAAAAATAATAAATTAAATTAAAGATAAACCCAAAAAATAAGAGTGTAAACTGTAACATCTCTAGTTGGAGGTGTCAAATTGGTCGTGTCGTTTGGGCAAGACCCATTTGAGTGTGGCATGATCATGCCATCGTGCCATGCTGTGCCTGGCACAACATGGGAACTAGCCTGTTGGCTTGGCACTACATGGCAGGCCCACATAATGCTTGGCCATGCTGGGCCGTGTTGGTACCACCTTGTTCGAGCCTCTTCGGGATTGTAATTAGTTTGTGTAGCACAAGGGGTAAGGGGCAAGGGACAAGGCATGACACATGATGCAACAAAATGGCTTTTTATGATCTTATCCAAAAATACAGATCATAATATTTAAGACTGCCTAAGACTAAGAGTAAATCTATCAATAACTTATGTAAATTTAATTTAATTTAATTAAAAAGATGAATGCATAGATTAAATTAAAAAATATCAAATTTTAAATTGAAAAAAATTGGAAATGCCAAAGTACAATATGATCCAATATTCAATATAATACATTTTGCATACATCATACATCTTACATAAGTCATAATAGAAAAATCACAATACAATAAACAAAAGTGTATAAATCAAAATGAAAAAAATGACAAATAGAAACATGAAATAACATTATATTATAGCACATTATATATATGACATGAATGATAAATCAAGAATTATTAATAAATAATGATCAATCAGTATCTATAATATGATAATGTGGATGAAAATTTAGATCATCGTTGTCATCATGAATGTGCACGAAGATGTTAGTGTTCTCAATATTTTGATCTGCACATCCCATGAATCATCATCCATAATTACTTCTTGTGCCTTCTCCTAAATATACAATCATGAATTCTCTTAGTCTTTCATGCATGCAAGTGCTTATATGATATTCAGTCGTAATTTTGATTTTCTATCTGAAATGATATTGGTTGCCACAAAAGAATATATATTTTGATGTTATGCTAGATATTGAAGGAGTTTGTAGATCACATGCAATTTTAGATATCACATGATATGTAGATTCCTATGATTTTCATCATATCAAGATATCCAATTTTATATTATTATCATTTGATATGATGAAATAATAATCAGTATTTAAGTACCAAGATAACTTACTTATATTTGATAGGTAACCTTGTTGTTTTTCCTTGAAAAATTGAATGTAGAAGTTATTTCAAAATATCATGTCTATGTTCTTACTCGGAGCATGATCACAACTATCATATCTAGTGTCATAAAAAAAAATAAATTAGTTAATTTATTGTGAATGAACTTTTTAAGTTGGTGGACTTGGTTCATGCACGTGGGTGTGTTATTTAAATATTTGTTATCTCTTCTATCTTAACACTAAGGTTCATACAAATAGTCAAATAATATAAAATTGAAATAAAAGATTAGTATTTTAAATATTTAGTTTTTATCTCAACAGTCCTGACAGTAAATGCAGGGTTACTTATATATTTACAAAATATATTATTAATGTTGCATATGCACCTAAATATAATATAAATAATATGAGTATACACAAATGAACATATGTTCTTCATGTTAGTTAGAAAAATTTATAAATTTTATAAATAAAATTTCTTTATATCAGTTAGAATCATAAATAATAATCTTGTTACTCTTATTATTGATATAGTCGAATATCACGTATTGGTTACTTTAATATGATTCCAACATTTGGTATGTCTAATTCAAGCAGTATTTTATATTTATTTGAAATTTTTTCTTTTTAAGCTCCGCAGACAAACATTGGCTTTTGAATTTATTTTGTTAATTAGGCATCGTAAGTATTTTAGTGAATTTTTTATTTTTCTCAGTGAGAGAAATTATTTATATTTTTGTCTTTATTATTAGGTTAATTATGTAACATATGCACATAACATAAAATACTTTATCTAATAATTCATATTTAATAGTCTTAAAAAATATATTAATAGTTAATATATTATTAAAAGTATTATCAAAAATTATACTAAATATTTTATTTTGAATATTATATTTCTTATAGATTCGTGTCAAAATAGATTATCACGAGGATAAAAAATTTTAAGAAATCATAATATTTTTTATTAAATTTTTATTTAGAATCTATGTAGTGGGCGATAAAACATACAAATGAAATATCATGGTGATTTGTTTATATATCGAATGTCACCGATATCTCTCTACTAAAATTCTTAAATTTTTTATTTATTAATTATTTTTTTAATTTATAAAATTTTATTATATTATTTCTGCATGTGAACTTAGAAATTTTATAATAAGCAGGCTAGTAGTAGTCTTGTATAATACTGATTATTTTAGGATCATCTGAAAATTTAATCGAAAGATTTATAATGAAAATTAGTTTGGTCATATTTTTTCTTTCAACATCATTGTTATATATGAAGTGAGTTAATGAAGTTAAATTAGATTTAGCTTGAAATATTTTATTTCTAAATTGGGTTTGTCTTTGATTCAATTAACTTCTTTAGGTGCCTATTATTTTGATAATATACATATTGTCGATTCTTAATTGAAATATTATAATTTTTAATTTTTATTATTATAAAATTTGTCTAAATTATTGATGTTTGACTAATTTTTTATATTTTTGGTGACATGTTAGTTTGAGTTGAAATTGTTGGAGAAAATATAATTTTTGTCTTGGACCCTTCAATAGGATTATTATTGTTATCTACGTCTAGGTCTATGTCAATTTAATACTCATTTTCACTTAATTCACAATGTAATATTTTTTTATTTAGTTATATTATTTAAATAAAATATGAGTGTTGTAAAAATAAATTATTAAGTTTTATGTACTAAACTAAAATAGCACTGTAACAAAAAAAATTAAAATATTAGAATCATATCGTAAAACTATGTATTTGTAAATTCTAATCTCCAAAGTCTAGAGTCCATACAACTAACTTGCAGTGTTGTACTCACGGTCTTGCATAGGTTGAGAAGTATACTATACCTTTGTGAATTGTTTATCCCATTCTTCTATAAATAACCATTGAAGGTTGAACATAAATATAGTATACTATATATGTAAATATTTGTTTAATATGTATATTACAAAATAATATATTAAACAAAAATTACACTATACTACACTTAAAATTACAAAATATAAATATGAGAAACTTATATAATTAAAAAGAAAGGAGAAGAAATTGAAAATTAATATTTAAATTCTTTCTTTTTTATTTATAGAGAAAAAAATTAAATCTATTAAAATATATATTTTATTTTTCTTAATTAATTAAATAGGTTAAATTCATGATAACTGTTGGATTTTGGCATTTGTAGTTATTAGAACCAATTCAATGGCTACAAAAAAATTAACAATAAAACATAATTTTTTAAATTAATGTTGATGGCGACATGGCAACGACGGATGTTGCCTATAACTATTCATGTCGGAATTATGTTGCGTGAAAATTCAATGGATTGCTGGCAGGCGTGGCTGGCCAATTGGAATCGGTCACGTGGTTGAGTCTTTTAAAAAAATCTACTCCATAGAATGATTACTCGACGAGACATGACTCATGACCCATAACCTAACCTTAGCTAGTCCCAGGTTCCTCAGGTTGGTGGACCATGCCATCGGGCGAGACACGACTCTCGCTGGCTCAGCATGTCACAAGATGTGCCATGGGCAACATGGTCTAGGACCAAACATGATTTTGAATAGTGCCGGGCCGGGCTAAGCACGGCTGAACCATGTTGTGCCACGGGTTGTGCTTGTGCTGTTTGGCCGTTTGACACCTCTATTTTCGGTTGATTTGGTGCGTACAAATTCAAAACATTAAGCTTAGAGAAAAAAATCAATTTTAGTGTTTAGCTGCTCAAGATATTTTTGAAGATGTATATTGGTTACTTAACTTTCTAAATATATTTTGTTATAATAGTCATATCCTTGATTTTTTTTCTGAGGAAGAAACATTTTACCTTTGTGATTAATATTCATCTGCTTGTAAAATATCATATTATAGATTATGTATTTTCATGTCTAACTCTTATATTAAAAAATAATAGGTAGAAGTGGAAAATAAGTTATATTGTCCCGAGAATAGCACAGTTTATAGCATGTCATGTATTATGAAGTTTTGCTCGGATACAAACTATGTGTGCAACTAGCCTAGGCTAACCTAGGTTAGCTGCACATGGGCCATAGATGGGGGAGGGCACAACATAGGCTAGCTATCCTAGCCATTGGGCAAGGGCTGACACTAGGCTGTCAAGATCCAATCCAGCCCAGTTTGCATGTGGTATGGGTCTATGGGTTGGGCCTTGGGCCTTGGGCCTTGGGCCTTGGGCCTCTCACTTGATGTATATATGTGTGTGTGTATATATATATATGTATGTATGTATGTATGTATAATATTTTATATAATTTTATATATATGAAATCAAAAGAAACAAAAATAATATTATAAAAAATAAATAATTTTTGTTGGGAAATTTCGCTTTCACAGTTGTGATTCAGAAGGAGAGATAACAAAGAACAACAATTGATATATATCCATAATCTAATCTAACAGAACCACGACAAAATAAAATCACAGCACATACAAACCACAGCAAAAAAATTATAATATAACTGTGGTTCATTAGTCGTTCAATACGACTAGCCTACATCTCCACAAAATAATACATATGTGTTTACAGATTATAATCACAGAATATTCTTACAGATTTTGTGCAGAAAATCATCGTGATAAAAAATGTGCAGAGGTGAGAAAGAGATAAACAATCCTACACCTCGAAAAACAACAGCCCGAAAATATAAAATAAACATAATTTATATTAATATAATTTTTTGATTTAATTAACCAGAGTAGGTTGGATCACTCGGACGGTCTAGGCTTTACTCCAAAAATTTTTTGGCCCATTGATCGGGCAGCGGAATATCTGTTATTATGCTATTACTGTATTTTTGATCTCTTGATATTTTTTTTCTATACTTACATGAAAATATTAAAATAAAAATATTTTGGTTTTACAAAACAGATAATCAAAATAAATCATATACAACAATTTTAAAATTTAAATGGCAATGTATATCAATTTTAATGTAAAAATATATGTTAAAAAAAGAAAAATTATGTTTTTGATCGCAAAATGAAGATATTAATGTTTCTCATTTTTTTTAGAAAAATTTTCTTAAAAAATACTATAAAACATAAATATTAATTTTCTTATTGCATATACATTGTCATTTAAATTGTGCAGCATATAAATTTAAATGACAATGTATATCAATATGAATGTAAAAAAATAACTCAATTGAGCTGTGGGCCAATCACTTGGACCTTAGGGAATGACACGACAACCCCAATCCAGGTAGAGGGTAGCTAGTTGGGATTGAAGCCACAACCCAAAGGTTGTCCGTTCCTTGTCTTACTTAACTAATTATTGTGTTGTTGGTTATCTGGATGAGTATAAATTAATAAAATATATAAGTATACTAATATCACTAAGATATGATATATTAGAATCAAATAATTCTTTACTCATGTCATGAGGATGAAATGAATTCTTTTTTATATTAAGTTATTGAACAATCATATGATAATATAATGGATGTGCTTTATCAAATAATTATTTACTATGTTGTTGGTTATCTTCAAAATTTTTTTAATATATGTTGATTGATGAAGCAATACTATTTTGAAAATATTCAATTTGTAAACCAAAATAAAATTAACATTAACAATGATAATTACAAATTAAATTTATTATTTCTTTATTGACAACATACGGAATACATAGGGTCATAATTTAATTGAGTATGTATAATGAGATTTTATATTTTTATTTTAGGTAGTTTAAATTTTATAGGAATTTAATAATTTTAATAACTATTTATGAATTCATATAAAAATGCCGTGATAACATTTATGCGATACATATCTAGTCTTTCATATTTTGCTAAGCTTATCAAAAAGTAAAATAAGATTACATTCATAATATGAGAATATATTTTCTCATAGTCAATGTTAGATCATTGTGAGAATTTTTTGGCTACTAATTATGTTTTATATTTTATGGTATTTTTATTTTTATTGTGATTTTGTATACATACCTATTTTTACCCAATAAGTATTATACTTGCAGTCGCTTGGATTACAATTCCAAACATTTTTTGTTTTATTAATGATTAAAGTTTTACATGCATAAACTCTTTTAAGTTTGATCAATTATTTTATTGTTTATATTCATTTACATTATGTGTAGAGATATCAGACAAGCCGTGTTGTGCTGGCACGGTTTGTTTTTAGTTGGCCCAATCCTACAACCATGTCGTGCTGGGAATGGCCTGGTAAGGAAGTCGTTTCGTGCTTGGTACGACACAACTAATGTTTTGCCCGGCCTGCTTGACACGTTGAATACGGATAGAATCTGGATGGGTTGTGCTGGGTCGGGCACCTAGACCTAAAATAGGTTGTGGGTCGGGTCACAAGTGTGGGTAGGGGCAGCCTGTGGTGCTCTAGCGATCAAGCCAATCAGCCCTAGTGTCTAGTCACTCAGCATTGGCCAGTGCCAGTTGGCCTGAGTGCCACTTCCGTGTGGCCTTGCCCAACATGCAAGTATAGGAAAGAGCCAAGAAGGTTGTTGCATGTCGGTGTTGGGGCCTCGGACATGCTTGGCGTGGTGCCTGCTAGGGCCAGCCACATGGTTGGTACCATTAAAAAAACCTGCCATGTAGGATTTAAAAAAAAATTAATGAAGAATTTTTTTTTTAATCTGCTATGTATCGAGCGGGTTGGGCGCTGGACAAGTGGACCGAACCCTTTTTCCAATAACTTATAAACCTGGTTCCCAACTTTTTGGTCTTGGGTCAGGTTTAATGTGTTGGTGGACAATGCCAATGGGCCAGTCATGCAGGTCATGCTTGGCCCGACATGAGGTAAGACTTTTTCTAGCTCAGCATAGCATAACAAGAGTTGTGCCTTTGGCCTCCTTGACCTAGGTCTTGACATGGTTCAGGACCGTGCCGTGCTATGCTAGGCATGACGCAGTCAGGCCGTGCCTCATATCGTACTTTGGTCACTCGGCCCACTTACACCTTATTTTGTGCTTTGAGGTCATTCTTATAATATTTATTTCATATTTATTATTATTTGGAAATTAAAATAGTATTCATGGAAAAAGTATTTCAATCATTTTTCTTACCTTAATGCACATAACTTTTTAAAAAGCCCCAATTTTTAGGTTTTTTTGTTTTTTTTTTTTTGAGATTTTATTTGTTTTGTATTTTTTAGGTGTTTGTTGTTTGATATGTGCCTCAATGGGGGCTATTTGTTTGTCACGTGCATCTACATAAGCTTATTGTTAATCATGTTCCTTTACATGAACATTTTGCTTCCTTTTGTTTTCTTCTTTTAGGGAGATTACATTTCTAACTCAATTGATTTCTCATATCTTAAGTGTGTTTTGGATTCATTTATTTTTTGTTCTTCATGATTTAATTCGTGCTAGAATATTTGTGGCTGCAATATGTGACTATATCTTTTTCCGTGTATCTATAAATGAGTATAGCAATTAATTTTTTAAATTTTGTAAATAAATTATTTTTTGAATTTTCTATTGATAATGATTTATACAAGGATCTAAATGAGAAAAAATGGATGATTTTCATGTAATTTATCATTGTTATTCTGGAATTAACTTTCCTCTCCAAATGATGGCATTATAATTTTATTAAAATTATAATCTGCAAATTTGAATATAAACATATTTTTTGTTAAGTATTTCAAATATATTGTGATAGAAGGTGAATCAAAATTTATATAAATCATAAGTCTATATTGTGATCCTATTTTGGTATATTGTGGTGGTGCAATTAGTATTTAGATTGCATAATCAAAAATTCAAAATATAAATATATGATTGTTTATCTAATTTAAGTTGTGAGGTGGAATATTTATGATAAGATGTTAGTTTTTTCTTTATTCTACTTACAACATGCATAATAGTATGTTTCTAAATAAATGCTAATAATTTAGTTTAAAATTTTCTTAGTAATTTAGATATTTATTTAAAATATTTGATCAAAGTCTCTGCTAAATCATTTTGAATATGAACATGAATAACATGATATTTAATATTTATCTTAATTGACATATAATAATTATTATTAATTTGTGAAGTAAATTTATTAGTATTATAAATTATTATTATATTGATTGGATAATTAGAAAATTATGTCCTTAATTTGGTTATTTGTGCAAGAAGCCAAGCAAATATATTTTTTGTGTGTGGATAGAAGACACAAATGATCATCTAGTGGAGAGTTATCAATGAGAATCATAAAATAATATTCACATATATCTTCATATATTCTTTTTAAAATAATTAGGGATTTAGACATGATTTTATTACATGATTATTGAAATATTAACTTATTGTGTAAACATGAATTACAAGAAAATTTATTGGGCAAAATCTTGGTTTGTAATATACATGGTGAACTAGTTTGTTATGCTAAAGGGAAAAAGTTATTGAATTATTGAACTTCTGCCTCATTAAAATACATGGCTCATTTGGTTTTTGGTCGCATGATATATTTTAGAGTAGAATGCAATTTTTTTCTCAGAAATTATAAATGTAATAAATAAGTCTTTTTTATTAAATTAATTCATAGTTTTAATATGATATCTATTTTTATTATTATCTTTAAAGGTAAGTAATTTTTTATTAGTTTGCTACAATATAATTCATCATTAATTTGAAATATAATTTCATGTGTTGTTTCTTTATTTTTTATGTGTAGTTTCTTTATTTTTTTTATACTGTCTCATCATTATTTTATTTCTAGTGGTGAAATGAATTTTTTCAAGGGATTAGAGGGATGATTATCATATCATTGGGAATTCTACCCACGACCATTATTATGGTAATGTCCATCCTCATGATTGCGAGTTGAAATTACTTTTACTTAAAGATAAAGGAATAATTCAAATATAGTTGTATGAAGATTTTAATTTTTTATTAGTAGCTCATTTTTTTGTTTAGTTACTAAAAGATAAAATATTAATTCTGAAAATTTAGTAAATCATTGTTATCTGTATTACTGTTGCAAGAATACATTAATGGCATGAACCATTATGAACGTATTCTTTAACATGTTTTTTTATGAGTTTTTTTCGCATAGTTTAAATTTACAATTTATTTTAAATAGAGCGGAGTTATAATCACAAACTAATTTAAAATCTTGCAATTTTGTGTGCATCCAATAATAGCAAAAATCTGGTAAAATTATTATTTTTTGATGGTCGATTCTATTTTTCAAGTAATTCCATATGGCAAGAGGATCTTTTATCGTAAGATGTTCATTTTTTTTAGATTCTCATGGAGTTGATGCTTAAAGAAAATTAGTGTTTTTGCATAGTCTTACATGAATTTTTTATTTATTTTTTATTATTTCCATGATTTATAGAAGTCATATGTATTGTAGCATCAAGAATTCATAGTAAATAATATTTACTGGAAATATCAAGTGCAATAAACTCAAGTTTTGTGAGACTTCAGGTTTTGGTAATCTTTTAATATATGATGAAAAAATATTAATAATATAATTTTATCTTCGTTGGAGTAGATTCATTATGATAACATATTACAATTTACAAAATAGTTGTAGAATTGTAACTAGAATTACAAAGAGATAGGTTAAGATTTATGACTGTTTAGAGAGAGATATATATATATATAGAGAAAGATATATATATAGAGAGTTTTATTTCTTGGTCTTCTATACAAGGGATAAAGTTACCATCATCTATCATATAGGTATTTTACTTTCCTATTTATCCACATGTTCCATAATTATTTATTTACATATTCCAAAATTATGTATTCATATGTTCCACAATAAAATACATAATTTTTATTGATTTCTTGAGTAAATATTATTTTTTTGAAGTTAAAAATGTTAATTACTTTTGTAGTATATAATATACATACTTTTATATAAGATGATTATTAGAAGTGAAATGTTTATCTTTTTTCTACTCATTACTTTGTTATGTTTGTAAAAGATGATAGACATATAATATTAGTTAAGATATTTAACCTTATAAGATACATTATTTGAGTATATAGAGTTATTTTAGATGGTAAATAGTCAAAAGGAAAGAATGTACTATCACTATTCACATGTCATCAATTTGGAACATAATAATATTGTGCTTGAATGTATTTGATCCTCTTGTTCGTGTAATTTGTTTATTGACGATGAAGCAAAGAAATGATGGGTTATGTACCATGAGTCATTATTGATTAGAAAGATGAATTTGAGGAGTTTCAATAGAGTGAGAGATGATTAGAATTAATTGATGTGTTTAACCATGTAGATTATATCATCTATTATCATATTTTTTTTGATTTATATATCTTGTTCAGAATCTACCTCTTGGAAGGATAAAAATGAAAGCTTGAGTTATCAAATGTTCTTTGCATTATTGTTCTACTACCCAAGTTTTGATAGGTGAAATGCTAGTGATAATATTAATTAGTTAGTGATTTTTCATGAAAATTCTTTAAAAAGTTAAGATTTTTTTTAATTTTTTTTTCACCATTCTTCCAATTCTCTCTCACCAATCCTATAATAGTTGCATACGATAAATTTGCACACTTATCAATTATCTCAGTAATGATCACGGCAAAGTACTTTTAACTTGTAAGTTCTTATGAAATATAGTGCATTAGTGATGGTTTAAACATATTTGTAAAAAATATAAAAAAGTTAAGATTTTGATTCATATAATGTGAATATTAGAATTGAGAGACTTGACGTTCCTAATTTTATAGAATAAATGAGATGGGTATGTCCATAACACTCTCCTACAAAGTTTTTTTCATTGTCAATTAATTCAATATAGAAAATCATTTTAAACTTTGCTTTCTCCATGGAAGGAGACTAAGGAGTGTTCTATATGACATCCACTTTACAAGATTCTTTTATTTTGGTATTAGTAGATTATATGCAAGTTTTATGGTTAGTCTTGAGTCTTGAAGGATGACAGATCACTATTATAGTGGATACCAATTCTCATAAGAATTTTAAAGTTAAAAATATTTGATATAAAATAATATTTAATGATTAATCATTTGGTAAGTATGTATTAAGTTTTGGGTTTTAGATTCATCTGATGGTTTTTTTGATTTTTGAAAATAAGACTATCAAAATTTTAATGTCTCTCAGACTAATCACTAATAGGAGAATTTTGTGTACTAAGTATGATTTTTATGAGTTTTAAATGATGATAGATAATGTTGGATGAACTTGGTGTTATGGATTTCAATAAAACTTAAGTCCTTGTATTACAATCTTTCAAGAAGCTTATAGTCGGATGTAAAATATGTGTTGTGTGCTTACTTTGAAGATTGAACTTGACAAAAAAGTCATACTGACTTGAGATTAGACATAGTTTAGGTATTTATTTAGACATAAGAGATTGTTGGTTGAGAAATTTTTTTGTAGTTGTCAAAATAGTTTCTGTCAATTTCTTTTTTCTTGTATGCCTCTAATGAGTGGTTGATGCATCATTTATATATAATGCAATATGTGCATGTGTGTGTGTGTGTGTTGGAAAACATAAATTTAGTTAATAATTATGTTTATGTTTTTTCATAATTATTTTTCATAATAAGATGATGTTTTGGTAACTTAAGTTTATGAAGATCACCATGACTTGGTTCTCAATTAAAAATTCTTTTTTCATCTTTCAGTCTCATTTACATTAATTATGAAATAATCTTAAAAGGACTTAGTATTAATTCAAATTAGTTAAATAGTCAATGTGAAAATTTTAGAAAGTAAAATATTCATATTTTTGTGATGCCTATGTTGAATATCATTAACTTTTATGTATGAGAGTTCAATCTTTTCATTTCCTTTGATTAATTGATAAGGAAAAGAAAATATTGATTATATTCATATTAAATCCTAAATATAACTATGATGATAATTATTATTGGTATGAAATTGGAGATCCAAATTAACGAGCATTTACAAGGTAGGTGAGTATTTTTAAACTTAAAAATTTGCAATGAAAAATTATAAATAACTGATGATATATAGTTTATCAATAATTTTTATAATTGCATAATACATTATTAAATTAAAAAATGTAATAAAATTGAATTTATTTATTGATGTGTAAGGATTATTTGAGAATGAGTTAATTATTAGGGCAATAACAATTAGATGATTGGATTAATTATTTAATTATTTTTTGTGGAATTTTATTAAAATATTATTATATATAATATATTTGTATTGTAGCTTGTTTATGAGGGGTTTGTTCTATATTTTAAAAGGTTTATGATGAAAATTAACCTCACATATAACATATCATATTGTGAGTAAATTGATTTTGTTTGAAAATATAAGTGTTCAAAAATAATTATAATGATCTAAATATAATTTTTTTTAATAGTTATATTTATGAATTAGTTAATTTTTGTGGATTCACAATAATATTATAATAAATTATGTCAAAACTTAAATAATTTAATTTATATCAAGTATATATATAACTAAGCTTTGATGAGAAGTTATAATGAGTATTTCTAATTAAAAGATAAAACAAATAAATATATAGATAGATAGACAAATAGATAAATATAAATATAGATAGATAGACATTATAACAGATTGATATATAGACAATAAATATAGATATATATATATATATGATTGATAATAGATAATAGATAGATAGATACACATATACACAGAGTAAAAATTTAGGTATAGCTTCAAAATATGGGATAGTCTCATCCACAATGCTATGTGCTTTATCAAGAAACAAGTTGATAAACAAACTAGCAAAGAAAAATGAGTTATTTTAAAATAACTAAGACTCAAAAATGATAGAAAACTAAAAACATCTTATATTCAAAAATAACATGTCGAAAGATATGAAGATGTTAAGTGATATGATCCCAACTTGTGTATCATTTCCTTTCAATACTATAAATATTATTTGTTAAGAATAGGTTCTTTTTTTGAACTTTCATGAGGTTGGAGAAAAAGTAAATTATATGGACACAAAAAAAAAAGACTAAAAGTAGAAACTTTATCATATAAATCTTCGTAAAGAGATTGGCTGGCCTTTTAGGACAAGAGGTAGATATCATAAGAGTTTGAATCATCTCAAGAATCTGTCTGTATTTTCTTTCTTCCCGAACATTTTATTGTCATGTGTTAGATTACAAGATTGATGAACAATTGTTCCATATTGGAGAATAAGATTGAGAAGTTCATAATTTTTATTCGCTATGATATTATTTATTCAAAGAGTTTTAATAACATACCAAAATTGTGTTTGAACGAGTGGAGAAAAGTTGGAAAAATTTTGAGATAATTGATAATGGTTTTTTATGGAATATATCTATGTGAATCCAAAATAATCATCTATAAAATCATAAAATATATGGAATCTTCCATAGTTGATGTAGGAAATATTTTCAAAACATTAGTATGTACAACATCAAATATAGAATAAAAAAAATTACTATTTTTCAAAGACCAAGCCTGATAATTTCACAACTCACAAGAGACACCATATGAATTTGCATGTTTAGCATGTTTATTATTATTTTTAATTTTTAATTTTTTGTATAGGTTGGTGTATTGTGAACTAGGTGAGCCTATAATTTTCAATTAAATAAAGAAATATAAAGGTATTCTTGTTTTTTTTGTGTGCGTGGTGGAAAGAACAATTAGGGAATGCCCCCTTCTTCTTTCCATTAATGAAAACTCAGAAACAAAAAAATATTATTTTCTAAGAATAACCTATCCTAAAGATTCTATGTTTTCATTTTATGTTCTAGATTTTATGCTTCTATGCTGTGTTGCACGGATACGCCTAAGTACTGTCGTATCCACGTGTCCGACACGTGGATACGGCGACACGGGTCGGACACGTGTCCGATAGGCCAGGGGTGGTTTTTGGAATCTGCATCGGGAGGGGGAGAGTTCGAAATTCGAAATTCGAAAATCGGGTGGGGGGTTGGGTTCGGGAGGGGGGGGGGAGGGGGGGGGGGATTTCGGGAGGGGGGGAGGGGGTTTCGGGAGGGGGGGAAAAGGTTCGGGAGGGGGGGAAGGCTCGGGAGGGGGAGGGGGAGGGTGCTAGAGGGTTTAAATTTTTTTTACATTATTTTAAAATACATAAATTTAAATTATTTTCAAATACAATATTTTTAATTATTTTAAAATACCTAATATTTATAATTAATATTTTTTTTTTAATTTTATTTTTTTTATCATGATGTATCCTAGCCGTATCCGTATCCTAGTTTTTTAGAATTTGCCGTGTCTCCGTATCTTGCCGTGTCGTATCTCTGTGTCCGTATCCGTGTCCGTGCAACATAGCTTCTATGAATTTTATATATGAGTTAAAATATCTTAGTTTGAAGCATATGATTGATGTGTAAGAAATATATTTGAAAATAATTAACGCCAATAAGTTTTTAGTATTTGCTTGTTTCTACTATTAGGATTATTGAATTTTTTTTAGTTTAATTAGCTTGTTGGATATTAGGTTTGTAGATGTATTAATAAATTGAGTATTTTCAATATTAGTTACATGTTGAATATATCTAATTTGTATTGATTTACACACACCCACCCAAAATCCATTTTTAAAATTTTTAAATCAATTATAAAGTTTTTAAAAAAATTTATCTAATTATTATATCTAATGAATATATCTAATTGCTTAAATGATTATTATGTCTATTCTTTATTATTGTTCATCTTTCATTATTATCATTATTATTTTTTTTATTTTTTTTAAAATTTTGTTATAATTTTATATTTTATTTTATTTTTTATTATTATTATGTTGATGAGATAATCGAACATATGTGTTGTCCTCAATCTTTTTGTTTGTTTTATAAAAGCTAGCTTGTATGAAAATTTTCAATAGAGAATTATTGTATATTATTTTTTTAATTTTATTTTGTAAGATGATATCAGAATCAATACTATGAAAAATTTATTCTATGGTTTGTGTGCAAGGTTTTCAAACTCTAGGTGCAGTAATGTATGCATTGTACCAACATAATTGACCCCACACATTGTGTGGAATGACATTATTGTGCTTAAGTTTGGCAGAGGTGCATGTGATTGTTACAACCAAATGAAATTCTAGGCAATATCACATCGTGGATTGAGTTTATGAAGACTTGTAAAATGATATTGAAGAGATTCTAGAAGAATTCTATAATGTTGTAAATACTTGAAGATTTCTTTCCATTCTAGAATATTCTAAGAATTATGTAATGAGATTGTGACTATATGTGTCAAATGGGCCGAGTGCACCCTCGGCACCAATTGTGCCGTGCTGGGCCGAGGGATTTCGGCCTGCGTGACGTGCCAAGCAGGGTATGAGTGCCTGGCCCGTGGGCACAACATGGGTGACCACGCACCGAGTAGGGCAAGAAGGGCGGATGCCTGACTAGCAAGGCTATCAAGCACCGATAGGGCAGTTTAGGCGCGGTCGGGAGGGGTTGAAAGTTCGAAACCCTAATTTTTTTAAAAAAAATTAGGGTTTTGGCCCGCCCCAAACCGGCCAGAACCTGGACTGATTTTGGGCCTGACCTCTAATAAACCATATAGTGCCAGGCACGGCACACCAACCATATTGGGCCCGAAAAAAATGGCCCAGCATGGCCGGGTTTGGCCTATTTGACACCTGTTATTGTGACTTGTAGCATAATTGATGTTTTAGTAAATAATATATCCCTATATAAGTGAGTTTTTTTATTATTGTACTCACTCGAGTTTATATATAACTAATGATTATGAAAGCTTGAGCCCAGTCCATGACATGGTAGAAATGTCAATTATGCCGTGATGGGCTGACACTGCCTGAATTTTGGTTGCTCAATTAGGCCAATGTGTCATGATGTGCATTTCATGAGTTGGGTATTGGGTTGTGCCATGTCGGCACAAATTGGGTATTGAGCTATGCCATGCAGGCATGAATTGGGTGCCAGGTCATTCTTATCAGTTTGGCAAGGCCTATTGGGTTGACTTCCTCAATTGGGCATGTTGGGTTGGACTAGGCCTTGTTGGGTTGGTCATGGGTGAAGTTACCTTGGTCATGAGCTGGTGGCTAGACCACTACCTACCACTGAGTAGTGGGCTTTGGTAGTGGCATAGACAGACACATTGATCATAATTAAAATTTTACAATCAGTGGTGGGTAGCAACTAGGCATGGGGCCATTGGATTTGGGCACTGATTTTGTAAAGTTTGTCTTTAAGATAATAATTTAAGTTTTAAAAATTTATATATTTAAAAATAAATATATTACATTATAAATTAAAATAAATAAAAATCATAGTTCAATAATAAAATAAATTTGTTTTACATTTTTTATTTAATCACGATATTACAAATAACAATAAATTAGAAATTATTAAAGCAAAGCACACATATAAAAAATAATATTAGTCTGCAAGCAACAGCACAACACGGCATCCTCGATGTTGTGTCATAGACTTGCTATCTTCTATGTCGAGTGAGTTTTTTTAATATTTGTGATTAATTTGTATGATTTGAATTATCATATCTCAAGGTTATAATCATAGCTTGATATCCTTGATCATAAATACTTTTTCATGAATTATCTTGGTTCTTTAAGAATGATAATATTTTTATGATATTTGGTTATAATGGTGATCTATTATATAAAATAACATTTATAATAATAATAAAAATAAACTGTGATGCTATACTAGATACCGGATAAATTAGTAGATCATCTATTTTCTTAGATAAGATGAGATATTTAGATTTATATGATTTTTTATTAATTTAATATATGAATATTTTTAATATTATCATTTGACTTGATAAAATAGTAATTGATATTTATGTATTGAGATAACTCATTTTTTTTAATGGACCATCATGTTATTTATCATTGCTAATTGATTTAAAAAATTATTTTCGATTATATTGTTTATTTCTGCACTTAAAGATTCACTAATTTATCATATTCGGTGTCATAATATTTAAACAAATTATATAATTATTCGTGAATCTTACTATCTAGTTATTGTATTCCTTTTATATTTATCATATGATCAATACATGCAACTAAATAGTAAAGAAATAAAATGAATGACTATTTGAAATATTTATTTTTCATGTCAACAAGCATGACACTAAAACTATAGTATTTCCTATATTTATTAAATATACTACTAACATTTTATATGCACTCAAGTATAATGTATATGGTGAGAGTATACACAAATAAATATTTATTCGTCGTATCTTGAAAATTTTAAGAGATTTTAAAATATAATTTGTTGTATAATTTGAATTATCATTAATAATTTTGTTATATTTAATATTAATGTATTTAGATATTATATTTTGGTCATAGAGGTTCACATGTGAATCTAACATCAAGTATGTATAATTTTAATGGTGTTTTATATCTATTTTAAAATTTTTAGGTTTCCTAAAAAATAAAATAAAATTATTATTGTTTGTTAGATATTTTAATATATTTTAATGTATTTCTTATGTTTGCTAATAGGTATGAAACTATATTTATTTTAGCATATGCTATTATGTTAAGTATGTGACACATACATATAATGTAATAAATATTATTTAAGAGTATATATATATAATAGTTCTCACAAATATGTTAATCATGACATTATTTGAAGTATTATCGAATTTATTTAAAATATTTTATTTTAGATTTCAAATTTCCAAAAAAATTTTATATTTAAAATTTTATTTTAATTATCAAATTCTTTAAAAATTCTTGACATATACTTATATATGGTGGGGTTATCTTGAGGATGAATGACCTTGAATTTTTAAAATTTTTTTATTTAGTTTTTACTTATAATTGACATAGTGAGCGATGTCGTATGTGAATACAAATTCATTACTACTAGTTCTTATTTTAAACATCAATCAGATCACTTAGTTATATTTTGTAAGTTTATTAATTATTACTTATTCTTTTAGTTTAATATTTTATTATGTTATTCTTATTGGTCGATTTAGAAATTATTTGATAAATGAGTTGGAAGTAGATTTGTATAATATGAACTAATTTAAAATCTTTCAAAAATATAATTAGATGACTCATACAAAAGATTATTTTGGTCATGTCTTTTCTTTCAAACTTATAGAATAAATAAAAGGGGTCATCGAAATTAAAATTAATTTAACTTCAAAATTTTATCATTTAGTTGAGTTTGTCTTAAATTTAATATATTATATTTTTTAGCATATTAATCGGTATGTATTTTAAAGTGATTAGTTTCTTTGACACTCATATATATATATATATATATATTGTGTCAAATATTTTTTTATATCATGAGAATTTTTATTTTTGATTATATTGAAGTATTCCTATACTATGTAAGTTCATGTATCTTTAGTTTATTTAGGTGCATCTGTCAAGATAATATGAGAACTTAATTTTGGGCTTGGACCCTTTGTTTGGTTTTAGTAATTAATGTTTATGTATAATTTTTTGTATAATATTCACTGTTTGTTATTTCTTTAATCTAAGAGACCAAAAGAAGTTGAAGGAGAACATTTTTTTAATTTTTTATGTGTTATTAATATATTTATTTGTTTAAAAAATATTCATTAAAATAAAATATATGCAACACAATATATATCTTTATTTTATGTGATCAATATACACTTTTGACATTCATCTCGTATTCTCGCACCTCAAAATATAAGGTCATCACCATAATCACTTTGGTGTTCATTTAAATTAAAATTATAAATGAGGAGTTTAAAGAAATATGAGAGAAATTTTTTATTCTTTCAAGTATATTGTGACTCATACAAAAACTTCATATTTATAGGGTTTAATACATGAATACATATTAAATGTATCAATGAATACATATTAATTCATGTCAATTAATACATATTAATGAAGAGTTTATAGATATTCATAATATTGTTCATAATAATTCTCCTTAGATGTCCATGATACTTCTCATTAAAATTCTTACAAGGTAAATCTAGTGAGACAAAATCATGATAAAGGAAAAAAGTGTATAGTATAAAAAATTAACTTCTCCTCTACTTAACATTACTTTAAATCTTTGAGTTTGTGCATTCCAATGCTATGAATTAGTCTTTCAAATGTTGTAGTTGGTAAAGTCTTGATGAATAAATCTGCTAGATTATTAGTTGAACGAATTAATTCAATATCACCCTTCTTTTGTAGATTAAAAGTAAAAAAATTTTTTGTGATATATATTTTGTTCTATCCCCTTTAATGTACTCATTTTTTAATTGAACGCATGTAACATTTTCTTCATACAAGGTCGTTAGGATCTCCTTGCTAAAAGACAAATCATATGACCCTTAAATATGATATATTACATATCTTAATTCCCGACTTGCTTCATGAATTATTAAGATCTTTGCATGATTATAAGATGTGGTGGTAATTGATTGTTTTATAGATTGTCATGAAATGACTTTATCACCACATGTGAACAAATAGCTCATTTGTGGTTAAGCATTATGAGGGTCAAATATATATCATACATTTGTATAACTAATTAATTTTACTTTTGGTATATTGGGATAATATAGGCCCATATGTATCATACTTCAAAGATATTTTACTATATGTTTAATTCCATTTCAATATTTTTTTATTGGACAAGAACTATATCTTGCTAATAAGTTTATAAAAAATGATATATTAGATCGTGTATGACTACTAGATATATTAGTGCTATAATAGTACTAATATATGATATTTCAGGATCAAGAAGTTATTCATCATTCATTCGAGGTTGGAAAGAATCTTTATTCACATCTAATTACCTTATAATCTTTGGAGTGCTCAATGGATGAGTATTATCCATATAAAATTATTTCAATATCATTAATATATAAGTTGATTGATGAATAAAAATTTCATTCTAAGTGTTCAATCTGCAAACTAATGTAAATTTTTTTTTTCGAGATTTTTTATCTCACATTCTTTCTTTAAGTTGCCTACTATTTCTGAAAGCTCATTCATAGTTCAAATAATATTCAGGGCATCAACATAAATAATAATTATAACGAACTCAGATCCAAGTCCCTTAATAAATACACACTGGCAAAGGGGATTATTCTTATATCTTTTTCACAATAAATATTCACTATTATAATTATACCACATGGTGTCTAAATTGTTTCAACTCATATCGAGATCTATATAATTTTATCGAGTAAAATTTTTGAGGACTTGAATTATGTGTTGCAGATAATTTTAATCTTTCTTGGATTTATATGTAAATGTTACTGTTAAGTACTCCATATAAATAAGTAATAACTATATCCATTAAACATATATCAAGTTTTTTATGTATTGACAGACTAATTATTTATCGAAAAGTAGTTGCATCCACTATAGGGAAATATGTATTTTCATAATTAATGTCAGGCTTTTGAGAGAATCATTGTGTAACTAATTACAACTTATATTTGATAACTTTACTTGTCGTGTCTCATTTTCGTACAGATACTCATTTGTATCTTATAGGTTTGACACCATCAGGTGTACGTACAATAGGATCAAAAATATCGTATTTTAAATGAGAATTTAATTTTGTTTCAATTGTATTTTTCTATTTTGGCTAATCATCTTTCTGTCTATATTTCTTAATCAACTTTGGCTCAAGGTTCTTATTGTCATTAACAATATTGACTGACACATTATAGGTAAATATATTATCGATGTTAATTTTATTTCGATTCTACTTTAGGCTAGTTGTGACATAGTTTTTTGAAATTTCTTGGATTGTCATAAGTTTTAGGTATCTGAATTTTTTTTTGGAATTACAACTGGTGACTATTTTAGAATCATTAATTTTTCATCTTGATCCTTTGATTCTTTTCTTTTTTTAAGATTTTTATTTTTAGAACTAACTGGTCGATCATGTTTCACTGATATTTTAGGTTCGTTAGCAACAGATTATTCTACATGAATATCAATTCTAACTGGAGCATTAGTAGCTGATATGTAAGATTTAGTAAATATATTTGGTAATTGATTTGCTAAATTTTACAAATGAATAATCTTTTGAATTTTCAGTTCATATTTCTTTGCGCGAGGGTCAAGATGAGACAATGATAATTGATTCCAAGTAATAGTTTTTTCTAACTGTTTATTTTATTTCTTTAAACTTGAAAAACCTGATTCATCAAAATAATAATCAATAAAATGAGCCGTAAATTAATCTCCAATTGATGGCTTTAAAGATTTGATTATCTATGGAGATTCATATCCAATATGTATTCCTAATCTTTTTTGGGGATTTATCTTAGTGCATTGTGGCGGAGGAATCGGACCATGTATCACACACCCAAAAATTCTTAGATAAGAAATATTTGGTTCTCGACTAAAGATTAATTGTAAAGGTGAGGACTCATAATAATTTATTGGTCTAATATAAATCAGTGCTGCTTCATGCAAAATAGCGTGACTCTAAGTAGAAGTTAGGAGATTCGTCATCATTAATAATGATCTTGCAAAAAATTGAATGTGTTTAATAAATGATTCTGCAAGATCATTTTGTATATAAAAATATATTATAGGATGTTCAAAAGTTATTTCAATAGACATACAATAATTATTAAAAGCTTGAGAAGTAAATTCTCTAGTATTGTCAAGACGAATTGACTTAATCAAATAATTTGGAAAATAAGTCCATAACTAAATTATTTGAGTAAACAATCTTGTAAATGCTTGGTTACGTGTTGATAACAAACATACATGTGGTCATCTCATTGATACATCAATCAGAATCATAAAATATCAAAATAGTCCATATAGTGGATGAATAGACTCTTATATATCACCTTTTATATGTTGCAAAATCACAAGGGTTTTGTCCTTATTTTTGTTGGTTATGATCTTATAATTAATTTTCCTTGAGAACAAACAACATATGAAAATTTATTGAACAGAATTTTTTTTTGATTTTTAGTAAATGCTCACTTGAATTTTTAATGATTTTCTGCATCATTATAGACTCAAGATATCCGTGATCAGTTATAGAGGTGTCAAATGGGCCGACATGGCATGGTTCAGCCTGGTTTTAGGCCACCCAACCGGGCTACCGTGCTGGGCCTGGCCCAGCATGGTTACTATTCCGTGTTGGCCTGACACAGACCAACAGCCAAAAACCACTGGGTTCAGCCCAGTTCGTTTCGGACAAAATCCTAATTCTTTTAAAAAATTAGGGTTTCATTGGCGTACTGTCGTGCGCCTATTTTTTTGGGGCTCGGCGAGCCTCGCATGTCGAGCATCGGCTCGTATTCACCATGTTCGGTGCATGGTTACATGTTGTGCCGCCATGCCGGCATGACACGATGGGCTAAGGCACGGTACTGTAGCGTGTCGTGCCCATGCTAGACCGGGCCAACCTAGCTCGTTTGACACATCTAATTGGTCATGCCAAATAATAAAATTATTTTTATCAGTAAACTTCTGGTTTATTATGGTATGTGTCACAATTGTACTTATGTTTGTGTAGTACAAATTAGAGGAAAAAACAAGTAATTTTTTTAATATATTTTTCTTACACGAGATAACGTTAGGAATATATAAATACTCAGTATTGTCTTCATTCGTAATCTCAATATGATATTTATTTTGTCAAATATCTTTAAAACTTAATAAATTTCTTTGATACTTTGTTGAATATAATGCATCATCAATATGAATTTTTATTCCTTTGGGTTACAATATATTAGCTCTTCCAGAGCCCTCAATTAATTTTATACTATCTGATATTATATTCATATTTGATCCTTACATTATTAAAAAGGAAAAGAATTTTTTTTATCCTTAAGTATAATGTGTTTATATATTATTTGCGAAACACATATCATTGTCACTGATTGAGAATTCTACTAGATGAGTTTTTATATTCTTCAATATATTTCTTGAAAATCCAACAAAGTTTTGTTTTGATAACATATTATAAAATAGAAGGACAAAAGAGCGAGAGATATAAGAGAAATAAGAGAGATTTCTTATGCCTTCAAGTATATTGTGGCTCATACAAAGGTTCACTATTTAAAATGTTTAATATATGAATACATATTAAATGTATCAATGAATACATATTAATCCATGCCAATTAATATAGATTAATTTATGAATAATAAGAGTCATAAGAAGATCGATACTCATGAGATTAATAGAGAGTTCATGGACATCCATAATATTGTTCATAATAATTAATATATTTATTTGTCTAAAAAATATTTATTAAAATAAAATATATTCAACGTAGTATATATTTTTATTTTATGTGATCAACATACACTTTTGACATTCATCTTGTATTCTCGCACCTCAAAATCTAAGGTCATCATCAAAATTACTTTAGTGTTCATTTAAATTAAAATTACAAATGAGAAGATGATATCATATATGAGGAAAGCTGAGAGCTGGGGCCAAGAGAGGAGAGAAGAGGAGATGATATTACAAATAATTTTAAAAAAATAAAATATATAAATATGTTATTTATAAAAAATTTTGATTTAAAAATATTTTTTTTTTTGCTTTGTAGTGTAAAAATATGATAGATGTTGGATTTCATCTATTTAGCTATTGGATTAAGTTTTTGCCTAGCAAAACAACAACATGCCTTTGTCTTTCTAGTGACAAGACACCGACGCTACATGAAGTTCGTACACCCTTGACACATTTTGATTCAACATGGCCCGTTGACCCCAGGTTTTGACCCACATTGTACAAGTGCTCACTTTTTAATTTTTTTAATGATGGGGTGCGAAAAGCCAGGTCATCTTGGGCCCCATTTTTCAAAAATAGGTTGTTGCATCTCAATGGCTTGCAGCCACATTGGTGACATGCCTTGAGTCGTCGTTGCCATTGTCGGAATTAATAAAAAACATAATAAAACAATTTTTCAAAAAAAATTTTTTATAAAATTTTGGATTTATGTGCAATAGTTTTGGATAAAAATTCAATGACTTTGTTTTCTATCCAAACAAAATTAAAAATTTAATATTTTATATTTAATTTTTTTTTATAAATTTATATTTAATTTGTATAATTTCTTTGTTCATTAATTTTTTTAAAATCTTAAAATTACTTCACAATCTATTTTTCATCCGAATAGTACCATATAAATATCATATAAATTACTTTTGGTAAGTTGAGTCGTGCTATTTGTGAAGGATTAACATAATATATATTTCAATTACGGATTTGTAGTTCATCGGCTTCAAATAATTAGATTTGAGTCTCAATTTTTTGCATGTTTCATGGGTTCTTAATGTGTGGTAATTTTTTATATTATATTAATATAATTATTAAAAAAATTCTTTCTTCTCCTCAAATTTCTTTAAGAATAAAAATATATAAAATATTAATTATTATGAAAATAATTAATTATTGACTAAATAATCATAATATGACCAAATATCTAAGAATGCATTATTTTCTAGTCATAGTGGTTGGTCTTGGCACATGCATAAAAGTTTGGATCAATATATGCTTGTAGTAAACGAATAAATTTAGTATTAACTTATTTGAAGATTATTAAAAATAAAAATTATATAAAAGTTGAACATGAGTTGATATAATGTATATATTATAAAAAATTTATATTTGTAAGACTAGTGATGAGACTAGATACTCCATGTAATATGTTGAATAATAAATTAAAAAATATGATATATTATATCTCAGACAAATTTAACTAAGTAGTAAGGTCATTGTATTTGGATCAATTCCATGTTTAATGATTATATTTATTTATTACAATGAGTTTGCAAGACTTGTCGAGGTTTTATTGTTAGTATAAGTCTTTTGCTTAAATTTACATTAAATTCTAGACTAGTTCATTGTATTCAGAGTATTTTTATTCCATCGTAAGATTTTTAGGATGAATTATTGGAATAACATAATAAAAAATTATAAATTTAAAAAATTATTAGTAATTAACAAATTTAAAAAATAAAATAGAGTAGTCTTACTGATGCTTGACATTTGGATTAATCTTGATGATAATTCATTCAAATACATTATTACTTATTTTGTTGATTTTAACTAAAAACTAAATAAAATAATATTTTTTGTGATATCCTTGTCATAAGTGTGTGTATGTCAAGATTTTTTTTTTGAGATTATTCAATAGATACAAAATAAAATCTATAATTTAATTTTTTATAACAATACAAATGATAATATCATAATAAATATTTTCGTAAGAATAATTAGAAATGGTCCTAATGTATCATTATGTGCCACAATGCCAAGAGAAGATTTACAAACTCCAAGTCACACACTTGATATTGCACTTTCATGCATTTGCTGAGTCCATTTCTTTGAATACTTAGTTATTTTGTGTAATCTAATTTGAGCCAAATCAAATTTTCTTGTCACTTATTGACAAATTGGTAAATTATTGAATTTTTCATGCATATTCTATTGTAATTCCTAGTCATAATTTTAGATGACTTTTAACTCATGCTTCTTCATGTTGCATGTTATACGAAAATTATTCAATATTAAGTAATTTTGAAAAAAAAATTGATAGACATTGCTTAAGTGCCATAAATTAAGTTCATCAAAGTATTCATCTTTTTAGTATCTCTATTAGTTTGTGGATAAATACTCATTGAAATTTTATATTTGATTCAATTAACTCGTAAATTTTATTCAAAATTACCATATGAATCATCATCTCAATTACCGACTATGAATTGAGAAATGTTCAAACACTTTACAATATTATTTAGAAATAATTTTATTATTTTTGCTATTTGATATTATTTCATGATAAGAATAAAAATAATATATTTCAAGAATCAATTAATTACTATCATAATGTCCCAAAGATAGTAATTTTGAAAAATCTCACAATAAAGATATTGGAGATGCTCTCTTTATCTTTCTAGTATTACTAATTATTATAAGGGATTCATTGACATATTATGATCAACCTCATCTTGTTGGTAAAATTGATAAAATTTCACATAAGTTTATACATCTATTTTTGAGTGGCCAATAATATTACTCCATGAAAACTAGAATATGTTGCTCATTGCATTATGGATGACCAATCAACTTGGAATCATCAAACTCATATGTATAAATGCATCATAAAAGATTTGGTATTATCTATTTGGATAACATCTCTTTAATATGATCTCTCAAGAACTTATGGGATTGCTAACTATTGTAAGTTTTTGCTTTTGCTATATGCATTTGCTACCATATTGTTTGCTTTTGGTTTTTACTTCAATGTGGAATCAAATGCACAACGAACTCATACCAAAAAGTTTATTTGGTAATTAATTTTTTTTTTGTTTGGAAATAACTAAAAGATACGTTATTAATTTTTATCACAAATCATGATTCAAAAAATAAGGTTTCCAAACTAATAAATATTAAATTAGTGCCGTTATTTAATTTTCATGAATTATATGTCATTTAATCTCATTTAACTTATGAATTTAAAGTACAATTAGATGTCATTCTTGAACGATTATTTTTTTCATTTAGTATTTATTATATGAATTATATGATTATTCACCCGACTTCCTATGCTAGTACATTCAAATAGAATGTAATTAAAAAAAAATAAGAATAAATAATTTATTGAGATAGTTCGAACACATCTCAATTATGTGCCCTCTTATTTTTTTTCTTCAATATATATCTATCTACAGGTGTCAAACAGGCCGGCCCGGCACGGCACGGCCCGTTTTTCACGAGCACGATCGTGCTACCGTGCCGTGCCCGGCACGGCACGGCACGAGCTAATTCTAACCCGGGCACGGCACGGACCCGGGCACGCTTTAAAAACGTGCCGAGCCGGCCCAGGCACGGCCGAACAGTGCCGTGCCTCATGCAAGGCCGGGCCGGCCCGGCATGTTTGACACCTCTATATCTATCCAAGTTCTATATCATAGAGAGATTATTTATCTTGTATCTCAAAATTTTTAGATATATTTATTTTGTCATTGATTATTCTTCGTGTTGGGACAATCTCGTATTTAGGGTTGTGATGTTTTGATTTCTTAGATACCCATTACTCAAAGAGATTACACGTATTTTTTTTATCAAAGACTAACATAATTTTAGTTAATGTAGATATTATATTTTTTTTATTATGACTTATTTTTTAACAAGCCTAGGATGAATGATTTTGAAAGTTATATTTTGATCTATTACTCTTTTGTTATTATTGATATTTTAATTTTGACTATCAGTTAATAGAAAGGGTTACTTGTCGGCTATAATTGAACTTCTTGGTACTTTTGAAATTTTTTCTTCTATATTTTTAGATTGTGTTGATTCTGAAGTAAGATTTTTCAGAAATGAAGTTTTTTTTTAATGCTCATATGCAATCCAAATGTTGGCTACATTTGAGTTTATTTTCAAAGTCATATTGTGTTTGTAATTATGAGACTTGACCACTCAATATTTCAAGTATATAATATGAGAGAGAGAGAGAGAGAGATGCATGCTCAGATTAGAAACTAACAACCTGGGAGTCAAATAATTTTGCAACTATCCTTATTCTCTCTGATTTTGACTAGAATATCAAAGTGAGTAGATCTTTTCAATTTTATCCTCAATATTTTGACTAATCAACCATGATATTTGGTTAGATTTTGCCTAACCAACCTTAATATTCAATTTCATAGATTTTTTCATACTTTTGTCTTATTTTTTTTATTATTTATTTTAGTAATACTAGAATATTAAAGTGTCATTTTGCAACATTATTTTATTTGGGATAATGCTAGTTTATAATGAAAGAGATGCATGACCTTGTCCTCCACTCTAATGGGACGTGTGATTTAGTATCATGATCTTTGAAAATATTTATTATTGGTTGTATGTGTGTGTTCACTATGAAAATATATTCATATATGAATGTATATCACGTTAGAGCAATATACATAGTGAGTAGATTCACGCAGACGTCTAGTGTAGACTATTGGGCAATTTATCTTTAGTTGCAACTTATCATAGTTGAATGATATATCAACTAGGCGTGATAGTAGTCAACTGGGTTTCTAACAGCACAATCAGATGTAATTTACAAATTGTTGATGATATTGCATGGTCTGAAACGCTTACTTAGAATTTGATTTGTGAGATTTTCACAGATAATTTGTTTGTTTTGATTACATAATTTTGTTATTAGCTTTTTTATTTTTGTTTTTTAGAGGAGCATTGTTGATGAAGCAATTTTGTTGATTGTTTATTTAGATCAGATTATTGATATCATATAATTAGAATATCATCATGAAGTTATTTTACAAGGAGTTGAAGATTACCAAATTCAGGGAGTTCCTTCAAAGATCTTTTTAGATACATGACATATGGAGTCGTGTTATATATATATATATATATATAGATGACTTATTTTACCAGAAGTATCTTCTTATCATAGACGAGGTATGTGCTTTTAGAGGTTAGTCTTTTGGGATGTGTTCCGCCAAACATTTGCATGGATGCATGTAATGACTTTATTTCTTAAGCAATCCCTCAAGTCCTCCCCTGCTTAATAAGAGAATTAAAATGAATATAACATAGGTATTTATTATATGGGAAGAAATCTTTCAGATTTGAGATTTTTTTTAGGGATTATGTTACTTTTTTAAAGTTACACAAAATAAGCGCATAGACACACACACACACACACATATAATTGTGTATGTATATGATATGTGAACTATGTATTTGTGTCTGTATTATCTATCAACTTATATATGCGTACATATATATATTTACACAATTTTTGAGAGTATATAAACATAATCAATATTAATACATATACATATCTAATTGTGTGTGTATATAAACATAATCAATATTAATATGTGAGCCATGTATATGTGAGAGTATACATATACATACTTTTTTGATATCAACATGATCATATTAATAGATACACACACTCACTCATTCGTGTGTGTGTGTGCGTGCGTGTGTGTATAATGACTTGGCGTGTAGTATTTTTGTATATGGAATATTGGGGACAAAAAGGCAACATTTTTTTTAAAGAAAATGTGATGTAGAATTAATTAACATAATCATTGGTTGTTGAATGGCAGGAGATAGAAATTGGTCAGAAGATAGAAACTGTAGGAGGCATAAAGTTGTTTCAAGTAAAAATGCCTTCTCAGAAGATAGAAACTGGTCATGACGACATTATCCATGATGTGGCTATGGATTACTACGGCAAGCGGCTGGCCACCGCATCATCAGACCACACGATCAAGATAATTGGCGTGGGCAACAACAATCATCAGCATCTCGCGAAGTTGGCGGGTCACCAAGGACCTGTGTGGCAAGTCGCATGGGCACACCCAAAATTTGGTTCTCTGTTGGCCTCGTGTTCCTACGACGGGCGAGTCGTGCTGTGGAAGGAAGGCAACCAGAACGAATGGACCCGAGCCCACGTTTTCGATGACCACAAGACTTCGGTAAATTCTGTCGCCTGGGCGCCGCACGAGCTTGGTCTCTGCCTAGCATGCGGTTCGTCGGACGGAAACATATCTATTTTCACTGCGCACGAGGATGGAAACTGGGACACGGCGAGGATCAATGGGGCACACCCAGTGGGCGTCACGAGCGTGTCTTGGGCCCCGGCCACAGCCCCTGGAGCTCTCGTCGGGGCTGGTCTGGTCGACACCGTGCAGAAACTCTGCTCCGGCGGGTGTGATAACACCGTCAAAGTGTGGACGTTCCGCAATGCTGTCTGGAAGCTCGACTGCTTTCCGGCCCTTCAGATGCACACGGATTGGGTCAGGGACGTGGCCTGGGCCCCAAACCTGGGGCTTCCTAAATCAACCATCGCCAGTGCTTCTCAAGATGGGAAAGTGATCATCTGGACCGTAATAAAGGAAGGAGATGAGTGGGCCGGCAAGGTTCTACATGATTTCCGGTGCCCCGTCTGGAGGCTCTCCTGGTCCATCACCGGAAACTTGTTGGCTGTTGCTGACGGCAACAACAGCGTCACTCTCTGGAAAGAAGCCGTGGACGGCGAGTGGCACCAGATCAAGACTGTTTGATCCTTGGAATTTGTTTTCTTCTTTTTTGGATTGTTTCTATTTTGGATTGTATAACTTGGATTTTCTTGTGAGAATCAAGTCTTTCTTCTCTATAGTGAATGGAGCCTTGTGTGCATGTTGGCTCAGGTTGGCTTGTCATTGGGGTTGGATTTGGTTGCACCATGGGTTAGCTCAGTGATCCATGATCCAATTACAAATAATTAGGCATGGAGAGGAATATATTTTGTCTTATGAAAAAATTATTATGTTGAAAATACTTTGTGGTATGCTAGAAATTATTAGGTTTTTTCTTTTATTTTTAATATTTTTTTTAAGTTTTCTTGCATTGATTTGCTGAGCTTTTAATTTAATTTTATGTCAAAATTTTCAATTATTTTTGTTTTTAAATAGTTTATTTAAAAAATGAAAAAAAAAAATGATGGGATACATCATTATAAGTAAAATATGAAATTTTAAAAAAAAAATTGAATAAAAATTCATGAAAATTATGGAATAGTCTCTCATATTAAAAATGTGTTTTTATCACTTTCCCCAATTAAAATTAAAAACTTGAAATTACCAAAAATAAAATAATATATATGATTTATGTATTTACATATATAAACATTTATGTATGTATAGATAATTGTTGTTTTTAAATTTTTTTTGTTTATAATCATTTATATAAAACAATATGTGTGTGTGTGTGTGTGTGTGTGTGTGTGTAGATAGATATATAATATTTATGTTTATAAGTTTATATAACATTATATATAAATGTTTATATATGCGAATACATATATCACAAATACTATTTTGGAAAATAGTATATGTAAATGTAGTGCACATTCTATTTTATTAAATGCTAACCTAAAGTTTTTTTGTTTTTTTATTACTGACATGGGTTTTTATTTTAAGAGGAATTGTGTTTTTGGGTGCTCCCCCTGAAATATTAAAAAAAATGAAACTTATCATTTAATATTCAAAAAAAAAAGGCACCAAACTATAAATAAATTAAAATTTAGGGCACTAAAATACATACATCATAAACTACCCTCACCCCCTCCCCCTTCTCTCACCCTTGTCCTCGCCCCTTGCCCCTTGCCACCAGTTCCATCGTGGAGCTTATTGGAGCTCATTTAGCTCCACGATGGAGCTCACTAGAGCTTGAAGGAGCTCCACGATGGAGCTTGTCAAAGCTCTACGATGGAGCTCCTTGAAATACATTTCCCATTTTATTTTAAGTGTTGAAAAGTGAAAAAAGCTTAGAAATTTTATTTCTTGTGATGAAAACATAAAAAAAGTGCCTAAAACATATATATTTTTATTGTGTGGGAACTTATACATTAATTTTTCTAAAATTATGGGATTGGACTCCTTATTACCCTCATCAATATTTCTCATGTCAATAACAAA
This sequence comes from Sapria himalayana, assembly GCA_029783825.1. NCBI lineage: Eukaryota > Viridiplantae > Streptophyta > Magnoliopsida > Malpighiales > Rafflesiaceae > Sapria > Sapria himalayana. The sequence continues at coordinate 182,471 of JAREIK010002134.1, forward strand.
AATCAAGATTTTTTTTGAAAAATAATAAATACTAGTGAAATATAAAAATAATATATAACATGGAAATTATAAAACTAATCTATCATAAAAACAGTTTAATTTTAATGAAAATTTCATATTCTTGTTTAGAGATACTATAAAAAATATATAAAATTTGTTTATAATTTTTATAAATTTAGAAAATAATAAATAAGTTGCGAGTTAATTTCAATAGAACTTAAATGAAAATGTGTGTGTGTGTGTGTGTGTTGATATATTTTAATAATAATAAGCGATTAATTTACACACAAATATTTCCAATAAAATTATAATTTTACAAAAAAAATACATGAATTTTTATATTTGAGTTCTTATTTATTTAATTTTTTTACTAATGAGTTGATAATATATTATAAATAATATTATTTTAATTAGTTAATTAGTACATATTTTTATGAAACTGTAGATGACACATTATGCATTATGTAACAAAAAATTCAAAATTAATTGAATTAAAACGACATTTTTTTTTGTGAATTAAGTGAGATGAATAGTTAATTGATATTTTGAATATTCTAAGTTCTCAAAAATATGAATTTTTCATATTTATTATTTATAATTCAAAAAAATAAAAAATTAAGATATATAGACATTGTATGGCAATACTCGACACATGGGCAATCCCGAGTCTCAACCATAATATATATGTTTATTTTCTATATTTTGAAATTAATGAAAACTTATTTTTATTTTTTCCATTTTCATTTCTCCCATCTTCTCTATCCTTACTCTTCTCTCTACCCGACTATTGCCAAAACCCTAATTGGTTTAGTGTTCAACTTGTTATGAGAGCCATGTAAAGGCAATTTGACCATGAAGCAAGGTATTTAAGATGATGTTGCACCATGTACAAGTGCCGACGAAGGTGGGCACTGATTGTTGGAACCTATAACAGTGGCATGAGTTTTGAAGATATTTGGTAATGATATTGTGGGGATTTTTCACATCTCTAAAATACTGATTTGTGTTTTTTCTCATTTGTAATTGGAATTTTAGTATTTCCTACGATGGTTTTTACGGCAACTCTGGCAATTGATCATCGTCATATGGTATTTATAGTGGTGGATCTTTATAGTGGTGGTGGTGGTGATGGTGACTATTATGTTATTGTGATGATGTAGGTATATATGGATTGTGAGTATATGGATTTATCGTGGTGTATTGTAGTGGTGACTATTATAATATTGTTATTGTGCTTTTGCATACCACAATGATGATCAGTTTGTGCATGACCATTGGGGATAACCTAGTATACATTAAAAAAAGAAACATATTCATTATGGATTACTTCAATTATCATTTGTGAGTTAAGGATATCTGAGACATGTTGGAAAGTTGGATGAGTCACTTCAGGTTGAGTCAAATGAGTGATTAGTGATTGATGTATAATTATTAGTACTAGCTTTATATTTGATTGACTATAGTATGTATGACATATTTGATATTTATGACACGTATAAATAAATTTGAGATTGGTGACATTAATGTACTCGTCGAGGATGTTCCACCTATATAACAATATTACTTAATTGATTACATATTTAATGATATATTAAGATGAGTTAACTCATTATGTGGCTTGAACATAATTGTATGTGAAAATTGGTGGAGAGATACTTGCATTGATAGACAAGACTATATTAATGAGTTTGAGCAATCATATTCATAGTATTATGAACTTATAATCATTGAGGGAATAATATAATATTTTGCTGACTTAGATCATTAGTGAAAAAAAAATTCTCAATATTCTCAAAAATTTACTAGAGGGCTATTTAAATGTTTAGAGCTACAAGCATATTGAGTAGAGTTGGGATGATTAGTCATATTACTATAGTAATTTTACCACATAGTAGTAAGAGAGAGCTATTAGGGGGGTTATGCGAGGGAGAAAAATAGTGGTGATAGGTTCCTTTTGTGGGAGGATGAATGGTTGTACAATAGACTATCAAATCCACATAGTTTGGATCTTCCACACATACTGGTTGTGTTACACATAATAATCATGAGTAATTCAAGATTTTTTTCCTTAGGCACTACTAGCTCCAATTGAGATACTCTTTGTCTATGATTTTTTCCTCTCATTATTTCACTATAGACACTTGGATCATATATTCAGAAGCTAGAACTCATATTATAAGTGATCTTACTCTTTTTATTTCTTTTGTATAATCTAGAACTTTTGATATTATTATGACTAATGACAATATTGTATGTGCTACTGATATAATAATGTCATTGCTGAATCTTTTTTTAGACATGCATTCTTATTGTTCTAGAATTTTATCAAATTTTATTTTTTATAATTACTTTACTAAGCAACTAGGTTGTGATATCATTTTTTATGTCATGAGGTTTATATACAAGATTGACAAACCAAATAAATAACTTTCATGGGGATTGAATAAGATAGACTATATCTATTTTATTTACCCACATGAGCTCCTCTAGTTGCTTATTTACCATTGATCTATTGACCTTACTCTCTAGACTTTGATATTCATCATTAGATAGGTTTAAGATTCTAGAGCCAAACATCAAGGAAGTAATTATTATTGTTGTGAGACATAAATTAGGAAATGATATTAGAACTTTTTATTTAACACATTATGAAGGTGTTAAGACACTTATTATATTCGATTCATTTAGATGTGTATGGATCTTATAGAATGATTACTTATAATAGTTTGGAGTATTTTATTATCTTTATTGATAATTTTATTTAATATACATTATTATTTATTTTTAAATAACGATTTTAAATTATATTTATATTTAAAAAATTTTATTAAAAAATAGAAATACAAATTAGTTAAATATTATAATATTGAGAAGTGATAATGATGTCGAATACATTTCTCATTATTTTTCTTAATTTATTAGAAGAATAGGATGATTTACTAGATATTTTGTGTTGCCACTCATGTGCAAAATAATATAATTAAAATGAAGAACTAATATTGGTTAAGATGACTAGGATATATATTCTACATATGAATATTCCAAAGTATTTTGGGGTAGAATGATATTATTCAATCTTCCTAATCAATTAGATAATATCTTCTATTCTCTTAGGCCATATACCTGTATATACTTTTTATTTCTCTCTAGATAGAATGAAAATATCTACTTGTGCCATTAAGTATGTCTTTCTTGGATACTCTAATACTTAAAAAGGGGACATGAGTTACTCACCATAGGTCATGTAAATTATTACGAGTACAAAATTTAATATTTTTTGAGAACAAATCATTCTTTAGGGACTTAATCGAAGAGAACACACCTTTCAATATCATAGTGATAGAGCCATTTTCTTGTCTATTTATTACTCATCATAGAGTAATAACTAATCATGCTCTTACACTGATACTTCTAGAATAATTAATTTAGAGGAGGGTAGTGAGATTCTTTTTGCATGGCAGTATTTAGACTTCTCCTGGAGCACTATGTCATGAAGAGAAGCCTAGTGTGAGTATCCAATAAGACATGAGACGTGAGTCTTCCAAAGAGGGAGAGATAAAGATTGAGAGTATGAATGATCTCAACCAAAAGATATACACTAGACAAAAAATGTTAACAGCCTTCCCAAAATTAGTTTTCTACCTCATCAACTAATTTGGTTCATAGTAATACTTGGAACTTCTAATTTCTACATAGAAGAAACCAATGACATGTTTCTTCCTAACACTCTATCACATGTACTCTATTACTCTTACTCTAGTATAGCATATTTATTTTTTTGTCATCTCTTGATAATTATAGGATCCCTAATATTATTTTCAAGATACTTAGTCATCCATGACAATGACATGCTATGTTGAATGAACTAATTACAATCACTTTCAATCATATGTAAGATCTTGTTTTGAAGCCTTCAAGTATGCATGTAGTGGGATGCAAGTGGGTGTGAGGAATGTATTCCATCACTTCCTTTTTGGCCAAGATGACCAGTATATTAGGTTTATTTTTGTTGATTCTTCTCATAAGTGGATTATATATCGGTTGGATATGAGGAATATATTATTTCATGATAATTCCATGGAATAGGTATTTACATAAAAGTCATAAAGTTTATTATTCCAAGGAGTACAATGATGTTATGTAGATAGCAAAAGACTCTTTATGCCTTGAAGTAATTTCATACGATATCATTTAGCTTGTTCTCTTTAGCACTCACTACTTTTGGTCTTAGAAGGTATGCATTAGATAATAATTCTTTCTATTAATATAGATTAGAGAGATAAAATGTGATATTAATAATGTATGTATGTGATATTTTGAATACAAGAGATGATCAAATGAGTATATCTAAACTAAAGTTATTCCTTTGAACCAAGTTTCAAACAAAGGATTTGGCATGTCATGAATAGTTCCTAGGCATTGAGGTTAAATACCTAAGAAGTATAATTTTTCTTTTTTCAAATGAGATATGCTTTAGATATGTTGTTTGATATTGGTATAATGAGATGAACACTAGGTGCCTCATCACCTAATCATATTGTAAACAAGTATAGAAGTAATATAATATCAATTATTTGTATACATCACCAAGAGACAATCTTATCTCTTGGTTAAAATACATGAAAAACCATTATTTGAAGATCTAGTATAGAGGTAGATTATAAAATTATAATATCTATTGCATATTAGCTCTAATAGTTCAGTTACTTTTTGGATGAGTTTACCCAACTAGTTTAGAGGCAAATGATGATTTATGGTGTGATATCTATGCATCTCAATACATTAATGTCAATCTAATACTCCACGAGTGAACAATACTATTGAAATTAATTGTCAATTCATACGAGAGAAAATTTAGGATGATTTGATAAGCACTACCTATGTGCCTAGAAATGAGCAAATTGTTGACATCTTCATGAAGACACTTAGAAGATCATATGTATCTTTCCTTTTTTTCAAGTTGTATCTATGACATATATGTACTAGCTTGAGGGAGTGGTAGATGGTGTTGAGGTTTAATGTAATTTGTAGGTTTATTTTATTTATTTTATTTATATTATTTATTTTATTTAATTTATTCATTTTATTTATTTTTTTTCATTTACATTTTACGGGAGCACCTATTGTATTTGCTCCCCCAACCATAATATATATATTTTCTATTTTTTGAAATTAATCAAAACATATTTTTATTTTTTCCAATATTTTCCTCTATTTTCTCACCTTCCTCTTCTCTCTTCTCGACCATCATCAAAACCTAACCAATTTTGCACTCAACATTTATAATTTATTAAATTATCTATCTATATAAAATTAGTTTTTCACACACACACACACACACACACACACACACACGTGATATAAATATAATAGTTAAATATTCTTACAAATTTTGCAATTTTTAATTATTTTATAATAATGAAATTTTAATTTTTTTTAAATTTTATCAACTTGGTTAATATAAAAGTTGAGTTTCTAACTATATTATCTAATGATATATTTCAATTAATTCAACCTCATATAAGAAACTATGTTTGCTACTATTCGACACTTAAAGTATCAATTATTTTGGGGTGATTTTATTATTTACATTGTATTGTACTAAATATAAGCTTTAAATAAAAATATTTAACTAAATTGTAATTTTTATAGAATTAGATGAATAATATTAAAATTGAATATAAATTGAGTAGATTTGACAGGCTTGGTGGAAAGTTTAAATGGAGGGAAAAATATCAAAAAAAATTCATGACATTTCTAATATCATAACTTAGTTACACTAGTACATCTCTTTTGAGAAGTTATGATAAATTTTTTTGTTGGTGATTCAATAAATAAGTCATGATAATCTTTGTAAGTCATGACTCTATAATATCATTGTCACAATCTTTCACCGTGTTATATATTTTTTGTGATCATGACATTATCTTTGAGTTGCAGTCATATTAGTTCTAAATCATAATTTTAGCTATGACTTTATTTTTACATTGTGACAACCAAGTTTGATACTAATACAAAAAGTCATGATATTTTCCACCACCATAATGTATTCATTATAAAGCCAAAAATTATATATCACAAAGTCATTTTTTGTCGTGGCAAACTTTTTCTACTACAACTATTTACTCTCGAGAGGAACATTCTTAGTTATGTCATTCTTATCATCATGACTTTGTGTTCCAAAGAGAAAATATCTAGTCATGACCTTTCTTACTACTACAAAATTATATTCCAAAAATTTTTTTTTTCATGATATTCTTACCTCCATGACTATTTTTTCTATAAAAAAATTTATCATCTATGATATTTTTGCTATCATGACTTTGAGTTCTATAAAGATTTACCTCAACCATGATATTTCTTTGTCGCCATAAATTTGTGCTCCCAAGAACATTCAAAGACATGATAAAGTCATGATATCAAATTAAAGTCATAAATTCAAGCTTGAAGAGATGCACAACAGCTAGATGTACTCCTAATGATATAAAAGGGGAACTTAGAAAAAAGACAAAAAAAGAAAAAATTTAGATTTCAAGACTATAGGCACTTAACCCTAGGTAGCATGAATTCCAACTCATAATTAGTGTCATATTCAAGGAAAATACAAGTAATGATTAATTGAGAATATGATTTGAGACTTTAATCTTCATGCAAGCTATTATTAGGAACTCATGATATAATGAAATGAAAGCATCAAATATCTAACATGAATTATTTTCAAATGTTAGGCTAAAATAAGGATCTAAAGTTAGTTTATATACTTGTGTGTGTTGATTGAGTTTATTTAACATTGAATTATGTTAATATTATGTTTTAATATTGATGGTTATGAATATTATTTAGAACATTGATTTAGGGTTCTACTTTAATATAATTTTAAGTGTGCTGGTGTGATAGACTGTGATTGGTAAGTTATAGTACACATCCATGGGATTTTAGATGCAAAGGAAGTAACAATCTTTTTAATCTTATCATGTGAGTTGAACCTATGCATGGAAATTCTAAATTTATATAAGTTTAGTTGATACGAGTTTGTTGCTCATAATGCTAAAACCACAAAAGAATTTAAGATCATTCTATTGTATATATTCTAAAAAAACTAACTTTTAAATAATATGTAGGTTATATATAATATATAACCTAGGTGTTTTACCATAGTATGAGAGTCATATGTTTGCTGTGTTTGATGGTGATAGATAAGTTACTAGATACACATAAGTAGATGTACTTTATAAGATGGTGATAATTCTACAGATTATTTTCTCTTTTATGATTTTCATAGATAAAACTCATATCAAGATATACATTAATTGATATGTGTATGATACTTATAGAGTTAAAAGTAAAAATATAATTATTACCATATCATTTTATTTCTTTTATGACTTTAGTGGTCAAATAATAAAAATACATACTCAATCATTAAAAATAGTTGACATATTGTCTAAGATAATAGACATGTGGATTACTTATACATAAAATAAGTGTAGTTTTGATGGTAAAATATTAAAGGCGCAACTATGAAAGAATAATTCTTGATAGTGATAATCAAATATTGACAACCACCTGGTATGTCAAGAGGGTAGTCAAGGAATTACATATCAATCAAATATAATATTACATCAATACTAAAGGAATCTCATCATATATAAGAAAGTAAGCTAATCCTATACTCAACTTGAGTATCTATTAGTTCACTAATGGTTAGTCAAACTATTTATATAATGTCTCTAAGATTGATAACTTGACTTATAACTTTTTTATTACTTGTACGGTCTATATACTTGTAAATCTCTATTATATGAAATCAATTACCCAACAAACCTTTGGGATCCTATCACAAATAATAAGTTTTGGCACAATAACAAAGTTGCAATAGCTACCCAACAACTTCTCTCCAATTGCATAAGCCAAAAATTTTAAATTTTATTTAATGGGAGAGTACGAATGAAAATGATTGATTTTTTGAATTATATGTTGTTTGATTAAAGAGACCCATCTCCTAACTTATTTATAAGTACATTTTAGCTTGTTGTGGTAGTTTTTTGATTTGTATAGGCTTTTTCCTATATGAAGAAGACAAAGAGAGATCAGAGAGTAGAGAGTGTTAGAAGATGAGTTGAAAATAGAAAAAAAAATTAATATTCAGAATCAATGAACATGGTCTTCAAAACCTTTATGAACCTTCTTAACCAGATAGCTTGGGGCAGTGACTAGTGAGGCATCAATGTATCTTGCATTTGTAGTGAACAAAGAAATAGAGGATTGTTTCTTTGAAGCCTAAGATGTAGCAGTTGAACTATCAAAGAAAATATATTTTTGATGTGCTCATAGAATCTTTAATGCATATTCTCAAATCACTATCATAATGGTCATACAAGTTTGTATTCATCATTTTGATGTACCTCAAGCCAAAATTTGTAGTATCCTTATGGTTCCTCAAACCCAAGATAGTAAATACATGGCATAAATGATGTCTAGTCTAGTGGCTAGGAGATAAAGAATGTTGCTAACTAGATTTCTTTAAATTCTTTCATTCATTAGTCTTTCTTTACTAGCTTTGAGTATTTGGTTTGTAATCAAGGGAGTGGAAACTATATGGTAGTTGGCCATCTCATTTTTTTAAAAAAATTGTATGGATGTATTTGTCTTGAGTAATGAAAACTCATTGACAATCTTGGAATATATCAATTCTCTATAAATGATGGAGAAGTCCCATGGTATGGGACTTCTCCATCATTCACATATAAGACACTTATTAGAATTTCTTATTCACTATTAGTCTTAATGTAAAGGTGGGTTCACTAGAGCTTTTGGTAAACCCTCGTTCCATCAAATATATGTTTAATCATGTAAAACATGCATGAGTTTCCCATTTTAGTCCTTATAAGGCTTTATTAAGTCTTTGAATATACTTCACTTATTTGGTAACTACAAAACTAAAAGGTTTTTGTACATATATTTTCTCTTTTTTAATTTTCTATTATGAAAAGTAAATTTATATCTAATTGATATAGTAAATATCCCCATTGTGTAGCTAGTATAGTCATTAGCATACTAGTTTCAAGCATGTCTAGCAGAGCAAAGGTTTTATTGAAGTCTATTCTAGACAATTAAAAGTATACTTTTGTTACTAGTTTGGCCTTGTATTTGGATTTGTTTTGTCCAAGAATTTCTTATTGCTCTTTATTATATTCATTACTCTTTACATTGCACTTACCCATATATGGTGTTGCACAACTCTTCAAAACTTTGAAGTTCTATGATAGTGAAATTTCACATTTCTTATATCTCATGTCATATTTTTTTAATAAGTTTTTATGCCCTCTCCCCCCAACCGATCCTGTATTATTCCTTGGCCTTCATATATGGGCGTTGGGGCCCAAAGGTCAAAGTAGATAATGTCTACATTCCTTCGGTATGAGTAGAATGTTTGACAATGACATATTGGGTCATAAGTTCAACTACCTTGAGGTTCGAACTCATGTCCCCATGGTTGTGCAACCCTATTTTCAATCAAACTATCATATTCTTAGTATATCTCATATTATATTTTAATCTTTAATGGAGTGGCAGAAGATTAATAAAAAAAAAAAGAAGAAAAGAAATGTTCACAAGAAGATGATGAGTTACGTTTAGGGAATAGATTTACTAACCTTAGTATTAGTAAATTAATGACTATGAAAAGACACTTCTTCATTAGCTTGATATTAAATTGAGTCATATGGCTTCAATGATAATGGTGAGACTTATTCTTCCAATTGGTATCTTCAAAAAATAAAAAAAAACTCTTCTTAATTTGAATTTATTATCTTCAAGGGTATATTGTATGTACTATTTTGGTTGATGACAATACCCCATGAAAATATACTTTTAACTTGACATATCTAGCTTCTTCCTAGTATTATTTAGTATCTAAGAGTATCATAACTTCTCAAATACTCTTAGATGGTGAGCATGAATCTTTCTTTAGCTCCAAGCTTATATTAGAATGATATTCTTTAAGACTTCTATTTAGCAAGTAGACAACAATGTTAATTACTTTAATTGAAAGGAGTTTTGGAAGGTTCTCCTCACATAGCATTGAACTGAGCATTTCAATAATCACGTGGTTCTTCCTTTCCATTACACCATTCAATTGGGTGTATAGGGAGTTAAATAATGTCTTACAATTTTTCTATCTTCACAGTAAGTGATAGATTGCTTTGAATTTCTCTAATTCAATATTATTTAGGAACTTCTTGAATATAATGAATACTTCATGTTTGTGCTTGATAAAGTAAACCTACAACAATCTTGAATAATCATCCACAAATGATATAAAATAATAATTGTTTTCAAGGGAGGATACTTACATAGATTCACAAATATCAATGTCAACTAGATCAAGAATAGAAGTGGTCCTCCAAGCATCTCCTTTTAGGAAGGAATGCATGAATTATTTATCCACAACACATCCTCCACATACTAGATTAGGTGCTTCAATATTGGTGGGAAGATCATATATCATCTTATTCTCATGCAACAAATTAGACAATTTTATTCATGCATCTTAATTGAAAAATCAATTCCAATGCAAATATTGAGTGGGAAGTTTATGTTCTTTTAATTCTCTATTTTCTTCAATATATTTTTTGATTTAATATCATATTTAATATTTCTGTCCATATTAAATACTAATTTGTATCCTTTTTAAATTAACAAGCCCACCAAAAGTAGGTTTTGATCGAGATTTGAAACTAGGAGTACCCTTCAATATACTTCACCCTGATAGTTGTTTGTACTTGTGTTTTGTCATTTCTATCAACAATTACAAGTTCTTTATTTCTCATCTTTACTTGAGAATTTATCAAAGTGTGTAAGTTTACAAAGAGGTCTTTCCTATCCAGGTGCCATATATCAAAGTTGTGTTTGGAGAAACTATTGGAGACATAAAATATATTTTATTCATTTAGTTTTTCTTCAGCACAACTAGTTTATTGACGAGGCTTGAATTTGCCACCTCGTGAAAGATGACCAATCTTGCAATTAAAATATTGAGGTTTTGACTTGAATTAGAATTTTTTCTCATCATGTTTATTCTTCTTACATATATTACAAGTGTAAGAAAAATAACTTTCCTCGGTTGATGAGGGTCTAAATCCAATGAATATTTTTTTTTCTCTGTCTTCCAGGTTTAAAGCTTGTGAGAGACCTTTAGTTACTTTGTTTAAAGTTTTACCAAGTTTACTTAAACTTTAATTGAGATGAAACTTTGGCTAGAAGGTAGCTTCAACTAAGCTCTTATTATTTTTTGTGGTATTTGCTAATAAGACATGATTGAGCTTAAATGCTCATATATATTGAGTTGTAATAAATCCTTTGTATCCTTTATTCTATTATAGCAATAATGGGATCAAGCTTATTAGTAAGACTGATAATTAATTTTTCTACATTTTTTTTGTAACTTCTTCCCTGTGCATCTTTAGTTGGTTGATGATTTTCATAAATTTTGATAAAAATTTACCAAATTTGTATGTTTCTTTCATCCTCATAGTTTTGAGATCTTTCCTTAAGACTTGAAGTTTCAATGTTTCATTACTTGAGCTCTTTTATTTCCTATAACTTTTTCTGCAATAAATCCCAAGCCTCTTTGGCTTTAGTTGAAATCACTTTCCTAAGGAAGAAATTATTACTTACTCTTTCCTAAACAGCCAAGAGAGTTTTAACATTCATTTTCTTCACATCTTTTAGTCATATTTTTTAGTCATATTTTTTTAGTCATATTTTCTTCACCATTTTCATCCTCATGTGTCTGTCTATTCATCAAACTCATATCTCACTAAATACCTAATATCCTACAATATAAATAGAGTATTTATTTTCACATTCTAAAAATCATAATTTTCTCACTTAATTGAAAGAATTGGAACTGAAATAAGACTTATATTAACGAAACTTGAGACAAACATTATCTTAGATTATAGATCTAAAATTTTTGCTTTAATATTTGGGGATCTATGTCATGACTTATTCCATATTGCATTTGAGAATTTACATAAACATCTTCAATTTAGAATTTACACAAGATTTATCTTTTTTCCTTTTTATTTAGGTCAAGACTTAAGTTGATATCTAAATGTCTTACTAGATTTCAACTTAGATCTGAAAGATTAGGTAAATTGAGAATCAATAAGCATGATATTCTATATTGCATTTTCATAGTATATTTCAAAAGATAAATAAATAAAAAAAAGATTAAATAAAATAAAAAAAGATAAAATAAAATAAAATAAAAACTTTACATGTCCACTATCTTTGGTCAAATAATTTATTTGGAAATTTGTATATTGGTACATCAAAACTAAAATAATAAAGTTTTGGTATACTAAAACCTAAATAATTAAAAAAAATGCACCAAACTTGAAAATAATTATATTTTGGTGTACTAAAATACATTAATCTAATTTTGTCCTCGCATATTTTAAAAAAATTAAAATTAGGTTTTTCATTTCAAATATTGGTTTATTGAATCTAAAACCATTTAAGTTTTTATAAAGAATTTAGAAAAAATAGATTTGACAAAACATGGATTCAACTCATGTCTTTAATGATACAAAATAACTCTTTGCCACCCAAACACATACAATAAATTAATTATTATAGGATTAAGATAAATATATATTTTAACATACAACAATAGAATTATATATAAATATATGTATATATGTTTACACACACACATATAAATATATGTGTGTGTTAAAGTGTGTGTATGTGTGTGTGTGTGTGTGTGTATATATATATATGTCTACATATCTACATATATTTATATGTATCTATGTATGTATGTATGTATATATATACACACACATTACAAGAAAATGACGAAATAGACTTGGAAAATAAAGATGCCCAATTTTAATTCTAAAATTAGGAATAGAATTGAAATGAATTAGAAATAAAAATGAATTTGCTATTAAAATTAGAAACGGAATAATAATCTGTCACTATTAGAAGGTGGAGATTATTTTACATTATATGGAAACAAAATTGGAAATAGAAGTTGAGATGGAAATTAAAATGGTTTAACTTTTCATCACTATTATCACACGGGGTCATTAATGGATTACCATACGTGATATTTAACGATAGAAAATTATGTTTCCACATGTATTTGTTTTAAAAATAATAACTTTTCTAAAAATTTTAACCGAAATGACTTCCATTTCAATTATCTGTGAAATGGATTGCATATTTATTTTAGATTTTAGCAATGGAATTCCTTTGCGTCGCTCTTTTTGAAATGGAATATCAATCTATCACTATTAGACTTTAATAATTTTTGCAATGAAATTTAATTTCATCATTGCTTTAGAAATAGAAATTCATTCCATCACTATTTGACATTAATTATTTTTTTGAAGAATACTTAGTCAACTCGAAAAAAATTTTAGGATTTGGACAAATTTATCACTAATTTATCATCTCCCATCCACTAATCAAGTTTGATTTCCTCCTTGCTTGTGTTTATCACCCTAATCATCTATCATTGAGGTATGCAATTTTATTTTTTGTTTTTTCCCGTATATACTTAGTCCATATAAAATGTTTATATGAAATTTTGAAAATCCCTATTTATTTTTTGCTTTACTCCATTACTATTTGATGTTTGTTGTTGTATTTTAATTAGCATATTGATATGTATTAGCATTGTGAATTTTTTGAAGATCCCTATTATATTAAATGCTTTAGTCTATATAGTTACTACATATTTTTACTTTTAAATGCATCAATTATTAAGGAACCTTAATTCATTGAGATGAAAGAAACACAATAACACTTAACCCCATTGAAATATCATATATTATGATTCCTATTATCATTTTTAATGGTTTTAATAACCCCAAATATAATAGAATCTCAAAGTGTTAGTTTTATTAACCCCAAATGAAGAAATACTTAATTTCATGAATGATCACTATGTTCACACATCTCAAGAGTGATGCTCTAACACTTAACATATTTTTATATTGTGATCTTTTATATATAAACTAACTTGAAAAAAACTTATTAGCACATACACAACTTTTTGCATCACAACATTACAATCTTATCAGCTTCAAATATCTTCTACATGCATACAATCATGAAATCAAAGAGTACTATTTTTTGTAATAAATTATAATCGAGGATAATTAATCTAAAATCCTAATAGTTGGGAGGTAAAGGTAAACTCTTTGACTAAAGGTATCACCTAATTATTTTAAAGTATTTATGATCATGTGCATATATCCCACACTATAGATCATTCTTCAAATATAGCATCATTTTGCATTTATATGATTTTTGCTTTTATGTGATATTAATTTTTTTTGTCAAAAAAGTTTTTGTTTTATTCCTTTGGAATGTATTATTATGTTTTGTGTGTATGTGATTTTTGCTTAAGTTTTTTGATTTTATCCTTAATAGATAAATACAAAATATTTAGTATTTTGTATATAAGAAAAATACAATTAAGACTATTGGTAAATATCTAAGAGATTAATCCAACTCACATTATCTCATTTTAATACAAACTTACCTATGAATGATGTGACTACAATATTTTTATGATTTTTATGTAATATCATAAATGTGTTACTATAACTTTATTATAAATAAGTTATTATCTACATTATTATTATTCAATATACATTGGTATTATATGTTACAAGAATAAAAAATATTATACAAACTAATCATCGATAGATGAATAACAAACTAAGTGATGAGTTTTTAACTAAAGAATTTGTAATGGAGATTGATGAGTTTATTGAATTTGCTGAAAAATATCCTCAATTAATGTATGGAACAAAAATAAGATGCCCATGTAATTATTGGATGCCTTTAATGATCTTTCTAAATTAACAACAACAAAAATTTACGAAATGCTCAAAGCATCACAAGAAGAGGCTTTACTAGATAATCTGTATGACCACTCAAAGTTATTTATAGTGGTCAAACTTTTGAATTTAAATGCAAATTATTATTTTTCAAAAAAAGTGCTTTTATGAAATTTACAAGTTGTTATTTGAATTGTTATCAAAGAATACCATCATGATAGATAGCTTTTATACTATATAGAAGTTAATGTGAGGTTTGTGTTTGCCTATAGAAAAAAATGCATTGCTGCATTAATGGCTACATGATATATTGGGGTGAAGATAGTGAAGTAATTGCTTATAATTTCAATAATAATCCTCAGTACAAAAAACATATTATATGTAAAAGGAAGAAATAAATGTTCCTCATACGAAGATATATTACTTCTTATTGACTCATCATCTACAAAAATTATTTGTATTTGAATCCACTACTAATAGCATGAGTTAGCACAAAGGGTATACTACTGAAGAAGACATGATGTGATATTGCTCAAATTCTCTATATTGGAAATATTTTGATGATATTCATCCATCTTTTGTTGATAAAAGTTGAAATTTTAGATTAAGACTATGCACATATGGATTTCAGCTATTTGAACAAACATGGCAATACTATTCTTCATGGTTGGTGATTGTTATACCATATATTTATCGCTATAGATGTGCATGAAATATGAGTACATATTTTTGTATGATATCAGGCCTGATCCGAGAAACCTAAAAAACAAGTTGAATGTTTTTCTGCAACCCCTTATTATAGAGCCAAAATAATTGTAGGAGCATGGTATGGAAACATATGATATATCTAAAAAGTAAAACTTCCAAATACGAGTAGTGTTTATGTGGACTATAAGTGATTTTCCAATTTATTCAATTTTATCAGGATGAAGTACTATAGAGAAATTAACTTGTCCTTACTGCATGGAGGAACTTGATGCATTTTCTTCGAGCAAAGGAGGAAAGACTTCTTGATTTGATAACCATCATAAGTTCTTGCATATTGAATATCCATTTTGTATGAATATTAAAACATTTAGGAAAGGCCAGATAGTTATAAAAGGTACTCACATTTGAAAATAGGTGCTAAAATCTTAGAGGTAATTAAAAGATATGGTTTCAAAGATATGGTTGGAAGAAACGAAATATCTTTTGGAATTTTTCTTATTGGAGAACCAACCTTATTTGGCACAACTTAGTTGTAATAGACATCGAGAAGAATTTTTTTGATAATATTTTTAATACTATAATGAATATGGAAGGAAAAACAAAATATAATGCTAAATCAATAGAGGATTTGAAAAAGTTATGTTCACATGTAGAGTTACATAGGGATGAATCAATGAATAAATGTTTTATGACTTGTTATATATTTGACAAAGATATAAAGGAAGCTTTGTGCAAATAGATGATAAAGCTTGAGTCCCCAGACATATATGCATCTAAAATGGGAAAATAGGTTGATATGAAGAAGCATGAGTTATTTGTGATGAAAAGTCATGATTATCATGTCTTTATGTATATGCTAATACCCATAGCATTTTGGAAATTATTTCTAGAAAATGTTTGGGAAGAATTAACTAAAATAAGTATTTTTTTAGAATCTCACTTGCAAATTCATAACAAATGAAGACATGGAGTAATTACAAATATATATATCCATAATTATATGCAGACTTGAGCATATTTTTCCTCAGTTTTTTCGACTCCATGAAATATCTTTTGATCCACTTGCCTTATAAATGCATGATAGTAGACCCTATGCAATACATATGGATATATCCATTTGAGAGATTATATAATTTTCATTTGTTAATCTAAAAATTTAAATCTGTCCAACACATAAATATTATTCTAATGAAGATATTTTTTTAGATATCTTAGAAAATTTAAAAAATAATGTTCAAAATAAAACCAAAGTTAAGGATCGATATGCAATGTCTACTTGCTTGAAAAAGTATTTTGTGCCACTACTTCAACCAAAAGTATATAATTTACATTATAGAATATCATTAAATAATAATTATGGTGTGTGTGATGGATCAGAAGAAGATGATAAATTTTTCATTTTCACCCATGCATGTTAATCACATGGTAGAGCAAAATCAAGCTATTCTTTGAATGACTAGGAGTATCATGCTATACACACATATATCTTATTGAACTATGAGGAAGTTATACTTTATATTAAGTAATATGTATAATCATTTTGCATTGCCATTTCTTTGTCATGGTAAGTGAAATATATTTTTTAATATTCAAAATAACTTTAATATTCTTTTTGTAGAATTTGTTCTAAGAGATCAAGGCAAAGATAACTGTATATTAATGATGCTTCCATTAATACAAAGCTTGACAAATATTTCACATTTTGGTTTGAAAAATTTGTTAATATATAACTTATCACTCTTGCTTCCAAAAAAATATGCAACATTATATAAGTATCATTTTGTTTTATTTCATTTTTAGATATATTTTTCATCATCAAATATATGTAATAGACAAATAAAGGATCATGCAAAATAGCCATTATGAAGTTTACAAATGTATCCCTACATAATGTAAATGGATATAAATTTTACAATTTTAAAATATGATTTAAATAGAACTAAAATGAATAGTGATATATACATTAAGAGGTTTAACTCTACTACTTCTAATATTAACTTGTATGGTTGATTAATTAAAATCCTATACTTGAAGTATCATGTTTTAACAATTAAGAGGATAATTCTATTTAGGTGTGAATGATTTGATCATATTTTAAATTTAGGTATTATAATTCATCATCAATACAACCTTATAAGTGTGCACCAGTAGAAATATTATCATAAGTATAAATCATCATTCTTACAGTGCAAGTATAACAAGTATGTTGCACCACTTATCCAACCACAATAAGAAATACTTGTGACTAGTGGTCTATTTGTAAAATAAAATTTAGATCAACGATGGAAATTCTTGAAAAGGATATTATTGTGACATTATCATGTGTGTCTATAATTTAAGAGAATAAACTAAAACTTCATCCAATCAATCATGTGACAGATGATGAGCTTGAAATATTGCTAAAAATATGAAAACTATTTAGACATTGATTATGCACATGTTGAAGAAGATTATAAGGAAGAATTAATTATACAATCATATGAGAATGAAAATGTTGATAAAGATGATTTTTTATAAATTCCCAATGATGAGTAGATATTCGTTAACTTTAATGTTAAGTTGTGTTGCTTATTTTGTAACTATTATAACCTGGGTGTTAAATTAAAAAAATCATAATTGTAAATGTCAATGTAGTTCTCATAATGTTTTATTAGAATAACATATTAATTACATGTTTTTATTATCTTTGCATTTTGTGATTTTATGAAACTTGAATTAGGTATGAGAGATGATAATTGATGTGGCAGAGGATCTCAATCTATAGGGAGAGGTAGAGAAAGTCAGCTAAGAAATAATTCAAGGAGGAATTTAATATTTATTCAGACAATAATACTACAAATGTCTCTTCGCATTCTCTTACATGTACTAAGGATACATTGACATCACCTCATCATGAGATACACAAATTGTCTGCCACTGATATTTCATCTTCGTCTCATTCTACACCAAATGATATTGCTAGCACTATCCCACCTTTCTTAAAAGACACATGAGTTGCTACTATTGCATCGAAAAAGGTTGGATATTCACAATTCATTGTTTGCATATAAAATTATGATAAAATCTTTATTCAGTCCATAATTGATAATAAATAATACGTACATTTCAGAAATTCACAACATTCATGCATTACTAAATTATAAACTGTGCTTGAAAATATAAATATATCATTATGATTAAAATATGGTAATTTTAATTAATAACATGCTATGATATTGTTATTAATCCAACATTATCATTGAGAATTAAAATATTATTTGCAACATGAAATTTTAGAAAAATAATATAGATGAAGAAAATATTAACTTAGTAATAGAAATATAAGTGTATTTCATTTATATGTATATGTATATGCTAATATTAAATTTCTTATAGGATTATTCCTTCTGTTTCTCATACAATCAGTAATATTTTTAAGGAAAACTAGTTAGGGAGGGTATAAAGTAGAAAAAAATGCCTCCAAAAATGAAAGAATATTATTGGGAAGAATTTGAAATACAATTTTATTATATTAACCAATATGTGAAATTGTTTTTTCATGAAATACTATAAAAAAGAAATGCATCACAATGTATTCTTGTTTTTTGCAAAAAAAAAATATAAATGGAATAATGCGTTGTTGATCTTTGTGAAAGATACATGAAAATATGTGGCTAGTATCAGATACAATGACAAACATTTAAAATAGAGAAAAAAAATATGATAAAGATGTAAAGCCATATAAGTTCCCTTTGATGTTTGAATAAAATGGTGGGAATACTAGAATAGTGAGGAATTCAAGACTTTGTCCTATATGACATCACAACATCATTGATCATAGAAAGCAGGTAAAGAATCATGACCTTCCAAACATACTGGAGGTTCAAAGATGATCTACCAATATTTAATAGATTATTTAAAATTATTTTTCCTAATGTATTTTGATTTTAATTTTATGAATGAAAATTATACTAACTTTAAGATAATGTATCATGAACAACATTAGAAACTATTATTTATTTCAGGAGGCTAAGTTGAGATCTCCACCAACACAAATTGAAGTTTAAAGTGAATGCACAAAAAAAGAATATATCATTTGTAGAAAAATGGTCAAATGATATTAATGTAAGTTTCTCAATATATTTTCAGTGTGTTATGTAAGTTGAAATCTATAAAACAATAAATTGTAAAAAAATATAATTTTTGGCAATCACAAGAATTCATTTCCAAAGTCAAATATTTTTTTTCCATTACTAATGAGTTATTATATATGAATCCTTAACTATAATGATTTACTTTATTTTTATATTAATTTTTAATAGTGTTGATAGTTTGATGTGCTGGTATAACGTTTATTTGAATAAGTATTGATGAGTTATATTATATTAAAACAATTGTATGAAATTATGGAGACTAATGTTGTCATTGGTTCATAATTGATAGATCATTATATAGAGGCTCTAGAGATTGATGTTGGAAATATTTACCTTCAAGATGTTGGAGTAGAGCTGAAAAAAATAGCGAGTGTACAATCTTCGTATCCATACACTTACATTTTATCAAGGTTATATTTGAAACTCTTCATCTTCATTTTTCAATTAATAATTTGTTTGATGAGAGCATGTGAGAGAAGATGTAGGAAATTCAGGATATTTTGTAGAGAAAAAACAAGGAGATATAACAAAAGAATAAAGAGATGTAACATTAAATTAAAGAGATGAAAAAAAAAGAAGAGTAAAGACTGAAAAGACAGGAGAAAAATGCAATAGAAAATTATAATGATAGAGAAAATTATGTGCAAGTTAGCAAATACTTCATTTATTTTTCATCATTTTAAAGAATATCCATCCAAATCTCCGGAGGAGAATACTTATCTTGATAATGACTCATATCTATTTGTTAGATATTTTTAATATGTTTTTGCAAGGAAATTTGCCGTGTTACACTTTTTTTGTGTGTTCATATTTTTGAATGTAATAAATGTGTATTGGGATGGTTGAACTTTGTTGTTTGTTATTTGATGTTATATTTTTTAGTTGATATTATGTGAATATTATTGGATAAATAATATGCAAGTATAAACTGTATTGGTATATGGTTTATGTATGTATTTGTATATTATATGCAGCATACAAATACTACAACAAATGAGAAATATTCTCATTGTAGAAGATAGAACAAAATATGGTATTTCAATTTAGTTTCTAATTTAGAAATGAAATTTGGATTTCTATTCAATTTCGTCACTATTTC
The DNA here is from genome assembly GCA_029783825.1 of Sapria himalayana. NCBI lineage: Eukaryota > Viridiplantae > Streptophyta > Magnoliopsida > Malpighiales > Rafflesiaceae > Sapria > Sapria himalayana. The sequence goes on from JAREIK010002134.1 coordinate 203,275, forward strand.
AAGATTAGAATACAAATAAACACTGAGATCCCAATTTCATTGCTATAGTTAGAAATAACAAATTTCTATCGCAGATATTAGAAATGTTCAGGTAACTTTTATTTCAAAAATTTAGAAAAAAACCTTTTAGAAATATTTCATTTCTATGTTGGTCATAAATTACAAATTGTGATGAAATTAGAAATGAATTTGGTCGTTTCTAATTTGCTTCTTTATTGTTGTGATATATATATATGTGTGTGTGTGTGTGTGTGTGTGTACATATAAATATATGTAAATATATAAACATATATATATATCTACATAAACAAATATAAATAAATAAATAAATAAATAAATAAAATATATATATATATATATATATATATTTTATGTATGCGTGTGTGTGTGTGTGTGTGTGTGTGTGTGTATAAACATATCTATATATGTTTATATATAATTCTATCAATGAATTTTAATATATATATTTATCTTAATCTTATGATAAATAATTTATTGTGTGTATTGGATTGATAAAAAGTTTTTTATATTTTTGAAGATATGAGTTCAAATCCCAATTTTGTTAAATCTAGTATTTAAAAATATTTTTATTAAAATTTTAACAATTTCTAATTTGATAAATCGATTTCTGAATTGGAAACCCTAATTTAAATTTTCTTTAAATATGCGAGGGAGAAAATTAGGTTGGTATTTTTTAGTACATAAACTTGAATTATTTTCGAGTTTAATATATATTTTTATTTTTATTTAGATTTTAATGTACTAAAAAATAATTATATTTGATTTTTTGTATGCCAAAACTCTAATTCCCCTAATTTATTTATTAAAAAATCGCATTTAATAAAAATTTCTGATATATACATTAATATATCTCCAAAATCGTATTAGATTGGCATCTGCTGGCGCTTGCAGCGTCTTTCGTGGTTCCCTGTCTTAGCTCCTGATCTGAATCTTTCCTCACACTGCTTGCAGTTTTTGCAGGCGCAGGTTGCTTCGGTTCTGGTTAATTCATCGTCAACATTTGGTTCAATTCTCTGCAAAATGAGTGTAGTCGCTGTGATTTCCATCGAAATTCCTCTGAAAGTAATCTCGTGCTGACTCATTGTAAGAATAACTTTTACCAAATATTGTTTAATTACATCTTCGACTTGCGAACAGTTTATTTCTGATAGTTTTTTAATTGATTATCTGTTTCGAACTGATTTTCTGATGGTCGTCTTAGTTAAAAATATGTCTTTGTCTTTCGTTCTTATAGTGATTCGACTATTGTTCAATAAGTTGAAGAAAGGGACCATGCTAACACATGCCTTTACCTCCTTTTCACGAGTGACTTAGGAAATCTTATTCGCACATGATATGGGGTTGTGGACGTTATTGGAAGGCTTTCTGCTACTGGCAAATGCATTAGCAATACTAAACGAAGATCGTTTCCTGGCGGGCAGGGGATGGAGCTTCTCTGAATTCTCTCGTGGTCAAACCAAGTCCATTAAGGGACAGATCGTAGGCCTTCATTTATGCAATCCAATACATGAGAGTTCCTCTCATAATACTTAACTCCATTTGCATTGTGATAAAGCTGATATCTGGGTGATGACAGTCTGGTATGAAATTTCAATTGATTCTATCTAGCGATTAACCAAATGAAAGCCACTGTGGAAACCCAAATGAATAACATGGACATTCTTTTTGCTTAATGACCCAATCTAGTCTTACACGGGATAGTTACGCACACAAATACATGGTTCTCAGTAATGGTTTTTATATAATCAGTCAAAGTGCTATAGTTTTAGGGATTGTATTTTATGACTTGCATAAAGATTACAAGCAACTTAAAAAGCAAATAAAACTTTGAGGAAAATGTGAATAAAAAATATAACAAATATACGAAACATTATATATCTTAATAGTTCTCTTTAAGCTGGTGCATATACATCTATTACATAAAACTTGGAGAAAAAAAAAGAAAACTTAAATTTTCTCAGTGCTAGTGACTATGTATGCTGGGTGATTTATAGTAAAAACATGTGCATTGGTAATTAACATATCTTGTATCTTTTTATTGATAACATGATAATTAACTTATGTATTTCTTTTGTTCATAAAAAATAATGCCCGATTATATGGATTTCTTAGTAAACATTGTGAAATTCTGAATAAAAAATTAATCTCTCAAAATCTATGTATCATCGATTGTAACTTGCAAGTCGTTGCTATCATAAGTTGATGCTTTTTTTTAAATTGAATTTTAATATAAATTTTCCATTCAATTAATAAAATTATTCATTTGAAGTTAGAAGTATTAAACGAATCATGCTATATCACATTGCACAAGATGGATGCCTTAGTTGTGCCATGTTGGCACGTCCACATTGTAGGTCAGCTTGACATGACCTATTGACATGCCTTTTTGAATTAGGCATTTCGAGACATGTTGGGTTGGATTGGGTTGTGTCGAGTTGGGTTGGGTTGGAAATGAGAAGGCTTTGCTAGTGTCATTGGCCAAGTAGCCTAGGCTAGTGCCCAATGGTAGTGGGCTGTGCTATGGGTAGTCACCAAGGGCCAAAGCCCCACTGACTTAGTATGCAATGATAGTGTGGCACTTGACTTAGTAGTTCAGGACTGTAGGTGCAATGTAGCTGTAGACAACATTGCATTGAGTATTGGGTAGTGGGCAGTGTGTTAATGGCCTACTCATTCATGCATTAGTGTAGCTCGTGTTGCAGTCTCACATTGATACTTTTGTGAGATCCAACCTATCATGTCATATTTCATGCTTTTATATTGATTAATTTTGTCTTGCCTCTAGCTCATTAGGAGAGCGTCTCTAGCTCTTGGCTTGTTTGTATATGGTAGATCAATATCCTTCTTCATTGTTAACTCATTGACTAGCAATAAATTATTCAAATTCAATTGGGTTGGCATGCTTGAATTCTATAGAAACTTCATTCTCAATCTATTTGTACTCTTTATTTGAAGAACTTTCACACATTTTCACTCAAGTTTGTTAGTTTCTTTGATTTTTAATTAATTCTTTAGTTATGATTATATACACACATAATAAGTTTGTAATATTCTCTCCTACCTAATAAGGAATATCTTGCATGTCCTTGTGCAAAATATCTTTTATTGATTTTCACATTTGAAGATTGTTGCTCAACATAAGCTTTAATCCATTAGGGTATGCGCTAATATCCTGAGCCAAAGAGGCATCTCTCTTCATGGGTGTGACTTCACACAGTCATGGAAGATACTCCCACTCACTTTAATTCCAAAAGTAAAATATATAGTTAAACTTCATTTCTTAGTAGGCATTTGCCTATTACATGCTGATAGACGATAATTGGTATCTCTTTTGATCTAGAGGAACTTAGGAACATGAGTTCTCTTTCTTTCAATTTTATACACGATTTCATCAACTACAATGCATTTTCACAAAAGATAGGCTTTCGACTATCAAAATTGATAGAAGGCAATACTACTTGTTGATAATTTTCTTGTGTCCCTCTGATATTATTTGTCATGAGCCTATTGCCATACTCATTAACCCATCAGTGCATCCCATGTGAGGGTTTGGCATCAATATTTTTATGATACCTAGCATGCCATGTCATACTTCATGTATATGTTGATGAGTTTTATTTAGTCTCAGGTTCATTAAGAGAGTTGCTTCAGTTCTTGACCAGTTTATACATGATAAGTTAATATCTTTTTTTATTGTCAAGTCCTAGATTAGCGACAAGCTTCTTAAGCTTAACTAACATGGCTAAACTTTGAATAAGTTTCACCTTCATTCACTGTATTCAAAGGCGGTTTCCAGGCGCGCCTTGATGCGCGCCTCAGGGCGAGGCGGTGGAAAACGCGTTGAGGCATCGGAAGAAAAGCGTAACACATGAAATGGATAACTAAATCAAAAGCTTTCTCAAACTAAATCGAAAGATCGAAAACTGATTGGGGAGAAAAGTAGAAAAGCTCAAACCCGAAACCCTACCTCAAGCGGCGACCTATTTATGCACGAAATCCCGATTTCCAGGTATGTCTTCTCTCCCGATTCCTCCCCCCCTCGGCGACCTCCCGATCCCCCTCCTTCGAAATCCCGATCCCCCCCCCCTTTGAAATCCCGAATCCACCCCCCCCCTTCGAAATCCCGATTTCACTCTCCCCTTCGAATTTTTTTGTCTATTTTTTTTGTTAAATAATTTAAAAATTATTTCATGACTTGGTTATGTTTTTAAATAATCCTAATGAATTATTTTCATATTTTTATTTATGTTATTTTATTTTATTTTATATATTTTAAAATATTAATTAATTATATATTGTGAGGTTCAAAAAGCTTACGCCTCGAGGCTTACGCCTCGCCTCACAAATATAAAAATGACTCGCCTTATGCTTTCGTCTTTTAAAACTTTGCCTTCAATTCATTTGCACTTCGAATCTTGAGGGCTCACAGATTTTTACTCAAAGTCATTAGCATGTGTGATCTTTAATAAATTCTTCATCCAAGCTCACAAATGCATATAATAAGTTCATGACAAGTGGCTGCTTGTGGCATGTGGGGCATGGGGTAGTGAGCTGTGGTTGTTATGGTAGTTGGTATTGGCTGCAAAGACCTTTATTTTCAAGTTTAAAAATCAAACTTTAAAATAATATTAAATCAAAATTTAATTATTTTGTACTATAATATAAAATTAAAATGTATAAAATTTATAAGGCATTAAGTTCATAAATTAATAAAAAGTGTATATGTATTTTGTTTTCAAATATTGTGATATTGTATCAAAAACAATAATAAAATATAAATTAAAAAGTTTAAATATAAAAAATGAGTATATCATTAAAATAAAAATATATAACACATTTTATGTTAGTCCTCTCACTGATTGAGTTGACTTGAGTCTAATATCTATGATTAGTATGTGTTAGTAGTTTAATTTGGATTATTATGTTAGATTTTGATGCAAAGATTAGTCTCAATATCCTTGTTATTTTTATGAGTCATTATTTATTAGTAGTTTTTTCACTTTATCTTGAATACTTATGTTTGATTTTTTTATTTTTTAATTCAAAATATTTCTATGATATTTGATTATAGTTTTGATTTTTTATCTAAAATAATATTATAATTACAAAAAAAATTAACTTTGATATTAAGTCAAACACTTGAGGGATTTGTAGATTATGTATTATTTTAGATATTAGGGGATATATGAATTCATATTATTTTTATCAATCAAATATATCAAAATTTTTAATGTTATAATTTGATATGATGAAATATTAATTGATATCTTAGTATAGAGATAATTTGTTTTTATTTGATAGACTATATTATTATTTGTTCCTTGCTAATTCAATAGAAAAGACATTTTCTCTAAATATGATATTTATATTTCTAATTGGAGTCTTGCTATAATTATTATATCTACTTACAAATATAAGCTTCAACAATGTGACTTACATAATTGTGCTGTTCCTCAAATTAATAAAATTTATAAATCTAAAAATTCATAAAAGTATCAGTAACTTACTATATATATATATATATATATATATAATGAGGATAGTTATTCATGTTAAAAACTCTTTTTGAAAATAATCATTTTTTTTATTTTTTATGATTGGATAGAATGCAATCATTTGATTTTGTTTAACATTGAGTTGTAGTGTTTTCATTATGCCCAACCAGTGCTACACAATAGTTGACCAACGCAACTTCTAGGCTATTGTATTAAATTTGTGGGTTAGTTTGCATTTGGATTTGTAATGAATTGAGCCCTTGTGGTAGCTTGATCCCTACTCAAATTTTGACTCGACACATTTTTATTAAATCATGCTTGTCATGTGTGTTTGGGTCAAGAGTTAGAGGTGTCAACCAGGCTGGGCCATCCTAGATACAACCCAATTTAGCAATACATGGTACAAGACGATAAGGTTGAGTCGTGATTGGCATAATACAACACGGTTTAGTTTGTGCTTGAACGACACAACATGGTTTAAAACCATGCTTGGAAGTGATGTGGGCCAACCCGCTTCATAACTCGGGCAGTGCCTGACCAATTTTTTTTGACATTAGAGGCTTGGATCATCATAATTCATAGTTTTGTTATCATTGTATTCATGCATATTATTGTTCACGTGTATATTTTTTATTTATTTTTGAAAATTTATTTTTGAATCTTATTAATTTAAGTATAATAGAGTTTTAATGATATTTTATCATGTTATAATACTCCTATTTGAAATCATATTTATTATCATAAAAAATAGACTTAATGCTATTATTCACATCACAAAAATTAATGGATTATGTGTTGGTTTGGTTAGTACGAGAAATATTAAATCATATATTTTTTACTAATTTAATATGTTAATTTTTTTCATATAACTTTGGGATATAATGAAATAGTAATTAGTGTCCAAACATCTTGACAGGTTACTTATATTTGATGAATTTTTTTTTGTGTGTCTAACTACCTGAATCAAAAAGTTATTATCAAAATCATAAACATATAAAATACAATGAAGGCTTGAATCAATGATAAAGATAGCTCATGATCACAAGTAATATACTATTAGGAAAATCATAAACATATAAAATACAAGATAAACTAATATGATTGAGATTATTATATTTCATGACTAATAATTTATAAATTATTGTTATTGACTATCATAATATTTTTATATTATCAAAATAAGTAGAACACGAAGAGGAAATACATATGATATGACTATTGGTTCATAAAATAGAGATGTCAATTTGGCCGCAAGGCCTACTTAAGGTTATTCGTCTTGACCCAAACTAATAGACACCTAATTTAGGTGGTAATGAGTCAAACCATGACCCATGAGTTGTGTTGGGCACTCATGATCCATCATCATGTTGCACGTCTCGTGTTGCAACCATTGTAGCACAAATCGTGTGGCAACCATTGTAGCACAACTCGTGTGGCAACCATTGTAGCACAACTCGTGTTGCACGTTTCTCTTAAGTTGACTTGTGATTGATGTGGCTGACGATGCGTTAGTATATAATAGTGTTCCTCTTCAATAAAATTGCTTCGAGTTCGACTGAGTCTTTGAAATGGTTGAACTTCCTTTTTGATACAAGTTTTGTTAGAATATCAACTAAATCGTTGAAATTGAAGTTTTCTTTTCAATTATTTTTTTTGATGAAGTGAAATTTCAAGGCCATCTGCTTTCTTTGACCTTGAAGGACAATATCATGAGCAATTGCAATGATGGATTTCTTGCCACAGTAGAGGTCTCTAGTCCTAGAATCTTCTTCATTCTTATCAACAAGTAGTATTCTTAACCATATTGCTTGAGAAGTAGTAATATATGCAAAAATATTATTTGCCTCAAGAGAAAATATTCTTGGATGTATTTCTATATTTGTAATCATTTGGACAACTATCACAATCACTCAAAAGAATTTTTCATATAGACTTTTTTGAATTCTTAAATCAAGATGCATGATTCCTTTAAGATATCTCAACACTTTTCTTGATGCTCCAAGATGCAAATAATTTGGAGAATGCATAAATTGAGACAAAATATTCATCGAATATGCTACATCAAGTCTCGTTGCCGAAGCATACAGAAGGTTTTCAACCAAATTTATGTATAGATTTTCATTCACCAAACTTCAATTAGTAGGCCCTAGTCTTTGTATTGTTATTAATGGAGTCGAGGCATATTTATAATTGTCCATTTAATATTTCTTTAGCATGGGTTCTCGCAGACTTTGGATGAACCCTTAACTTAATAGATATGAATTTAAAAAGTAGATTTTATATCCAATTGATGCGTAGATCACCCCCTCTATTTAGCTAATACTATTACAAACCTCATACTCTCCATTGGGGTCACTGGAGTGAAAGTTTTAAAATAATATGATTCAATCTCCTGGAAGTAGTCTTTAGCTTAAATTGGGCTTTATAAGTAGGTCTGTTATTACTGGCCGAATTTTTAATTTTAAATAACTATTTGACTTCGATGATGTGTTTGTTTTTAGGTATTTATTAGCATTCAAGTCTTTTTTATTTAAATACTTTCTAGTTCCCTTTCCATGGTAAGTATTCAATTATGATGTACATACTCTTTAAAATTCATAGGCTCAGCAATGGTGAAATTTCTCATTTCACATGTCTTCTAGAGTTTTGTAGTAGAAGGAGAAGAGATGTAGGTAGAAGAAAGAGATTTAGAAGTTGCAACGACAAACCTGGGCAGACGAGCAATTTCTGAATTAATGGATGTTAATTTATCTTTAGGCTGGCTTACCTTTGTGGATTCGTGCAGAGGCTTAGATAGACAAGTTTCTTTTCTCCAGTCTGCTTTTTCATCAAAAAAGACGTTTTAGCTTCTTAAAAATGTATTTTTATTCAAGACATATAGTCTATACTCTTTCAAATTAAGATAATATTGTACTGGGATACATTTCTTATTATTGTTCTCCAATTTCATTCTCTTTTATTTGTATATTTGTTGTGGATAGGCTTTTGAAGATTAAGCAAGTAATTATATTAGTGTTAATTGTTTCTGTTCAAAAGTGCCCGGTAGATTCTTCTTTGCCAGCATTGCTCTTGTCATTTTCATCACCACTATGTTTTTTCTTTTAACTATTCTATTCGGTTGCTGTGGGTAGCAGACAATCTTGCATCTCTGTATTTCTTTGCATTCATAGCAGTCGATACGGTTTTGTGAATTGAACTTCTCTTCTATTACATCAGATGGCCTGTTTAACCTTTTTTGATTGTCTTTCAATCATGTTCAGAATTTTTAAAACAAGCTTGGAGGTTTCTAATTTAAGCCAAATAAAAAACATTTACATTATTCTTGTATGATACTTTATAAAAATTATGATATAATTATTATTTGCTAGAGATGAGATTGATATTGGTCCATTGGTGTTGGTATGAACTGTGATCAAGTCAAGTGCTAGGGGTGATCTCTAGACAACTCCCTTGAAAAAGTTTGTCTAGTCTAATTCTCCCCATTAGGCATTGATCATAAATGGATGTTGATGTATGTATTTTAAAAGGTAGGCTAACTATCATTCTCTTCTGACTAATGAGCTTTAAACTATTGTAGTTCAAGTGCCCCATTCTTTTGCGTTACATCTAGTCTCCATGCAAATCCATCCTTATATGTTCAATTAGTATTAATGAAATAAAGTAAAGCTCGTGGGTCGCATGCAACATTGAAGAGAAGCTTTTGTGCAGTGCGTGCGTGTGATCATCACCTTATTTTTCATCAATTATGACAACTTATATTTATTATTACTTTTTATAGCTATATCTAATAAAATATTAGTATACTTATTGTAAATTTATCAACACACATAATTATCTCTTATGATTTATTTTCTATGGTGCTCTCACTTTTTTGCATATTTTCACAAAACTAGTAGAGGGGTTTGTTTGTGAGTGTTTTAACTTATGATATCAAAGTTCATGACCAGACATGCAGGCTTAGATCCAAAGTAGATCCAAACTATTTTGGATTTCTTGATCTATAAATCCCAACATTGGTCTTATAATTGGTAATAATGGCTTATCCTACTCCAGGATTCTAGTATCTTGTGAAAGTTACACAAAAAAATTGCATATGTGCTTCAATCATATGATAAGACAAATAATGCTATTTTACACACACACACACACACACACATGTACATTAAAAGAGAGAGAGAGAGAGAGAGACGGAATAGAGCACCACTTATCTATAATAAAATTTTCAATGTACAATTGAATAGTAAATTACAATCATTATAATATTAAATATTTGCATAGAGCTTGAATTAGTGGGTTGCTCACTAGTAAGCTCTCCTCTTTTATCAAATACATGTATGACTACTAGGTCTAGTAGATATATATGAATCATAAAAATTATAATAATCTAGCAATTTTGAAAGATGATATTATATATACTATCAATTTAATTAGTTAGTTTTGCAATGGGAAATAGAGAAGGGGATGATAAAATCAAAAATAAAAAAGTAGAACTTTATTAAAAATAAAAAGTAAGTTTTTAGGGACAACTCACAACTCACACACACATATATAAATATATGTGTGTGTGTGTGTATGTATGTATATATATGGTTAGGGACAACTCACAAGTTGGACACTCCCAATAATGAAAAATAAGTAAAAAAAAAAGTAAATATAATAAATATTAATTTTTTAAGCAAAGATATAATTTTTACAAATCTTCATCTTGGAAAAGAGCCAAGTAATTTGTGATCATTTGAGCGTCTTCATGAAGATGTATGTAGTCTGCTCGCTAGTAAATATTTAGGATGTTGTGATTTATTTATCTTGGATATTTTCATAAATAAAATGACAATCAACATTAATATATTTCATTCTCTTATAAAACATCAGCTTGGCAATAGAATATTGGGATGTATGACTGTCATAATAAAATATTATCCATCTTTGAACTGATAGATCATAGAGTAGCATTGGTCTTTGAACTGGTAGCCAAAGTTCCTCCAAGAACTGACTGATTTATTAGAATAACCTAATGTTTGTAATTATAATTATGTACCATGTCTTTATATTAGATCTGTAAAATAATTATTTTTTTATTTTTTTAGCATATAATGTTATTTACAAAAAAAAAAACAAAAACTTAGAATTTAAAAATGCCTATATTTAGTTCTCTGTACCTCTAAAAGTAATATCATAGTCAAGAGTTTGCTTCACTCACCTAAAAATTCTAAGCATTTCATTTATATGAAACTATATAAGATAAATTTAAATAATAATTAATTATCTTGATATCATAGGTAATATTTGAGTTAGTTATTAATAAATTAATTTTTATTATGATCTTCATATATCAAGTAAAGTTAATTAACGAATTGAAATTATAGATAATTATACACCTGAATCAAGTTGCAAGTCAATATGTGCATATCTTAACAAATTGAGATCAAATAAAATATTATAAAAAATTAATTCACTAAAAAAGAAATATCATATCACCTTGGTATCGAATCTTAATACCAAGAAAATATCCCAGACTATAAATGTTTTGTTGGAAATGTGATTTATGGAAATAATTTTAGTTGAAATGTATCTAATTAATATTCTATGATAAATATAATTTTATCGATGTATATAATTAATATTACTTATCTTCTAATCCTTATCAGGAAAAAAAATTATGATACATATTTTTTAAAATATTATGATATATGTTGTTTTAGGGCATAATGGATATCTCATAATTTTACATCATATATATGCTCTCATAAATAATGAATCTTAGTGGTTGTACATATACTTCTTCTCAATCACAAAGAATGAATACGTATACCATCATAATAGCTAGCTGACACAGAAAATATTTATTCACAAAGAAAGATTATACTCAAAAATCATTTTGTCCACAGTAGAGAAAATGTTATAGTAGTCAATACAATAAATTTGTTTAAAATCATTGCTATTTTTACATCAAGTACAAATATAAAGTATAAAATCATGGCTTTGGAAGTATTTAAGTTTTTTTTTGGTTATATACATATTGTTATTTTCCCACACATATGCGTATCCTTTGTAATAATATGGCTGTTATATCATATGCATACTTATTTTATTTACTATATTCATGTTTGATGATAATAATAACATATTATTGTAGCAATCATTTTCATCATGATCACTCTATCTAATTGCAAATTATATTGCATATTTAAATGTTTATTTTTATTCAAACGAGTGAATGAATAAAAATTGACTATGTGAAAGTTGTAAAAGTATTTCCTAATTAATTTTTGTAGAAATATATTTAATACGAATCTCACTATCGTGGGTTTTATTCATGATGAAATAATAATTAATTTTTATATATCTTTTTTGTTCATGGAATATCATAATTTAAATAATTGCTATAAATGTCTGATTATCTTAACAAAATGTCATCAAATGAGAGAATTATATGAATTCATCGATGATGTGGATGACAACATTCTTTTAGCACCTTGTAATCAATATTAGGATGCATTGATTACATAGTGAGTTTGTTGGTGCGTATCATAATGATTTAATTTTATCATGATGTAAAATTTTTATATTGGCTATAATAAAATGATTTATTAATGAATATTATCTTGATTTTAAGAAGATATTTAAATATATATGATTTTTTATTTAATTATTTTTTTCTTTTCTTCAAGGTTTTTTTTTTGAGTCAAGAAATATCAATTCAACATCTCTCGTGATAATATAATAATGAGTTTAATCAAATTTTTTTTCTGTATAAAATTTATCAATTTGAGTCCTCAGAAACTATTTAGTTCATATAATTCTTTTTGCAATAAATACATTATATATGTGTGTGTGTGTGTTTGTGTGTGTATCATCTCATGTTTTCAAAAATCCAAGTCATGCTTGATGTGGTTTAGATCAGACAATTTCAAAAGCAGTGGAGTTTGGATTGCCATCTAATCATTTTATACAATAGTACATAGAACTTGTGTAATCTTTGAGGGGTTAATATCAATGCGATAAGACCATATCTAGTGTATAAGATCCTCGTTGAATGAGAGATATAAGAGGGGTTAATATATCGACCCTCCAATTCTTGAAAATTGAAAAAATTGTATTTAGCGAGTCTCAAACTTGAGACTTACAGCTCTTGGATGAAGAAATAACTCATCATACTAAGACATGATATTTGGGTAATATCAATCCTAATAATGATAACTATTTGTATATATATAAAAGAATGTATTTTTTATGAGTGTTAAAGTAGTTGAGTTATGAGTATATTTGCTAGTGGATTCTTAAGTGTTTTTTTTTTTTTTTTTTTGAATGAGATAAAATGAGTTTCTATCAATTTAATTATAATTTGTTGGGCTGAAATGAATTGTTGATAGTCAATAAAATATCAATGAGGTTTTCTAATAATATAAAAGAAGAGATAGGGTGTTATTCAAATTCAATAGTAGTACTTTTAAAATTCACCACCAATCTGCATCAAGCAAAAATAATATGAGATTTAAATTAAGTTACCTGATGGTGCGAGTTGATGAAAACCAAATGTAGTTGTGCCAGAGTCTATGTGAGGCATGACAAAGAATAAGGACTATCTAAATTGATATTGTCATATGCAATAATTGTAGATATTTTATCATTAATTGCATTAATATTGGGTTATAATGTAAAAAAAGATGGAAAACAATTAATGAAGGGCATGAAGATTGTATTTATTGTACAAGACTTATGCTTCAGTGTGCTGTCTAAGAAAGATTAATATATTGATAGCTTTCTTTCCAAAAGTTGAAAATATTATATCCGAAAAGTCTCAAATTTGAGATCAATTATCCTTGGATAAAAATATGTCATTACACAAAAGCATGATTTTTAAAGTATGTATCTAATATAAGGACTATCTAGGTGATCAATCATATTAGTATTATTCTTACCTACATATATTGAACTTTAAAGTTTTTCATGAGATTTAGTGTGTTAGTATTTGTATAATCACACATATGAAAAATAACAAATAATTTTCTATAATATGATTATTTCAAAATTATTTCCTAGGATTATGGAGTGAGTTGAAAGTGTGTATCTATCTTGGAATACTCTCTTTCAGTGATACTTGTCATGTTACCGAGTAAGTTTTTTCATGGTTCTTGAGTAGAAGAAATAGCTAGTAATTAGATCCATGCAAATACAAAAAATAGTCACTCATGGTATATATTTCAAGTATAATGAATATAGATGCATTGCTCTGACGAGTTAGTCTAAGTGGTAGAGATTGGCTGAGGACAAAAATATCTTGAAAAATAATAACTACTCATCTGATGGCAAGGATATAAGAGATAATCTATCTCCATGTGGGAGTTGTGAATGTGTGCATCAGTTGATTCTGATACTCAAAATTATCAAAAAAAAAAAAAATTGTTATGATTGTGCTCTCATGTTTTTTTGGCTATGAGTGCAATGAATTCGTGGATATCCTCAACTTTATTTTTCTATGAAATATCTCTCTCAGCATTTTTGTAGAGTTTTCTTGAATTCTACAACATATTATTTTTCGTGACCATAGGAAATAACTTTGATATTTAATATAAATACTGTACCCAGTGTACAAGACTCTCGATTAGTATTAAATCTGAAATATATTAATATTATAATAGTCATATTCTTCAAAATTAGAGAAATTATATTTGATAATTCTCAAAATAAGATATATCATTATTGGACAAATATACTTATTATCGTATCAAAGTAACTTAAATGTTTGATATACGCGAGAATATTAATTAAATTTATTTTCACTCTCTCCCCAATTCTTTTTTATCAATTTTAGGGTAGATGCATATGATAAACTTCTACTCTGGTCAATCATTTTAATAGTGATCGCGATCAAGCATATATATAATTTGAGTTCTAATGAGATTTAGTGTATAATGATGATTTAAATATATTTGTGAGAATATTAATTAACTATTCAAAAATCCTATATAGTAAATTATCTTATCTCCCTCTATATCATAGAAAAGAGATACATTAGGGATTCAGATGGAAGCACATGATCTCATATCTCCCTCTATATTATTGTATCAAAGTGTTCTTGCAAGTCACATTTCTATGTTCGGAGGGGAATTGTTCCATAAGTTTTAAGAGTTAGGTGATTGTTTTCACCTTTGTCATAAAATCATTTTGTAATGACCAAAACCTAGTTATTATAATAATTTTGTTTTAAGATGTGTAAAAATTAAAGTAGTGGAAATTAATATATTCTATTATAATCAATTAAGTATTATTTTAGCTACTTGGGATTAACTGTATGATTCTTGTTTTTTTTTTAATTGCCTTTGTTATAAATTATATATATTCTCAATTTTTTGGCTATTATTTCAACATTTAATTTTTTTTTCTACTTCCAATTCAATAGTCTTTCTTTCTATCCAATGAATTAGGAGGTCTATGTTGGACGTCACTAAGCAATCTTATGCAATTCTGTTTTATTTTATAAAAATTTATAAAAACTTATATAATATGAACATTATATATTCACTCATTCTATTATAATATATATACACTTCATCATTGTTATTAAAAAATATATTTTTTTAATAACTGTGAGTTTGGGTCATACAGTTAATCCCAAGTAGCTAAAATAATACTTATTTTAGCCTTTGATATAAATTATCATTATTAAAAATTATTATTAAAAAATGTCATTCTTAGACCGTCCTCTTGTTAATTGATCAGCCTTTGGCTAGCCACCAAAGCAATTCTCAATTGTATTACACGCACACATACACACATGAGTTTACCTGGCTTTTAATTTATTTATCACAAAGTAGTGTGTGTGTGTTTGTGTTGCTAAATTATTATTTAAATGACCTCATGGCATCTTCTTTGATATGTTCATGGCAGTGGGTGCAGAATTATGCAGCCAGTGAGCCACAATGGTCCGCAATTATAAACCTGAGTCTGAGTAGTGCTTGGTTCATTCATGTCGCTGCCAAACATATTTATAATTGGAAATCTGTTTTGTGAATCATATTACTTAAGACTTTATATTTCTACAATATTCATTTCTTTGTGTTTCTTACATTATTGTTCAATTTGGACCAGAACTAAAGGCAAAAATTATTAAAATAATGAATACAAAAGAAATGGATGCTGTTGATGTTGTTAAACCCATGCGTGTAACTCCTTTTTTGTGGAAAAGCTTAATTTATAAATTATTGATAATTTTTTTTTTCTAAATTTCCTAATACAAACTCAAATTTTGGGCATCTCATGTGTATTTTTTTTTATTTTGTTCTTAATATAAAATAAAATGCTATAATTGAACTAACTGATATTTATTCTACACACACGCGCGCGCACACACCCCACAGGTGCACACCACACACGCACACCACGCGCCCACCACACGCACACCACACGCGCACACCACACACGCACCACACACACACACACCACACATCTAATGGTATTCTTGCCTTAAAATTTTAGATCAGAGCTGTGGGCTTTTTTGAATAATTATTTTTGGATCTAGAGATTTTTTTTTTTTTTGAATTTATGAACTGTAAAAGTAAGGCGTTTAAACATAATTATTTTTCAAAGATGGCAACATATGTTTTTTTTAGTATATTATTATTTTATTTGGTAAATGCTATATTTTTATGTTTTTTTTTTCCTCCATTAAATTATTTCTCATCCGGGATCCATGTTTAATATTTAAACTAAGGTAAATGGCCTCTAAATGATCAATTTAAATTGTTCATTTTTATGGTTAGGAATTTTGAACAATATCATTTTTAAATAATATATTCTCAAATGTTTTATTAAATATAATAAATGATATTTATATGCCATAGAGATCTTTTTTCTTCTAATTATTTACTATTATAAGGTAAGTGCAATGTTATGTTTATTTCTAATTTTTAAAATATAATTATTCACAGTTGTATTTTATCTAATTCTGAATTTTTATTGTATATTTTTATATGTTTATAGACACTTAATGTGATCCATCCAACTATATTTTATCACAAAATTTGAACTCTAATTGTCAATTTCTAATAATTTAAAATCTCGGCCACATTTTTCTTTTAAATTTATTACTAAGACGCTATCTTAATGATTCACTCAAGTTATAAAATGATGTTTCTTTTTGAGAGAAATATTTTTGAGCCAAAATTTTGATGATAAAAATATTTATTCTAAAGCCCAAAAATCTTTAAATGCTCAATTTTGTACTTCCATACTAAATTGTTCTAATCCATCAAATAAATTCTTAAAATTTTATGGTCTCTTTCATCTAAATCAAACTGGAAAAACATACTAATAACATGCATAATACATCATCCTTTATTAATTAAATATAGTATAACATAGATGTGTTTAGCGTATGTATTTTTTCAAAAAAAAAAATTATTTTTTTATTAGCCCAAAATAGGCCCAAGATGAATTGAGCAAAAATTATAAACATTAATTTAACAATTAAAATATTAAAACCAAACATATTTTTTAACATAATTAATTGAAATTTGTTCCTTTAGAAATTTGTTCAAATCTATCTCAAATTCTTAGAAATTACTAGTCTCTTTCATCTATATCTAGCTTAAAAATCATACTGATAACATATTTTTCAAAAATATTATTTTTCTGGTAAGCATAGATAAGCCTAAGATCAATTTAACAGCTAAAAAAACTATACATAATTTTTAAGGAAATTGATTGGGAAAAAAAATGATTCATACAAACCAATCTTAAGTAATTGAAATAAAACTTAATGATTTTTTTTTCATATTACATGACATGACATGCTACCATAGCTCAAGGAAGACTATTTCTTAGGCTTCTTTAGTTTTATGAAGATATATTTATAGAAATATATTTTTTTTAATTTATGAAAATATATTTATAGAGATATTAACATATTTCATACCCAATACTAGAGTGACAGTCTTGTGCATTGGATATGACCTCCAATTTATCTCCACTCAACCATGATAATAAAAATATAAAAAAGAAAAAAAATAATAAACAAAGTTAGAGGGTGATTCATTGATGGATAATGTTACTATACATAGTAAACTATCGTTCAAGTTCATATCCATGTGACAAAAGTGGATCAAACCCGAGAGAATCAAGAAGCCAACACAAATAAGGTGATGATAAAAGAGTAGCAGCGGCTTGCTTGTTCATCACAGATCTGCAAAAAGATGGTAAGTCTTGGAATCGGCTGTAATGAGCCTGAAGGCAGCAACGGCAGCAGCCAGAGCCATGTAGCAGAAGAAGCACACATTGACCCAATGCCAACTTTTCTGCATGTAAGTCAACTTGTTCTTCCTGGCGACCATGTGCATGTGGTTGGCGAGGATGAAGGTGAGCGGAAAGGTGCTGACTGCGCCCGTGAGGCTCATGAAATCTCCAAGAAATGGAAGAAGAGCAGAAATTAAAGTATTAATCATTAGGTACCCTCCCCTCACTGCTACCCTGAATGAGAAATTGTGGATTTCCAGTGCGCTCCCTTTAATCCCGTACTTCGTGTCCAGAAACTCATACATGGGACTCGCAAATATCTGCACGTGGTGACAGTCATACAAAACATCAGACCCAGACCCAGACGGCCAGACCCAGGCCCAGACCATTTAATGAAAACTATACTATACTAGCTCATTCCTCCCTCCTCCAGCCCAAGTACCAAGGGCTCGACTAGAGCCAGATATCTTGGGTTCAAATCGCACATTCAACTCATCCTGGGCTTAGGGTCGGCCAGGGTGAAGGCTCATCTCCTCGTGGAATACTCAAAATGTCTAATCTGACTCGATGCTATACAAAATTATAATATATTAATAATTTGGAAAAGATTAATATCTTAATAATTTTATTTTAAAAAAATAAAAAAAATATACCTAATAAATCTTAAATCTAAGATTTATTATTCTCGGACAAAAATACTTAACTATGATAATAAGACACGATAACACACACACAATCATCGATGATGATGATAATAATAATAATAATAATAATAATGATAATAATAATAATAATAATAAAATACTACGAAAATTGAGAGCTCCACTAGACACCTCTTATGACACCATGGAGCTAAGAAGGAAGTAATAATCTTACATATATAAAAATAGATTAAAAAATATTATGATTTACTTTAATTGAAATTAAAATTTAAGAATAAGTAGAATAATAAGAAATAATTAAATTAATCTAAAATAAACATATTTGAATTAAAAATCTCAATATTAATCTTGGGTTAAAATCGCACATTCAACTCATCCTGGGCTTAGGGTCGGCAAGAGTGAAAGCTCATCTCCTCGTGGTTAAGAAGCACGGACACGGACATGGACACGGGGATACGACACGGCAGGATACGGGAACACGGTAAATTCTAAAAAACTAGGATACAGATACAGCTAGGATATGCCATGATAAAAAAAATAAAAATAAAAATAAAAATTATTAATTATAAATATTATGTATTTTATAAAATTCATTAAATTAAACTAAATTAAAATATTTTATTATATAAAATAAATATATATTATTTATTTTATAAAATAAAAATATTTTATTTTATTTTATTTTATTAAAATATTTTATTTTATGCCACATCCTCACACAAATATGCACGCCCCTGCCTCCCCCTTAAACACGCCCGCCCTAGCCTCTCCCCTCGAATCGTGCCGCCCCTGCCTCTCACCTCAAATCACGCCGCCCCTGCCTCTCACCTCAAATCACGCCGCCCCTGCCTCTCCCCTCAAATCACGCCGCCCCTACCTCTCCCCTCAAATCGCGCCGCCCCCGCCTCTCCCCTCAAATCGCGCCGCCACCGCCTCTCCCCTCAAATCGCGCCGCCCCCGCCTCTCCCCTCAAATCGCGCCGCCCCTGCCTCTCCCCTCAAATCGTGCCGCCCCTGCCTCTCCCCTCAAATCGTGCCGCCCCTATCTCTCCCCTCAAATCGCGCCGCCCCTGCCCCTCCCCTCAAATCGCGCCGTCCCTGCCTCTCCCCACAAATCGCGTCGCCCCTGCCTCTCCCCTCAAATCGCGCCCGCTCCCTGCCTCACCCTCTAATTGCACCTGCCCCCTGCCAGTGGCCAACGTCGCCCTTGCAAATACGTTGGCCACCCGACGTCGTCGGACATCGAACACTATAGACATGGATACAGCTACCGACGCAACCATCCGATATGCCACGTGACATATCAGATACGAATTGTGCAATGATACACCACGTGGCATATCGAACACGTATCCGTGTCGTGTCCGTGCCGTGTCAAGGTGTCGGACACGTGGATACGGCTATAGGGAGCCGTGTCCATGGTTCCTTGCCTCGTGGAATACTCAAAATGTCTAATCTGACTCGATGCTATACAAAAATATAATATATTAATAATTTGGAAGAGATTAATATCACAATAATTTTATTTCCAAAAAAATTAAAAAAAATATACCTAATAAATCTTAAATCTGAGATTTATTATTCTCATACAAAAATACTTACTATGATAATAAGACACGATAATACAGACACAATTAATAATAATAATAATAATAATAAAATACTACCAAAATTGAGAGCTCCACTCGACACCTTTTATGACACCATGAAGCTAAGAAGGAAGTAATAATCTTACATAGAGGTGTCAAACGGGCCGGGCCGGCCCGGCCCAGCACGAGGCACGGCACGGTTCGGCCGTGACTGGGCCGGCCCAGCACGTTCAAAAACCATGCCCGGGCCAAGCAAGGCACGATTCGTGCCGTGCCTGGCACGAGCCGTGCCGTGCCTGGCCCGGCACGCCGGCACGGGTCCATCCCGTGCCGGTCCCGCAGGCACGCGTGGCACTGGCGGCGTGCCACGCGTGCCGTGGCGTGAGTCGCGACTCACGGTCACGAGTCACGACTCACTTAGTCGTGACTCGAGTCACTCGACACATCAGGCTCAGGGCCCCCCCCGGTAAAAAGACCGCGGGTCGGGTCCAAACAGACCCGACCCGCGGTATTTTCTGCCGAAAACCGAGAAAATCGATATATCTAACGGGAAAAAAAAAAAATTTTCAAAATTTGAGCGATTTTCAGCCCTTGGATTCGACTCCAACGGCTAGGGGGCAGAATCCGACGGTCCTCGTGATTTTGCCCCTTAAAAATAATAAAAAAATTCAAAAAAATAATAAAAAAATAATTTTTTTTAAAAAAAAAAACTTTAATCAGCCTATAAATTCTACCCCCCTCCCTATAAAATTTATGTTTTTCAAAAAGATTAATCCTCTCTATATTTTCTCTCTCTCACATAATCCGTGCTTCTCTCTCTCGGCCCTCGTGTTTTTGATTTCAGCTTGGATTTTCGTGAAACTCAACTTGAGTTTTGAACATCAAAGCTTCCTGCGGGCTGCGGTGCATCTTGCACGTGAGTGACCTCATTGCTTTTACCGGGTAATATAATTTGTTTTTTTTTATTTTCTCTCTCTAAAGCTTCTCTCTCTAGAAAAAAGTACGAAAAATAAAAAATGACAAATTCACCTAACACAAATTTAAATTTTGAAAATGAAAATGTTAGTGTTACACAAACGTCTGTGGCTCCTGAAACTTTGGTTTCTCCTGTCATCTCAGCCCAAAGTTCTAAAAAACAAAAAACTAGGAGGACTTCTGTAGTTTGGACACATTTTAAAATAATAACACAATTAGATGTTAGGGGTGAGGAACATGAAATGGCACAGTGCAAATATTGTATGCGACTTTTAACATGCAAGAGTACATGTGGGACTGGGCACCTAAAGAGGCATACTGAAATATGCTCCAAAAAACATGGACCGTTAGATCCTAGGCAAACCCAACTTGGCACTACATTTTTTGAGACTGGATCGAGTTCAGTCTCAAAGATTACTCCCTTCGTATACTCCAGCGAGTTGGGTAGGGACGGCATGGCCAGGCTCATCACATTGATGGGTCTTCCGATCAGATTTTCGGAAGATCCGAGGGTAGTGCGCATCATGCAGACTTATTTTCAGCCATCCTATCGTAGGATTCCTAGGTCCACATCTAGGAGTGACATACTAAAGATATATAAGTTAGAAAAACAAAAAATAATTAAGGAATTTTTGGCATTTAGTGGAGTGGTGTTCGTGACGTCCGATATATGGACATGTCACGATGATTCTTCTTATGCATGTATCACTAGTCATTATGTCGATTCAAACTGGACAATAAATAAAAAAATATTAGGATTCACAGAGATTCTTCATCCTCATGATGGCCCGGCCATTTTTGAGTGTATGATGAAAATATTTAGGGAATATAAAATTCAAAATAAAATTTTTAGTGTCACTTTCGATAATGCTGCGAATAATGGAGTAGCGATCAATATGTTTGTTAGGAATATTAGAGACGCACCTTTAGGAGAGATATTTCATGTCAGATGCATGTGTCATGTTATTAACCTGATAGTTCAAGCGGGTATGAAGGTGTGTTCCCCCGCATTGGAAAATATACGCAATGCACTCAAGTATATTCGCACTCCTCGCAGACTACAAGAGTTTGGTAATCTCTGTTTGTCTGCGAATCTTAAGAAGAAGAAATTCCAATCTGATGTGAGACATCGTTGGAATTACACGTACCTGATGTTGGAATCATGTGTTGGATACGAACACGTGATATCCGACTACGTCAATAGTAAGAGTGGCGAACTTATTGTTGACGACACTGACTGGGATTCAGGAATTTCATTTATGAAATTCCTGAAGATATTTTATGACACGACGAACATGTGTTCGTCGGTTTATACGCCCACCACTTGCATTGCACTCCGTTGCATATGCAACATTAGTAGCATGTTTAGGATGTATCGAGCGGACCCGACGCTCACCCATATGGTTGCAGAGATGGAGACCAAGTACCTGAAGTACTGGTCCACCATTCCATCTCTTTATTGCCTCGCAGCATGCATGGACCCTAGGGCTAAGGTGGATGGGGTTGAAAACACCATGACTTTCATTTCCTCGTGCATGAACCTGGAAGAGCCACCTGAAGGGTTCATTTACGAGAAGTTGACAGACCTATATACATACTACGATACTAGGTATGGTGGTGGTGGTGTTGAGACTGTGAGTACGGACACTGATACCTTGTTCGGAGATGACGCTTATTCCATTAACCTAGCGAGGGGGAAACGTAGGGGTGGACCTTCACATAGGAGCGAGCTGTCTCGGTACTTAGATACCGATTACTGCTCAATCCTATCACCTTCTGACAATAAGAATCTTGATTTATTACAGTGGTGGAAATCATATGAGTCCGCCTATCCCGTGCTATCTAGGATGACACGGGATCTACTGACTCCTCCGGTGTCGAGCGTAGCATCAGAGTCTGCTTTTTCTGTTGCAGTGAACGTGATTTCGGATAGGAGATCGAGATTACGTCCAGATATGGTTGAGGCTTTGGCATGTTTGAAGGATTGGGAGGAATCGAGATTTAGCATCAGTGATCGTGCTGAAGCTGGGACTATGACAGACACTGCAGTCGCATCCACATCCACTACGATGGCGGATGAGCTGATTGCCGATGATGATGACCCATATGATACTGATCTTGATGTTGCGGCTGATGATTCTCATTATATGCCGCTTGACGATTGATGCTCATCTGCTCTTTTTTTTCGATATTTTTTTTTTATTTATACGCTTTGTTTGTACTTTGTATTATACGTTGTGTTGAAGTTGAAACTCATACTTTTTTTTTCGGAGTATTGGTTTCAAAAGCATGAATGGTAATTTTTATTTGCGTAGTTTAAATTTTTTTTAATTAAAATTTTTACTAACTTAATGTATTTAATTATTAATTTAAGATTTAAATATTATTTTAAAATTTATTAACTTTAAATCTTAATATTTAATTAATACATTATAATATTAAAAAATGCTAAACTTAATTGAAAAAAAAAATAAATTTTCTAATTTTTTTTTTACATACTTACATTTAATTTTAAATGTAATATTTTTTACAAAAAATTTTATTTTTTATTTATTACATAAAATTAAATAAAGATAAACAGAAAATTAATAAAAAAATTTTTTAAAAAAAAAAATTTTTTTTATTCTGCCAAGTCAAAGTGCCAAGTGCCAAGCACGGGCCGTGCGCCCGTGCCCGTGCTTGGCTGTTGGTTTGGTGTTGCGTGTAACGTGTTGCCTCTTGGCTCCCGGGACCCGGACCCCGGTTGAGCAAACGTGCCCGAGCGGGCCGGGCACGGCACGGCACGGCCTCGCCGTGCCCACGGGCCGTGCCGTGCTGGGCCGGCCCGTTTGACACCTCTAATCTTACATATAGAAAAATAGATTAAAAAATATTATGATTTACTTTAATTGAAATTAAAATTTAAGAATAAATAGAATAATAAGAAATAATTATTAAGTTAATCTAAAACAAACATATTTGAATTAAAAATCTCAATGTTGAGAAAATTGAGTTGTCAACTAAATAGGAAAAGTTAGAGATTCATAGTTTACTAGTTGAGCCAATAGTTGAGCTATTATCAAATCATTATCGAACTGGTGACGTCATAAATATGTTATTAAAATCAAAATAAAATGAAAAGAATTATACGCACGCATATATAGATAAAAATATTAATGAATACAAATATATAATCCTTAAATTTTATTAATATATCTGAAATATTATAAAATATTAATAAAAATTATAAAAATAATAAAAATTATAAAAATTATAAAAATTATAAAAATTATAAAACTTATAAAAATTATAAAAATTATATTATATATATATATATATATAATAATTTTCTAATATTTATATTTTTTATATTTAATCATCATGTAAGTGATATAAAAAATTATATAAACACACATACATATATATAAATATTAATAAATATAAATATATAATGCTTGAATTTTATAGATATATAACAAATATTAATATAATATTACAAAAAAATATGAAAATTATTAAAAATTTATCTAATTTAATACATTAAATTATATAAAATAAATAATATATACATATACATATATATACATATACATATACATACATATATATATATATATATATGATTTTTTAATATCTATATTTTTTATATTAATCATCATACAAGTGATAAAAAAAAAGCTTGTTTGGAATATAATAATGATAATTGTATATTTTAGTAATTACTTAAATAAAATAAAATAAAAAAAATTATGTTTAATTCATTTATTGAAATATTATTTTAATAGAAATTTAGTTTATAACATTAAAATGCAGCTAAAATGAAAATTGCCACCAAACCCAGGTGGCAAGTACGATGTTTTTTCGCCCTTGGATCACAGGTTCGAATCCTATCGACCATGACAATTTCAAGTAGGCGAGTAATTTGGACCGGCTCCCCAACAACCAACCAGCTGGTTCTGTTGGTCCAGCACACACGAAAAGATAGAATGTTTTTGTTGGCAGAATAGAGCAAGAGGGCAGAGATAGCATACATACATGCAAGGAAATCACTGATTGCAGGAAGGCAGAAATGTTGGCTATGGCCTTCACCCAAACCCAACCCGAGACACTGCTGAGCAGATAGGAAGATGTAGAAGAGCCGTAAGCCCAGTAACCAATGAAGGTGACAGCATACATAGGCAAAACTCCCACCGTGAATTGGAAGTAAAGTGCCTTCATCATGTTACTAACCACAGGCCGCCTTATTGTTGCCTGTTGCAAATCCACGAACAAAAACATGTCACAGTCGTCGTCGTCATCATCATCATCATGTCATCATGGTCATGTCATCATGATCATCATCGTCATGATCATCATCATACGATAATACACTAGAAGAGCTAATCTTGCAGTTTCAAAATATGGGGGGTTACTTGTATCTCGGGAAGCATTCCAGTGTTAAATGCAAAAAATAAGCTGGCGGTAGCTCCTATGGTGGCGAAGATTTTGCTAGTTGATGTTCCTGGAATACTGTAATCTCTAGCTGGGGCTTTCATTCCTACACTAACTCATCAACATCACAACTCAAAGAGCAGAGGAAAGGAAAAGAAAAGGAAAAAAAAAAAAAGACTGCCAGGCTGGCTTTACCATCTCTAAGAGAGAGGACAAGTGCTATAATTATATACACCAGGCTGAACAAAGTTGAGATACCCAACCAAGCCCCCAGAGCTGACAAATGTGGAGTTGAGACGGCAAATAGAACACATACAAACCCAGCAATGGCGATGAAGTATGGGAGTTTCATATCATGGTCTTCCCTGAAAAGAACATACACAGCCTGCAATGAACATGGGAGAGTTGAAAAATTGAGCAACTCTTTTGGCTTAAAAGTGGTTCTGTATGCTTGTACGTGTGTCCACACTCGCATACAAGTAACCATATAACATTATTTCACATTTCATTGAAGGAATCAGAGAGAGAGAGAGAGAGGGGGGGGGGGGGATAAAAGGTAAAAAACATGTGTATATGTTGGAGGATAAAAGATAGATACATACTCTACAAGTATTGGTGTAACGGCTTGTGAAATTATGTATATGTATTGGAGGTCATGTCTTGGTGTGGCAATGTTGTTTTTATTTGATGTAATTTCTCTGGTTTTTGTGAGTAACAATTTTGACATCCATATATTAGGTGAGTAAAATTAAAATATATGTTTATAAATATATAAACACGGTGAAATGGAGTAAAGTACATACAAATACAAGATACACATTTGGTGAGATATTTGTCAGATCTTGAACTTGAATAAAAAAACTTAAAATTACATAAAAAAGATTTTCATAAAAATTTATACATACTTTTAAGTATAGTTTTCATGTATAAAAAGTCTCTCTATATACATATATTCAGCACACATGGAAGTGTACGAAATTAGTGTGTGAATGTATATATGCTCATACACATTTGGTGAGTATAATATATGCATTAATATTTACTCTGTCAGAATGCACACACACATAATACATATGTTAAAATAGTGGGTGCGTGTGTGTGTATTTACTTAGTGCTGTTAGTGTGTATATTTTTTTTTATAATCGAGTACTCCTAGTGTAAAAAGTAGTAATCAAGGTGAATTTTTTTCATGCATATATGATATATATCTACACACACACACATGTATTCACTTGTATGTTTAATTTTTCCAGATTTTTTATGAACTTAAATTAAATTTTCTTCAATTTAGAGGTGTCATAGTTTAGGTAATCGACCACGCTGGCACCGTCACAATTAGAGGTGGAAAATAAGTCAAACACCTCATACCCGTCCTGCTACACAGCCTATAAGAGCCAGCCAAGGCACATCCTCGCATGGTTGGAATTGTGCTTGGAATAGCCACAGCCTGACACGCGGCTCGACTCAGGCCATGCTGGGGTACAGGGCCCACATGCCACAAAAGCCACGGCATAACATGGCCGACAATCTGACCCCATGCGGACTAGTTTGGCCTGGGTTAGCATGGACCAAACCGAATCAAGGTTGGATCGAACCAGGCCAGCCTAGACTTGACTTAGTCTAGCATGGACTAAACCAGAGTTAGGCAGGGTTCGAGCCGTGTTGTCGGGCACGACCCATGCCTAGTGCCTAGGTCATGATAAGTTGGTTTGGGCCAACCCCGCCAGGTACATGACATGGCACATATTGGGCATCTTGTGGTCCAATAGGCCATGCATGGGTGCTCTCTTTTAGAGGCCTGCCAGTGCCATCCCAGCGCACCGCATAGAATGGCCAGTGTGAGCCACAAAAAATCAGATTGTGCCATAAGAAGTCCCTACTCATATCAGTCTGACAGATATGATAGGAATTCCTTATTCATACAAGTCAACTAATAATCATACTCAAATATCTAATGAGATATTCTATCGTAGAAGAAAAGGCATATAGGTCACACTGTTTAATCTCATAGAAAGTCTTCCTCAAAGTCTTTTTATCCTATAAACAAATATTAATAGAAAAAAAAAAATAAACATTAAATTAAGCTGCATGAAAATGTAAGTCACCGAAAAAATTCTAGATAAACAAACAGAAATAAATAAAATATATGAAAAAAAATAAATGATAAAATTGATTACTACCACAACCAATAACTCTTGAGGGCTCGTCATTATTATCATAGTAAAAAATGAATTGGAGAAAAATATAGTGAAAAAAAAAAATAATTACCCACAATATAAATCAACTCTTGAGATAACAATCCATAAGTATAAAATGAAAGGATGAATTACAAGAATTGTAACATGCAAAGACCAAAAAGCATTTGATGCAATCCTATTTATAAGGACTCCTGAATATCATAATATATAATAAACCATAGAAATGCATAGTAAAAAAAAAGGTTGCTATAATATGATTCGACTCCCGAGTCAACAATCCACGAGTATGAAATAGAAGGAAAAGTCACCATATTTCATAATTGTCATATCTGAAAATCAAGAAGAGTTTATTGTAGTCCTATTGGACGGATAAATCACTAGGTGATTTATTTATTAGGTGAACCATCATTCTCTGCTATCCCATGATTAAAAAAATATGTCCATGCTCCAAGCACATGTCACACGCTATGAGTAATTTTGATTTTCAACTTTACTTTTTTTCCATGTGACTAGAATGTGTGCAGTACCCCAAAATATATCAAATAACCACAAATATTGCAATAGCGGTACATAAAATTGCACCATTGCGCATCAACATGGGATCCACATGTGTTGCACACAATGAATGTGCAATGGGGGACACAATTCCACGAGCCCTCTTCCTCGAACATGTGCAATGCCCACGCGTGCATTGAGCTGTCACAATACACACATCCCTTTTTTTCCCTAGAAACCTTATGATTTACACTTCCCAAAATTTTATTTCTCATATGATAGTAGGATTAAGTCATAACCCAATAACATCGATGAAAAACACTCAATAATTTGAATATACCAGGAGTACCCTTGTATAATGGGAACATTAGAATAAGGTAGCCCACATTTTGGCTCAACATGTGATTATATTGAGTCTGTGTATACAGGAAGAATGCAAACTAGTAACGACCTTCATAGAGACAAAGGGTAGAAGATTGAATGACCCAAAACACATTAATACCGGGAGCATACATCAACATCAACCCTCAATGAAAGAAGCATCACAATCAATTGCACGTTTGAAAAAATAATGACCCAAACCTTTCTGATTCTACGCATCATCCTATCTATGAAATACTTTCTTATCCCCACGTAAGTAGTTTGTTTTTCTATTTTGTTTTCTCTCTTGATAATTTTAGAATTTATAATTTCACTTTAGCCTATATTACTAATGATTAATCTTAGGATATTAGCCTATATTACTAATGATCAATCTTAGGAAATTAGCCTATATTGCTAATGATCAATCTTAGGAAATTATATCCTAACCTTATAAACTTGCAGATAGATGCAAATAGGTATTCATCATGAATACCATGCATAACAAGAATGATGAGCTAAAAGTCAAACTTATTGAGAAAACTCTACTATGTAAGATAATTATAAAATTATTTTTTTCTGATAAATTAATCTTTTGTAGCTTCTCATAGGTGAGAAATATATTAGTTAGATATAAAAAACATATTTCTTTATGATAACATCACAAAAAAAGATCAATATGAAGAAACCACTATATTTTATAGTTCTATAATGGACAAGTTAGGTTTGTTAATGATAAAAAAACTTATATGAATTAAAACAATCATCATAAAAATGATTTTATAAATTTTCTTCATTTAATAAACATAATAATTTTGTAGATATGTTGTAGATTATTCTTGATTATATATAAATAAATATATATATATATATATATGATTCAACTAGCATGCATATTTTATTACTAACTTATATTGATGATATTATTGTCACAAAATGATAAATTGAGATTTTTTTATTAAAATAGTTTCTTCAGATATAGTTTCAGATGAATAATATTGATTATTTTTGATACCTTTTAAGATCGATATTACTTATTGATGTGAAAAAAATAATTCTATTGAAGTTTTGTGCTCTAGTAGATACCTCACTTGATTTAAGCTTTTTTAGAAATATGTGTTCTTATTAATTATGCTAAACATAATAAAATTATATAAAAACTTAACTATCTATATTTATCATATTAAACACTACTTATTCTATCATTTTAATTAGTTATATCAAGCTATCCTAGACAATTTAACTTTGATACTTCCATGAAAATTTTATTACTACAAATTACTTATTCTATATTTATCATATTACTAGAGATTAACTTGCACATATTTTCACAGATAATTTTAAACAAATCAGTATCACTCATTTTTCTTCAAATTCATTGTTAAAGAAATATACATGCCAACTTGAACAAAGTACTCAATTACATAACTTGCACAAATTACCGTGTATTTTTTTTATGTTGCGAAGACCTAACATATAAAAGAATATTATGTGTTCATTTTTCATGCTTGCATAAATACATCCATTTATATATTTAGCTTTTTTGTGTGGTTTTTTATATATTAATAAAATTGATATTCCTTTAATTTAACAACAATAAAGGTACATTCGGTAAGAGTTCGTATGTCAAAAATTTTTAAAACTTAATGAAAAAAGCTTAAACAAATAGAGTGCATTCTCATAAAGAATACATGTATGCACACACAAATATAAGTATAGCTCTCATGTGTAATGCATACATTCATGATACAATATATAATGTCTCCATTTGTATACATTCATAAACATAATACATACAAATAGAGCATGTTATCATAAAGAACATGTGCATGCACACACACGAATATAAGTATAGTTTTCATGTATAATGTCTCCATATATGATTAAATTCGTGATACAATATATAACTTTCATAGGTATAATATATTTCAAACTATGTCTCCATATACATTCATAAGTATAATACAAATAGAGAAAGTTATACATGAATATAACTTTCATAAGTATAGTTAACAAGAGGAACAATCAATTTTAATTTTAAAAATAGAGTATATCTACTATTTTGTGATTGACCTCAACAATAAAGTTTTCACATGAACCAAGGTTATGCGTACTTTAAGGGCTTGTCCAGCCAAAATGATATATCCAGTGTTGATCATGAAGAGATTGATATATTGCAATGCCCATGTAGTAGAATAAGCCTTCCTCCCTGCACCAAGACCAAGAGGATCCGTCAAGGAGAAGGGCATCAACAGATCAACACCACAAAATATGTAATTGGCAGGTTCATATTTCATGTTGCAAGCCCATTTCATACACAATATTACGAGAAACAATAGCTATTGTTCTTTTTAATTTTTATGGTACTTGTACCTACCATAGATATAACCGGCAAGATCTCTATATCTAATATGCCGCTTTCCACCAAATTCATGTAGTTTGGCAACAAGTGAATTTGCATATAGTGACATTGCAGTGGCTGCTATCAAACCAAGTGCTCCTGCTATCCAACCTAGAGGGACCATAATGGCCCCAGAATATCCCAAAACATAGGCACTGTTTATACCTGTAGTTAGGACAAAACCCACCTGAAACCATGAATCTGCAAAAGAAAGAAGAGAAATTATTTCGATCAATTTTAAAATCAATATTTCAAATCATTTTAATCAACTTCAATATTATCAAAACATACTCTATCTAATCAATCATTAATTTTAATTCTCACATAAATTTGACTATCACACATGTTCACATAAATTTGACCTAAGAAGCACGGACACGGACATGAACACGGACACGAGAATACGACACGGCAGGATACGGGGACACGGCAAATTCTAAAAAACTAGGATACGGATATGGCTAGGATACGACATGATAAAAAAATAAAAATAAAAATAAAAATTATTAATTATAAATATTAAGTATTTTATAAAATTTATTAAATTAAATAAAATTAAAATATTTTATTATATAAAATAAATATATATTATTTATTTTATAAAATAATATTGTATAATTATATTATATAAAAATATATATTTTTTATTTTATTTTATAAAAATATTTTATTTTATGCCCCTGCCTCTCCCCTCAAGCCCGCCTGCCCGCCCCTGCCTCTCCCCTCAATCACGCCCGCCCGCCCGCCCCTACCTCTCCCCTCAATCACGCCCGCCCGCCCCTGCCTCTCCACTCAATCACGCCCGCCCGCCTCTTTCTCTCCCCTCAAACACGCCCGCCTCTGCATCTCCCCTCAAACACACCCACCCCTGCCTCTCCCCTCAAATCACGCCGCCCCTGCCTCTCCCCTCAAATCACGCCGCCCCTGCCTCTCCCCTCAAATCGTGCCGCCCCTTCTTCTCCCCTCAAATCGTGCCCGCTCCTGCCTCTCCCTCAAATCGCAGCCCGCCCCCTACCAATGGCCAACGTCGCCCATGCTACAACGGTGGCCACCCGACGTCGTTGGACGCCGAGCACTATAGATGTGGATACGGCTGCCGACGCAACCATCCGATACGCCACATGGCGTATCGGGCACGGATTGTGCACCGATACGCCATGTGGCGTATCGGACATGTATCCGTGCCGTGTCCGTGTTGTGTCCACGTGTCCAGGTATCGAACACGTGGACACAGCTGTAGGGGGCCGTGTTCGTGCTTCCTCGAATTTGACTATAATACATAGTATCCTTGGTTATTTTTATCTAATTATTTAATGAATTATCTTTTCATGTAACATTTTAATAGAAGTCGTACATGGTGTATAAGGCTCCCAATTTAACATCAGATTTATAAGAGGTTTATATCTTGATAGTATTCTCTCATAAGTCAGAAGGCTACATCTGATGAGTTTCGAACTCAATACCTAACACATTTGATGAATACACTACTTGTCTTTCGCACCAAGACATGAACTCCTCCATGTAATAGTTCAGTACTTAGAACACGGAACTAGTTGATATAACATCTTCAAGTAAAAAATGAAAAAAATGCATGAAATTAGTTAAAAATGAGTAATGGGTAGCAATAAATTTCAAAGATGGGCACCATTATACTTGCATGCATACAAAATAACAAATTCTGGCCTCCTTGAAATAAGCCAACTTGGTCTCATTCTAAAATGTAGGAATATGCGCAAAACTTCAGTTATCCTAAAAGGTTGTGGTGGAATTGTAAATCATGACCATGGTAGTAGAACAATAAATAGATTGAAACGTTTTTTCAAAGTGTTTCTTGCAGAAATCCAATGAAATTGTAGATGGCTCCCACAAAAAAAAAAAAAAAAAAAAATCACATGGGGGTGGAGAATAGATTTCCTGTAACACTCATGTAGTAGAAATCCAGTTATCCTAACAGATTTCCTGTTTACAGAAGGATGTTGAATCAACATCCAGGCATATGTTCTCTCATGTTCTATACGAAAATCTCTTATACCCTATAGAAGGTGGTTTGTGATGCGATTATGAAACAGAAAATGAACATTCCTATTCAGATCGGTGTTGTTCTTTTCCAGATAAACGCAAATCGTTAATTTCACAAAAAAACATTAAAGGACACCCAAACCAGATGCTGTTCTCAAAGGACGGTAACTAACCGCTGCTAATCTGATGAGCGGTTTCAGGAACCACGACGTCAAGCTGCATCTTATCGTAAACATTTTCAAGCTGATATTCTGTTACGTCAATTCTACTCATTGCATCGCCTTCACTGTCGATGTGCTCGTAATGAACTCCACCTTATCTAACCAGTAGCACCACCTTGTTCTCTTCTTCTCAAATACCTTTATTCACTCGTAAGAGGAACTAGCCGAATACAACGCAACTGAACGTTTTTCGCGTTTTCCTTTTTTTAGTAATGCGAAACAACCTTGACGCCAAAAAAACGTGTGAATTCAAATTAACGGAATTCCATGGAGGACGTGCGTCCCACAATCGTCAGATATCTTATCGCATACGCGATTCAGCTACTTGAACACATTTTATTTACTTTGATGAATTTCATATTCCTCTTCATCCATTTTAGGGGTTTTTCCTCTGTCACGTGTACAGATATGTTTAAGTGGTCTCTGACGTTTGAGGCTGGCAAGGAAGACGATGTCATCCGCGCTCCGTACATCTCGGCACTCAGGTCCAGCCCCACATGGCTCCGCACTCGACTCCGCATTCGACTTCCAGAAAACATCTACTTGTGCGCGTAATTGTTCAGTAAACAAATACCGACTTGAGAGAGTTGAGGTTGTTCGCACATATTCGATACTAGTGGAAATCTTCCTTGCCTCCGCGTAGAAACTTGAGAATGCGTTCTGCAAATTCAGTTTTGTCTGCTGTAAGTTATAAATGCGCAGCGTTGTATATGTCCGTATATATATATATATAAAGTATTATAAAATATAAACGGATTATATATAGACTTTATCTATGCGTTTTACATATTAACAGTCTATACATATACGTTATGTATATAACGTGTCATAATACATATATAACTTACACAACATGTATATATATATATATATATAACTTATATAACACACACACACACACACAAATATATAATGCATTATATAATGTTTATAAATGTGTTATTAACGGGATTCCATTACCCACCATATATTGCCCGCTTTGGCCCAACTTCAATTGGGTTTCATGGGTTTAAAATGCGTCTTATGGGTTAAAGTGGTAGCATGTTTATAAACCACTCAAGTACCTCATCTGGGAACGATGTGGGATCAACAGGATCATAACAAAATACATTATATATATGACATGTTATATATATATATATATATATATATATATATATATATATATATATATATATATATAAAAGTTTAGGACTAAATGAAGAAACAAAAACCATCATTGAATATGCACTCTGAATTCAATTGTGCTTGCCGGAAGTTATAAATGCATGTTATAAATAATATGTTATATATATATAACATGTAATAAATGAGTTAACATATGTTATCTATATGTTAAAGTGTGTGTGTGTGTGTCTGTCTGTGTTTATATAATGTTATATAAAAAATTTATATAAATGTGATACAATATTTTAGAAAATACATCAGGTATTTTTTTCAAATATATAACATTATGTAGACATTGTGATTTATACATAATGATCTATGTATGTAATGATATATATAAATATATAATATTATATATTAGGTTATATATCATGTTATATATGAAATATTATCTTTATATAACATTACACACACACACACACACATGAAAACATGTGACAAGTATGAAATATAATGATAAGCTTTATAAATAGAGAAAAAAGATATGATAAAGATGCAAAGCCTAATAGTGTTGTCATCCGTAGTGTTTGAATAAAGTAGTGAGAATATGAGAATAATGAGGAGTTCAAGACCTTATCCCAAATGTCCTCACATAATCGTCGATTAGAGAAAACAAGTGTATGATTAGGATTTTCAAAACATATCGAAGGTTCAAAGGCGACCTACCAACATTTAGTAGATTTGGTATAATTGTATTTTATTTTATGTTATTATTTTAGTTTTTTGAATATAAATGATAATATATGTGTAATAATGAATGATGTACCTTAACAAGAATTAATATTTATTTTTTAGAGGCTGAGTTGGGACGTCCACCAAATATCATTTGAAGTATTTAAGTGAATGCACAAGAAGAATGATGAATCATATATGAACAAACGCTCAAATAATATAAATGCGAGTTTCTTATTTTGTACTTGTAGTTTTATATGAAAATTATAATTAATAAAAGAAAAAAAATTTTAAAAAAATGATTATTTGCATTAGCTATAGTTTGCGTTAAATAAAATACAAATTAATGTAAATTTTTTAATATAACGGATGATTTATTATTTATGGACTCATTAAATATAATGACTAACTTTATTTTTATATTATTTTTTAGTAGGGAGAGGACAAATTCTTGTGCTGATATAAAATTTATTTTTATATATCAACTGATGAGTTATGTTGTATTTTAACAATTATAAGAAGTTGTAAAGAATATGATTGTAATTAGTTTATAATAGAAAAATCTTTCTACAGAGGTGCAAAATATTGATATTGTACATATTTATCTTTAGGTTGTCAGAGTGGAGCCGAAAAAATAACGAGTGCACGGTCTTGGTACTCATGCATTTATATTTTATCCATGTTCTATTTGGAGTTCATCATCATCTTCCAATTATAATAACATGTTTGATGAAAGGTTATGCGAGGAGATACATGAAATTCAGATACATTACAATGAAAACATGAGGAGATGTAATAAAAAAAAGAAAAGATGTAAAAAAAGAATGAAGAAAAACAAAAAAGAAATTGAAGAAACGAAAAAAAGAGATGCTGAAAGATTGAAAAGAGAATATGAAATACAATAGAAAATTTTGAAGATTAAAACAATAATGTGCAAGTTGGCAAAGACATCATCTATTTTTCAGCATTCTAAAAAAAGAATCATCCAGATCTCTAGAGGATAATACTCATTAGGATAAGGACTCATAATTATTTGTGTTGTGTTAATAATTTTTTGCAACGAATATTTTTGATGTGAAATTATGGTATTTTTGTTAATGTTTTTTTAATTAGGCTATGAATTATATATTGAAATTTATGAACATTTATGTTTGTTACATGACATTGTATTCTATAGTAGATATTATGTGAATGCCATTTGATGAATAATATGTGGGTGTGCTTATTTAGTTGCAGGTCATATGGTTTCTATATGTATTTGAATATTATATACAATATACAAAAATTACATAAATGGGACATGTTCATGTTGCATACAATAGAAATGAAAAATGATATTTTTAAATCCGTCTCTAAATAGAAATGGATCATGTGTTTCTTTGTTAATCCGTTGCTCATTTAGAAATAGATAATACATTTCTATTTTTTTTTCATGGTAAATTAGTGATGGAATCAAAAATCTTTTTGTTATCACAACTTTTAGGATGAAAAAAATTCATCGTTATTTATAGAAACATCATTGAGACAGATTTTAGAAGCAAAAAGCATCTATTTCTAATTACGTTGTTATTTGACCATAGAGATTGAATTAGAAACAGAATAGGACATTTCTGATTTAGTCTTTTATTGTAGTGATATATATTGTTTTAGAATATATCAGGTATTGTATAACATATAATGCTATACATACTCTATGCATAATGTTATATGAACATAATGTTACATATACATAATGGTATCTATATCATGATATGTATATATAGCATACATATGATGTCATGTATAAACAATTTTATACATATACTGTTGCATATACTAATATATGCATAACATTATGAATACAATATGGGTAACATTATATATATAATGCTATCGCTATACATGACATTATACATATAACTACATATATATGCAACATTATATATAGATCAAGTTTTCTATACATACCATTATATACAAATAATATCATGCATATATAATGTTATATATGTAACATTATGTATATGATATTGTAGTTAATGTTATATATTTGAAATATATGAAACATTATAGAAGGATGGCGGAGTATATGCATTATAGAAGGATGACGGAGTATATGCATTATAGAAGGATGGCGAGTGAGTTCGTAGAGGGAGAGGGTGCGACAATAGATCGGACGTCTCCCAAAAAGGGGAGGACCAAGAGGAGGTCTACACATGCGGCTCTTCAACTTGTGGAGACCTCAAACATGTTTTATAGCCTGGCATTGGAACTAGAGGAGAAGGTCATTTTGGCCAAGGAGAGTATGGTACAGACAACTGAGGAGGAGATAGAGACCACCCCACAAATAGATAGCACGATGGAGATGCTCACGGGCTGCCATATGGACGTTTACGAGGTCTTACTCATAGAGGAGGATACGACAGTGGAGAGATTATTTGAGATAGTCACGGTAGAGACTGAGCTAATGGAAGAGCTGCCTTTAGAGGGAGCATATGTGGTGGATGCACTGATGGACACAATGCCAGATGGGTAGACAGATCTCGATTTTAGCGATCATTAGTGAGGCATCACATCCTGAGGTAGAGTTTTAGGCACATGTTAGATACTAGGAGTTTCGGGCACGTAGAGGCCCAAAGATCAGTATTGAGCAAATCATCGAGATTAAATGTCATTTGAAGAGTGAGAGTAGGGTCCATAGTCCCCCTCTAGAAGTAGGTAGTCCTTCCACGGATGAGCCTTCTCTATCAAGTGCAGCTGTAGATACTGAGTCGGTCATGTAGAATTCTGAGATGTGTGGTCAGACAAATATGTTACCCGAGATGATTGAGAGCAGTGAGTCGGACATCGTCGAGACCTCATGCCCTGGGACAAATTTTGAAAAGATAGTGGAGGGTAGCCTTTCATCAAGCGAGCCCTCTTCTACTTCATCAAATCCTAATTTCTAGTTGGGAGTGGTCAGTGATGTCCAACAGACAGAGTCAGGGATTTCTCCCGCTTCTTCGGGTGGCCGATGGAAGAGATGAGCAAGTCGTCATGAGAGTGTGGCAGGCAAGCTACCTATCCCTAAGGCCCATATGAGCCTACCTTCTAGCCATGTTGAGACTAGGGATCCCCTCATAGATGAGGAGGTCCTATGGGCCTCACATTATGATGTGACTGTGATGCTCGGTTTTAGAATATTGGACATTCAGCCATTGCGCACCATGTTTGATGGAGATTATTTTGTAGCTGTTGCAATGGACATATCAGACGAGGTCATTCCCTCTCATGACTGCAACATGGGGGATGGGGATGTCATGTTTTATTCTGAGTAAACATAATATGTCCATGCATGCTTCTTCATCACTAGAGATGAGAGCGTGGAAGTATATGATAGACAAAGCTGATGTAGAGATGAGATGTATGTGTTACAGATGATAAGACCCATTCTATCAGGGGTACCTTGACCTATCATTATGCTCGTCCTCACATGGAACATTAGATGCATAAGAAACTCGAGCGCTTTAAAAAGAGTTCTAAACTTGTGCAAGATTCACAAGATTGTGATTCTTGCCATTCTCAAACCATTCCTCAGCGCATATAGACTAGAAGAGTTTAAGATCAAACGAAACTTTGCTTATGTATGGAATAATCCTAATTGTAAGATATGGATTTCTAGAAAGAAGTGGTTGAGGTGGATGTCCTTGAGGATAAGATTCAGGTGGTATATATTGGCGTTCGAAATGAGCTTTGGAAAGATTGTTTCTGGCTCACTATCGGATATGCCAAATGTAGTATTCACAAGAGAATGGAGCTATAAAAGCACATCCATAGCTTTTCGCATGAGTCTTCCCTGCCTTGGTTAGTAGCAAAAGATTTCAACATG
Organism: Sapria himalayana; assembly: GCA_029783825.1. Lineage (NCBI taxonomy): Eukaryota > Viridiplantae > Streptophyta > Magnoliopsida > Malpighiales > Rafflesiaceae > Sapria > Sapria himalayana. The sequence continues at coordinate 242,040 of JAREIK010002134.1, forward strand.
ATTGCAAGATGCATTGAGAAAGCGGGAGGCAGACTTCCCAAAATGATAATGATGAAGGATTTCAACGAGTACCCATTAGAAAACAGTCTTGTAAATGTGGGGTTCGAGGGATCCCGATTTACATTGTCTACTTAAAACATATGGGAACATATGGACATAGTCATGATTAATAACAAGTGGAACAATAAATTTTATAAACTGGGAGTTCAAAACCTTAACAGGGTCACATTAGATCATGCTCCACTCTTGATTGAGTGGAGCAATGAGATAACATGGAGGCAAACAACATTTAAGTTCCAACATAAGTGGGTGAAACACATGGGCTTTCACGAGGTCGTGAAAACTAACTGAAACTACCCCACACACGAGGTCAGCTTGAAGAAGTGGGCCCACAAGATCTTCCGCCTCAAGCAGACCATTCGTTTCTGGAATAAAAATATTTTTTGGGATATCTTCAAAAATATTTTCAAGGCAAAAAATCTTGTCACGAAGGCGGAGAGAGAGTGAGACGATAGTAAGATGGAAAATAGTAGAGAAAGATTGTTTGAGGCCAGACATGATTTGGATGATCTGCTTCTAATAGATGAGATCTATTGGAAGTAGAAGTCAGTGGCTAAAGGAAGGTGACAAGAACACTAAGTTCTTCTAATCATTGGTCAATAACAGATTCACCAAATCGCATATCCACCAGATGTGGATTGACGAGGAGAATCTATTGACCAATGAGAGTGAAATCAAATAGTCAGGTATGAATTTCTTCATCAGGCTCCAGACAAGACCAAGGGGGAGGATAATATTCTAGACTGCATCCCTCACGTTATCTTGAGAGAGGAAGGACTGAAGCTATGTAGGACTCCCACCTTAGAGAAGGTGAGGGAGGTACTATTTACTATCAAATCGAATAGCATTTCAGTGAAATACTACTTTTCCTCTTTTTTTCTACAAGTCATGCTGGGACATAGTTAAGAGGGATGTGTGGGAGGGTTGTGCTAATTTCTTCAAAGGCAAAGAGCTACCGAAATCATTCTGTAGCACCATGATCTTTTTGTTTCCCAAGAAGAACCCAGCGTATTGGAAGGACTACATACTACTCAACCTTTGCAATGTGTCATAAAAGATTATATCCAAGATGCTGCCTATGTGGGTTAAGATAGTTCTCAATAGGTGCATATTAGAGAATTAGGTTAGTTTTGTGTTGGGGAGGAATATTTTTAATAATATTATTTTGGCAGAGGAAATGACTCACATAATCTTCAAAGAGAACATGAGGCAACTTGATTATTAAGTTCGATATGGAGAAATCATATGATAGGATGGACCGGTCTTACCTGAGCTGTCATATTGACCAAGTTCGGATTCCCTACAGAGTGGAATAACATGATTGACAGGTACATCTCCCGTAACTAGTTCTCAGTTATGATTAATGGGGAGGCATTGAGTTTTTTTAGTCCACTCAGTGGCTCTGGCAGGGGATTCACTATCACCATCCCTTTTCATCATGATGGTGGAGTACCTCTTGAAAGAGTCTTAATGGGCTCTACGAGAAGTACCTGATAGTTAGTTACCTTATGGGTAGTAGTGTATCAGTCAGTCACCTAGCCTATGCGGATGACATTATTATCTTCGCTAATGGGATGAGTAGCACCATTAGGAAGGTAAGGGAGATGCTGCACAGGTACGAGCGGATTTCTGGCAAGGGCCAGACCATTAACTTTAAAAAGAGATATTTTTATTGGAAGGAAAAAACAAGTCCTAACAAAGTGGTCGAGCTCAAGAATAATCTCGAGATGGAGAAGTGCGACTTCCCCATCACGTACCTAAGATATCCCCTTTTCAATGGGCACAACAAAAGTGTCTATTTCGATATAATCCTGATAAAGTTTCATTCTCGTATAGATGGTTTGTCTAACAAATTACTTTCGAATGGAGGAAAGATCATCTTGATCAGACACATTCTCGTCTCGCTCCCTCTTTATCTTATTCAGACTGGCATACCCACTTTGACGGTGATAAAGGCGACGGAAAGACTTATGTCTAAGTTTTATAGGATCACGGAAAAGATTAGAGACACATTAGGTGGACGAGATGGGTGAACCTTTGCAAGTTGCGTGAAGAGTGTGGCTTGTGGTTTAGGAACATTCATGATTTCTCGAGAGTGATTGAGATGAGTTGTGGTGGGAGTTCCAAACTAAGCAGACCTTTCTCAACAAGTTTTTGAGGGATAGGTATTAATGTATGGGCTTCCCTGATACGAGGAAGAGGTACTCTGGCACGCCATTATGGATGAGAATAAAGAAAGAGAGTGCCAAACTGAGGAATATATGATATGGAATGTCGAGAGCAATGACATATCATTTTGACATGATAAGTGGGTCAATGTGGAGAAGCTTAGCTCGCTAGGGACCACTAGTTCTCTTGAAACTCTAGTCAAATAGTTTTTTTGGGGTGATGGTTAGGACTTATAGAAGCTTCAAGAGACAATTCCACCTAGATTGGTGGAACGAATTGTTAAGATCAGGAGAGGTCCAATGGACAAACCGAACTTGCTTTCTTATAGGGGACCTTTCAACTTCAAGTCGGCCTAGGATGTGGTACATTCCAGGAATGATTTGACATCAGATCATGTAGGAATATAGTACAATCATATTCCTATTAAGATATCGTTCTTCGGATGATGCTTAGTTAATCGATTCATTCAGACAGATAAAATTCTTAAGAAGGGTTATAGTTTGACATCTAAATGCGGAAACTACCCGAAGGAGGAGACGAGTATTCACCTAATGCTTCATTATGAGGATTCCTAGTGAGTTTGATGGGATTACTTTCATAATGTGAATACTCTATATTATACGATAAAACAAGACACAAAGCTTAATAAACTTTCGAACTTGAAGATCATGACTGATTTATCATGGATTATGAGATATGCAGCTCTCCTAATTATGTGAGTGATTTGGAAGGAGCATAATGATGTCAGATTTAAAAACTTTCACTTCTCAGTAGACCGAGTTATTTTTCGAGTTGACGAGCTTACCAAGATAATTCAACAGTCCCACAAGCTAAAAGTTATGAAATTAGGAACACACATCTATTTTCCCTTGTTATTGATGCTTTTGTGTAAATTTTTTCTATTTTACAGGTTAGGTAGTACGGTTGCATGGGATGGATGTGGAGAAGTAGTCCAGATCACCCAGGTAAGTTACACTTTTTTATCATTTGGGTGCTTATTAGCTCTTAATATAGCGTTGCAGACACATATTGTATATGGATGGATGTTAGATCTTGGGTTTGGGTTGCGGTGCGAGGCGATACAGAGATGACATTGAAGATTTGGATCCATAGAGTTATATTTGTTATTTTCTATTAATCAGCTCAAGGTTGTATGTGAGTTGTATATCTATTGCAGGCTACCATTTGCTTTAATTGTTTTTTCTTTTGGGGATGACACACGTTAACCATATTTTTCTTGCAAAAACCCAATGAGCCTCAAGATGCTTAGGATTTGGTAGGTTTGGCCTTTCGGCTGACATTGTCTTATGTTTAACATCGTGTGTGTTTGTATATATAAATATAACATTTTATTTTTTTATTTGTATTTTTTCTTAAGAGGAATTATGATGCAGAGGGAGTTAAGAGTACATTTTGGTTGATACTTTTAAGTGTCCCAAAACTAACACATTATTGATTTTAGTGTATAATCTACCAAAAAAAAAAGAGTGCTCATAATTTATTTTTTTTTTATAATTTTTTAGTACAACATAATTTTCCTATTTTTTTACTTTAATAAATAAGTTAAGTCTAACAATATATTTGTTGGACAAATAATCCATGTCATCCAATTTTTGGTTATATCCCATCTCTTTGAAATAAAATTAACTTATTAAATAACATTAATAACATAAAAATTTGACCAAATAATACTATACTTTTTTGGGTAAACATAAAAAAAAAATCATCAGATTTTATTGATAATTGAACAAAATAATTTCTTCATACATATCAATTTCAAAAAAAAATGTGATTTAAATTCAAGTTCAATCAATAAAAAAATTAAGATTCGAAACTTTTAGGTAAACATTCAAAAAATTAAGGAAATTATATATATTTTATAGAATAGTTATATTAATTTAAATAAAAGTTTTTTGGAGGTAAAAAAGTATATTTGATAAGGTGAAGCTCTTCAATTTACTCTAAGTTTTTGTTAGCAAGACATTATGATGAGAAAATAGTTTCACCTTGAAATTAGGCTTGCTTACTGCATATCATTTAAAACTTAATTTTAATTACATCACACACACACACACACACGCGACAAAGCCTATTAAATTTTACCAAAAGAATAACTCAACCTAAAAAGCACAAATATTGATATGGAGTGATGATAATTTGATATAGATAACATATAATAATGAAAGCTTATGTAATGCCTCAACCCAAACTTATGTACTAATATTATCAAGTAGTAATTATCATGCATGGAGACAAGTGAGCTAGGTTATACAATACTTCATTAAAAAAATCTTTGTAAGTTAGGGATAATGGTGTATTATGGAGACATGTAAGCCATCTATTATAAGATTATGTTGGCAAAATAACTTAAAATTGGCAAAACATGTTTTTTCTTTGATTTTGTTTCCTAGTATCTTATATCATATAATTATTACTTATGTTCTGTGGACATATTAATTACAAGAACAATGAAGTCGAATATAGAGTTTGTCTGGCCTAGTATATTTAAGAGTGGTTCTCTGACACTATTTTGATACAAATTTTCTTTATATATATATATATATTTTATTTATATTATTCATTTCATATGTTTTAGTTCTCATACTATTTGATCATTTTCTTTGTTTTTCTACATATTATGGCACATATGCAACACTTGTGTTGTATATGTTCACATGCATATAATATTTTCATTGTATGTGCGCACCCATACACATATACATTGGGATAAGGACTAGTCATGAGTGGAATCGCCTACTTTACTTCTATAGTAGATCCAACCCATTTCAATGATACTAAAATGAAGGGGCTATCATTGGTAATGAAAATAATTTACAAATGTGAAATTACAAAAAAAAAAAAAAATGACAAGAATCTAGAAGGATAGAAAATAAAACTACATAATGAAAAGTATTTAGAAAAAAGTATGCTTCATATATATCAAATCGCATATACTTGCATTTAAGGAAATGGAGTAGCCCAAATCTCATATACTTGCATTTAAAAAGATAGAGTATATAGCCCACATATCAAATTATGCTTCATGTATATAATTATATACATATTAAATTGTTTTGTCCCCTCACTTCCTCCCGCAAACCAAACCCATATTATTCCTTGGTCCATATATGGGCCTATAGGCCCATAGGCTGGAGCAAATAAGGCCCATAGGCTGGAGCAAATAAGGCCCATGGGATGGAATAGATAAGGCCCACTTCCCAAATCACATGATAGATGATCTAGCAAGCACACTGAGAGTATATCTGAAGATCATGAGGATCGACATTGGACTCGTGTTTCCAGGCTTAGAACATCTATCCTTTTTGCTCGATCAAACTACCATGTAGTTAGTTGGTCTTAAAATCATCATTTATTCAAGGTAACTAAGTTTTATTGTATTATTTATTGGTACGACTATTTGTTCCTCACATATGAATGGAATAGTGGGTTTCTCTGAGTGCAAAAATGTGTTTCAAAGTTTTAGTATGTTGTAGCTGTATGCACATAATGGTTTGGTTCGATGATGTTCTGAATTACATTTCATGCATGATACTAAACAATATTAGTTTGACATAAAATATTTGGTCATGTGAGTCACAATGATATTCAAGCTCTAGCTAGTAAAGTTATCTTATCTTTTGATCAAAAATCATCTCTTGATAAGTACATTGACTAGAAAAAGTCATAAATTTATTTCTCAAATATCTCCCTTTGAGGAGATAAAATATTCTCAATCTCATTGATTTCAAAATCTACTTTATGTAGAATATAATATTTAATGGAGCCATTTACTTTGTGATCATTATTGTGATTACCATTTGAAGGTATATACCACAACCATGTAGACCAAGAATCACATCTTTTAGGTCTTTAATAATTGTAACACTAGTTAAGAAAAGGACTGGTAAAAAATGATCACTATATGCTATGATAACATGGAGTAAGGGTGGAAAACAAGCTGTGACAGGGCGAGATGACATAGTTTTTAATACCCCAACCACACCACTAAGCCTTGTCAACATGACTAAAAATTAGGATGACCCAGTATGATCCATAAGCCTGATTTCATCACTAGTTGTGCTAGTCATGTCGGGTTAGGTATATCCCCAATTATACCCATCACGAACCAACCCCTTGACATGATTTGTGAAGGGCACAACACAAACCTCAATTAGGCTAGACTAGGTGTGGCATAGTGTAGCCATAGAATAGCCTTGGTGAGGTGAAGTGTAGCCATAGGCTAGTCATTGTGTAGTCTATGCTAGCATGGCACCCTGGCATGGGCCTAGTTGGTCCAGAGCTCCAAGTAAGGTAAGGACTAGACTATTGAATCTAGGCCCCAGAGCTCTAGGTCCAAGATGCCTGGCTTAGTCTAGGACTCGAGCCTCAAACATCTAGGCTACCTGGCCTCAGGCCTCGGGCTACCCCATGGGGCTTTAGGCACTATTTATCATCTATATATTTCTCCTAATCTCTCTATCTCTTCTCTTTCACTATACATGATGGTCATGCAGATGGATGGGGATGTGCAATGTTCATGCAAAGAAAGTATGAAGTTAATGTTATGGTCATACAATGATGTAAGAAGGATGTGTAGTAGCATATAATGAATGCGCTCGGGTGCTCAGATTGTTCCCCATATTGCATGGAGGAAAACGTAATTAACTTAGCCCAAACCTAGAAACATAATTTCCAAGATCAATTACAAAATAGGTATTTGTTATTATAATTTATAGTTCCAAGTTATTTGTTTTGTAGTTATAATGGATATTTATTTTGTAATTAATTGTCGAATTTTATTTCATGAATAATTATTTGGGATATCAATAATTAATTATTAAAAAAATTTAGATAATTATTTTGAAGATCGATATATATAAATATATAAATATAAATAAATAAATAAATAAATAATATACATACATACATATATATATATATATATGGCTAAAAATATATAATTCTACGGATGTGACAACTAGAAGTTTCAATGAATAAAAATTGAAACTTCCAATTGAGTAAAAATATATAATTTTACATATATATATATATATATATATATATATATATGTAATTCTAAATTTAATGCGAGTAAAAATTAAAGATTTATCATGATTTAAAAATTAAATTTAATTAAAACTGAGTTTTAATTTTAAAATGACAAAATTACATTTTAAAAATCAAAAATATCATTTAAGTTTGTTTGACAAGTGTTCAAACTTCAAATAGATAATTAAAAATTTTCAATTGTGAGAAAATTAATCAACTTAATTATGACAGAAAAATTTCAAACCGAAATTTAGTATTTGGGCTTCATCATGTAAACCCAACAACACACACACACACACACACACAAAGTTTGAAAGGTAAATATATGTTTGGAAAACAATATATATATATTTCTAAAGTAATATACACAGTTTTGCAAACAATATAAATAAACTATGAAAATGATACAAGTTTCAATTATAATAGATATACTTTTCAAAACAGTATATATATACATTTTAAAAACAGCACACACACACACACACACACACAAAAGATATATAATCATTTTAAATACTATTTTTTAAATATTTTTAAATGCTGACGTGGATATTTTATTTTGAGAGGTGGATGGGTAGGGGATGAAATAGTAAATCTAAGCAAATTTTCTTTTATGTATGGTTAGAGATGTCAACCGGGCCGGGCCGGGCCGGCCAGGCACGAGGCACGGCACGGAAATTTCCCGTGCCCGGGCTCGTGCCGTGCCAGACCACGAAACAATCGTGCCGTGCCGTACTGAGGCCAACCGGGCCTCGTGTCGTGATTGCCCAGGCATGGTACCAGTGCCGATTTTTTTTTTAAAAAAATTAGGGTTACGGAGGCGCCGAAACCCTAATTTTTTTAAAAATTAGGGTTTCAGGCGTGCCCAATTCCCAATGTTTTTTAGAATCAGGGTTTTCGGGTGCGCCCAATTTCTAACTTTTTTTAAATTAGGGTTCGGCGCGACGGCGCACACTGAAACCCTAATTTTTTTTTTAATTTAAGGTTCGGCTCGACCGGGCCGAACCCGGCGAATCGTGTCGCGGGCTCGTGCTGGGCTGAACCCCCGAAAAACCATGCCAGGATAGGCACGGCACGGTTACCGTACCGTGCCTTGCCTGGCCCGGCACGAAAGCCTGGCGGGCCTAGAAAAACGGCCCGGCCCGGCCCGGCCCATTTGACACCTCTATGTATGGTGAAACAAATTTCCCTGACAATTACATTGATTTTTTTTTTTTTGAGAATGTTTTAGGGGTATAATATATTTGGGGTTTCCCTTTTGCAAAAATAATTATCATTAACATATTTAGGCTAAAAAAAAATAAAAAAAAATAAAAATAAAAAAATATATAATAAAATAAAATAAAAAACAATAAATATATATATTTAGGCTAGATTATAATTTTGTACCTAACATTTATCTATATCTTATTTATTGTTAAATGTTTCACTAGAAAAAATGAAATGAAATAAATAAATCTGAGGTAATTCTATTTTTTGATATATCTTATATTTCAATTTTTATGCTTAAATAATTTTTAAATTCTTTTTTTCATATTATCAAAAAATAAAATGAAATAAAAAAAAAATTGGGCTAATTACTATCTTCTAATACACCTTGAATTAATATTTTTTATAGTTAGAAACATTATTTAATATATTTTGGCAATTATTTTTGAAATAAATGCATGAAATATTTTCATATATTAATAAAGGATATTTTTAGAAAATTATGCTTCTGTTGCCCAAAACAAAAGTATTTATGCTTTGGTCAATTTTTTTTTTAATATTTTATACACCAAAAAAAATTTACATTTTGCTTATCTTTTATAAACTTAAATTATAAACCCAAAATTACCCTTATCCTCATTTTAAAATAAGGATATTAAGGATAAAAAAATAAAATAATAAAAATTTATGTTACTTTTTCAATAATATTATACACGTTAGATATACTATTTTCAGAAATTATATATACTAATTTGTGGATCATCATATATAAATGTTTACATATACCATTTATATATTAATGTTTATAAAAACATTTTTGAAAATAGTAACATGAATATTGCTATATAAATGTTTATATAAACATTTATAATAATAATAAATGTTAATACAAACTTTTCCAAAAACAATAAAGCATGCAATTATATTAATATTTTAATTTATACTTATAAACCACTTGCATATACATTTTATATACACCCCCACAAACAAACAAACACACACGCACACACACACATACAAATGTTTAAACGTTTATATATGTAAATATTTGTATATAAACAATATGTATATATAAATGTTATATATTAATATTTATATATACATATACACACATCAAGTATACTAGTTTTGAAAATATTTTATCTAATGATTACTCTATTTTTGAAAATTGTAACCTTATGTTTTTTTTTTGGATTTTTTTATTGCCTACATGGATGAGGCTATTTGTAATTTTGGGTTTCTATTTTCGAGTGATTAAAAAAATCACGAAAACATTAATATTTTTATTTTGGTGTTGAAAATATTCAAAAAAAAAAAACCCTATTTAATTTATACACAAATTATCATATTTTTTAATACTAATCATTATGACTAGAGCGTTGGAATGATACATGATTTATAGGATATGAATAAAGTTTTAAAAAAATAGTAAGAAATGATTAAAATGTTCTAAAATTTGTGACAAAAGATATAAAATATTGTGAATGACTAAAATATCATATTCAATTATTTTTATAATAATTTTTTTTGAAAACATTATATTTTTTTGATCATCCTCTTTCTTAGTCCTCACCTCTCTCTCTCTCTCTCTCTCTCTCCTCTTATTTACGTGTTATATGTAGTGGTAAACACTAAACAATAGAGAGAGAGAGAGAGAGAGAGAGAGAGATAGTAAGGAGAGAGTGGGATGGAGGGAAAGTGGGAGAGAGAGACAAAGGTGAATAACATGATAAAATTTTACTAAGAGTGAAATTATCATCAAGGAGATAAATAACTACCTAGAAAAATATAAATATAGGATAGTTCCTCTAAATAAATAGGCAAAAATTATATGCCAACTTTACCCTTGTTCTCTGCCAGATAAATTTCCATGTAAGCCACCACCAAGCCAAGCACTAGTTAAATCAGTATTTCGTAGCACGTGAAGTGACTCCAAAAAAATGCAATAACCTAGCTAATTTCGGAATCAGAAGTCTAGCCATGAAGCTAAAGGTTTCAAATAGAATGATGTTCGAAATAATAGTCACGTTGTGGAGCATAAGTTGATAGCTTATAGAAGGAGGAAGGTTTCATGGGCATGGAGTTGAGCACGAGGGTGCTAGTTGTAGGAGAAGTTTAAGCAGTTAATGTTGAAACATAAACTTATTTTTTAAAAAAATAATAAATCTAAATTTTAAAAATTCAAAGTTAAAGACTTAATCTAAGTTAGTTGAATTTTAAATTTTGAATTAGTCTAAGGTAGTTAAAATTTTAGTGGGCTCTTATAACCTATAAATAGCTCTATTGTATTTGTATTTGATATATTATATTCTTAAGTATTTGAATCATTTTATAAAGTGTCCATTTTAAGAAAGTTTTATTATTATTTTTTTCTATCTTTTTACAACATCTTTCCAACAAAGTGGTATCAGAGGTGATGATGAATAGTAGTATGGTTCCCTTCCAAGTCCCAGTGCTCCACAAGAGCAACTATGACAACTGGAGCATTAAGTTGAAAGCCTTCCTTGGATCACAAGATGTGTGACAATATAATAGAGAAAGACCATGAAAACCAGAGAATGAAGATGTCCTATCTCTAACTCAAAAGGATAGTTTGAGACACAAGAAAGAGAGACAAAGGCTCTCTATCTAATCTATCAAGGATTAGATGAAAATACTTTTGAGAAAATCTCAGAAGCAAAGATGGTGAAAGGAGCATAAGAGAAGCTTCAAACCTCATATAAGGTGCATATCTAGTTAAGAAGGTGTGTCTTCAAACAAAAAGAGTTGAGTTGAAGCCATAAATATGAAAGGAAGAGAAGTCATTTCAGACTACTTTTCTAGAGTCTTAAAAGTGACAAATCAATTAAAAAGAAATAATGAAATATTAAGTGATATAAGATCATGGAAAAGATTCTTTGAACGATAGATTCAAAATTCGATCATATTATTGCCATTATTGAAGAAACCAAAGACTTGCAAACCATGACAATAGAGCAGTTGATGAGTTCATTGCAAACCTATAAAAAAAAGAGGAAGAAGAAAAAAATGATCATGTAGCAATTACTCAAAACTCAGATTGATAATTTCAGAATGATAGAAATCAACAAGTAAGAGTCGTGGTCGAGGAAGCCATGAACGTGGACATGGACAATGTTAAAAGTTCTATGATAATAACAATAATATCCAAAGAGAAAAAAAGCTCAACAAGAGATTATGGGAGAGACAACTATAAATCAAGGTATGATAGGTCACATATCAAATGTTACAACTGTAAAAGGTTTAACTATTATACCTCAGAATGTAGAACTCCAAATAATAAACAAAATTGAAAAGGGGCCAATTATGTAGAAGAAAAAAGTCAAAACAGTGAAATCTCGCTGCTGACTTATAAGGGCAATGCAAAAAATAAGGATAACTCATAATACCTTAATTCTAGGTGGAAGCAATCATATGTGTGGGAAAAGAAGTATGTTCATAGAGTTTGATGAATCAGTAAGTGAGAATATGATTTTTGAAAATGAATCAAAAGTAGCGGTAAAAGGTAGAGGTAACATTCTCATCCAATTAAAGAATAAAAATTATCAATTCATTTTCAATATTTATTATGTACCGAACATGAAAAATAATATTTTGAGCATAGGATAACTTTTAGAGAAAGATTATAATATCCATCTAAAAGATAATAATCTTTTTATAAGAGATAATAAAAATAATTTAATTACTAAAGTACTAATGTCAAAAAATTAAATATTTATGCTTGACATTCAAAGTAATCTTGTAAAGTATCTCAAGATATGTTAAAAAAATATAACTTAATTTTGGCATCTTCGGTTTGGACATCTCAACTTCGAAGGATTGACATTACTCTCCAAAAAGCAAATGATGAGATGACTACTAGTCATTAGTTATCCGGATCAAATATATAAAATATATCTACTTGGAAAGCAATTCAAGAAGTGCTTTCCAAATGAGTCAAACTCAAGAGCTCGAAAGCCATTGGAACTCATATATACGGATGTATGCGATCCAATTAAGCCAAGCTCACTTGGTAAGAGTAACTAATTTTTCTCTTTATAGATAATTTTTCAAAAAAAACTTGGATATATCTCTTAAAGAAAAATCAAAGGTATTTGAAAAAATTCAAGAAGTTTAAAGCACTTGTTGAGAAGAAAAAAGAGCTTCTAATCAAATCAATAAGATCAGATCATGGAGAATAATTTACATCGAATAAATTTCAAAAATATTATAAATATCATGAAATTCAAAGATCTCTCATAGTTCTGAGATCTCCTCCAACAAAATAGAGTGACAGAAAGAAAGAATAGAACTATCCTTGACATGGTGAGGAACATGCTTAAAAGCAAGAAGCTACAAAAGAAATTGTGAGCGTAAACAATTGCATGTACAATATATCTATCCAATCAATCTCCAACAAGAAGCGCATGAGGAAAAATATCACAAGAAGCTTAAAATGGAAAGAAACCGAGTATTTCCCATCTAAAAGTCTTCAGAGGCATAGCTCATGTGCATGTCCTTGATGAGCAAAGAATCAAGCTGGATGATAAAAGTCAGAAATAAATCTTTATTGGTTATGATACAAACTCTAAAGGCTACAAGTTTTATAATCATAATAGTAAAAAGATAATCATTAATCGAGATATCATATTTGATGAAGGAGAATGAGATTGAAGACAACAAAATGAAGACTACAACTTCTTCCATTATGTTGAAGAAGATGATGTTGAACATCCAATCCTAGAACAAGCAGAAGATAAGCCTACTACCCCACCAATTTTACCAGCTGAAAGTATTCAAGAAGATGAAAGCTCAAGTGAAAGAATTTCACGTTTCATAAATATATAAGAAATATATAAGATAATAGAAAATCAAGAGAATCTTACTCTCTTTTATCACTTTGTTGATTGTGAGCATATGAGCATATGAACTTTTATATAAATTAGAAACAAGCAATGAATGAAGAAGTAAAGACAATCAAGAAAAATGATACATGAAAATTATAACTTCACTTCCTAAAGGACACAAGGTAACTGATGTTAAATAGAAGTACAAAGTAAAGAAAAATATCAAAAGAGAAGTCAAAAGATACAAGACAAAATTGATGACAAAAGATTACATTCAAAGAGTTGGTATCGATTATGATGATGTATTTACTCTAGTTGTCAATTAAAAACTATTAGATTTTTTATTTCTTTGACCGCTCAAAATAATTGGAGAATACAACAAATGAATGTGAAATCTACTTTCCTAAATGAAGTTCTTGAAGAATAAGTCTATATTGAGCAACCACATTGATATGATGTAAAAGAAAAAAAAATAAAGCCTTAAAGTTAAAAAAGATATTATCTAGATTGAAGCAAGCTCCAAGAACTTGAAATACTCGAATTGAAAAATACATTCAAGAAAGAAATTTCATCAAGTGTCCTAGAGCATGCAATCTATATCAAAATTAAAAATGATAATATTCTTATTGTATACTTGTATGTAGATGACTTAATTTTCACAAGTAACAATCTAAGCACATTTGACAAGTTCAAGAAAAAAAATGACTAAAGGGTTTGAGATGATTGATATTGGGCTCGTGTCTTGCTATCTTTGTATTGAAGTTAAGCAAGAAAAAAAGGAAATCCTAATCACCCAAGAAGGCTATGCTAAAAATATATTTAAGAAGTTCAAGATGAATAATTATAATTCAGTTGTCACACTGATAGAATGTGGAATCAAATTATCCAAGCATAAAGAAGAAAGTATGATGAATCTCACCCTCTACAAAATATTGGTGGAAAGTCTACGCTACCTAACATGTACAAGTCCTGATATTCTTTATGCGGTTGGAGTTATTAGTAAATATATAGAGAATCCAACAAGTCATTGAAAGACAACAAAGAGAATCTTTCGCTATATTAAATATACTACAAACTTTGACTTGTATTATTTTGTTTGTGATAATTTCAAACTTGTTGGATATTTCAATAATAATTAGAATAGAGACATAGATGATCACAAGAGTACCACTGATTTTGTATTCTATATGAGAGACACTGCATGTACTTGGGTATCAAAAAACAACTAATTATCATTATTTTCACTTGTGAAACATAATATGTAGCAGTTACCTCTTGTGTATGACATACACTTTGATTTCGAAATCTATTAAAAAAAATTAGGAGTGCCACAACCAGAGTCGATCAAAAATTTTTATAGATAACAAGTCAGCAATAACTTTGACCAATAACTCAATCTTTTATGATTAAAATAAGCATATTGATACTCGCTCTCATTATATTAGAAAATATATTGCAAAGAATAATGTACAGTTAGAACATGTGAAGTCTCATGATCAATTAGCCAATATTTTTATCAATCTTCTCAAACAAGAAGATTTTACCAAACAAAGAAGTTTACTTGGAGTAATAAAATCAAATTTAAGGAAGGATATTAAAACATAAACTTATTTTAGAAAAAAAAATTATTTTAAATTTTGAAAATTCAAAATTAAAGACTTAGTCCACGTCAATAATTTTAAATTTTAAAAATTCAAAGTTAAAACTTAGTCTACGTTAGTTAAATTTTGAATTTTGAATTAGTCTAAGATAATTAAGATTTTAGTGGGTTCTTGTAACCTATAAATAGCTCTCTTGTATTTATATTTGATATTTTTCATTATTACATGTTTGAAGTATTTTTTAAGTGTTCATTTTAAGAAAATTATTTTATTTTCTTTTTTTTTTATCTTCTATCTTCTTTCCAACAGTTAAAACATCCAACAGAGTCAATTCTATCCTCCAGCTCCATTTGGACCAACAGTTGCTAGGATTTTAGACGAAATGCCATTGAGGATACACCATCAAAGATGATGGTCAATGTCTATTATGATGGTGACTGTGCTAGATCCAATGTAGGATATTGAGGAAGCTATTAGCTTGTGTGTTTTGGAAGACAATCATTGAAATCAGTCTTCCATGGAGGTCAAACTTGTTAGAGAACATAAAGAAGTAGAAGAGTTGTCATGTTCCATCGTGACTTTTCTTCACTAATTACCTGTCATATCCTATCCAAAACATAATTATTCCTATTTTTTTTACATATGATACATATTATTTCATCAATTATATGGTTGGTTTATTTATATGTTGATTTGTTCCAACTTAATTTTATTTTTTATTTATTATAACTTATTAAGATAATTATTATTAAACTAACACATTGAACTAGAAGCTTGTGTGTCGTGTCGTGTTGTGATTGATTATCTCAGGTGGATGATCATGTTGATCAAAAAAGACAGCATAGATTTGTCTGCAAAGTAAAAGATTCAAAGCTGTAAAAGAGATAGAAACACAGAGCAATTGTGTCAGCTGTAAGTGGAATCAAAAATCAGAACAAGAGAAAAGGAAAAGCATAAAACAGTACTGATTCGCAATCTCATCTAAATCTCAAAGAATTTCATTCTCTACGTCTACACAAACATTTTCATACCTGAAATCAAGCGATCGCGCATTAGCTTCCATTGGAAACACAGTATCTCGATTGGCAACGACGACCCATACAAAGAGAAGGGAAAATGCCAGCAGGGATCCGCAACCAGTCACAAATATGATCCAAGCAAGCATTGTGAAGGGGAAAAAACTCTTCTCATGACCTTCAATCACTTCTTTGTTAGAAACAGGATCCGCTGGCAATGAATGTAGCCAAGTAGGAACTTCCCCCAACTCAAATTTCCAAGAGTAGACATTACAGATCCCAAGTGAATCTCTAGTTCTCCTAGTTGAACCTAGAGCAGCATAGATTTCACTGTCCCCCCACAGATCTGATAGATCAATCACATGCACGATAATAGGAGAAGATCTTTCCTCTCCTAATTGACTCAATCTAATTTCTAATCTTTTGGAACTTGCATCATAATCAACCCACGATCTCAATTTCATTCCAACATTTTCCACCAGATGATTACTAGATGCATTATTCACAACGAAACTAACCATAATTCCTTTAAAATCGCCTGAATTCTTATCGAATGAAGGTTGAAAGTCAATACCCAGATATCCATTCTGACTTGAAAACCTAAATAAGCCTTCGCCCTGAATTTTCGACGCAAAATTGCGAGGACCCATAAAAAGAGAAAGGCCGTTTCCATTTCGGGGAAGAGAGAACGAGAAATCCATGGACAATGACAAATTATTCTTCGTCTCTAAGTTCTCAATGAAGAATGGATTTTCTAAGAGAAGAATACCTGAGCCCAAGCCATATGAGCCTGAAAGTTGCACGTAATCACCACTAGCGGATAACTTCGCATCGCCGAGAAGAGCAATTTTTGGTTCAAACTTGGCGATTTTTCTCGTGACAGTTGTCTGTGAGAAACAGGAAATGGGACTTAGAGTAGTTAGGAGGAGGAGAAATTGGAGGTGAACATATAATGGAGACATTGACATGTGAAATGCAACCATGTTAATGGCCTGGCTTGCATGGACTTGCTTATGATTTTCTCTGGTTTTTAAAGCATTCTTATGATCACGGTGCACTTTTGAGGAGAACAGGAAGTGATGTAATCGTCTCTCTTTCCTTTTTATTTTTATGAGGTTAAGAAATGAGTGCCATTTGCCAATTACCGACCAGCAATTAAGAAAGCTGACCCTGCTCGGAACTGACTCGGTCCGACCTAATTAACTCAAACCACCCAGCATAATTGGGCTACCGTTAGGCTTCACACCGGCACACCCATACCTAGCCTAGCCTAGTTGATGACTGATGTCTGCCCAATTTCTAGATCTAAATGGTGCTCATAAATTAACAATCTATTCTATCATGTGCCAACAATTGAAATAAATATTAATTTCATTTTTTTGAAATGGTATTATAAATTTATAATAATGAAAAAATTAATTTTAAATAATATTAATTTTTATTTTTTAGTAATATAAATAAAAAAATGTTTATAAATGAGTAGAGATAAAGAATGATTTTAGGAGTGTAACAATAGTCATGTGAATTATCATTGCTCAATGGGCTAATAAAAAATGGTTAAGTTAATGGCCTAATAATTTGACCAACCCAATATGTCACTTGTATGCTCTAGTTTAATATCTTATTTGATTAACCATTTTGATACAGCTTGTTAAAGAATTTACCCGGCCTTGAGGGGAAATTCCCACTTACACAGAATGGTTAAGAAGGTGATATAGTAATAAAATTATTCTATAAAATGGGACAGATTAGGGACAGGAATATAAATGTTAGGAATGTAGGCTATCTTTTTTGCAGATATAAGAAAGAGAACAGAGCAAAGCTGGACAATATGGTTATGCTTATTGGTTTAGCTGTTTATGTCATGGGAGTCTATATATTTCGGTTTTGCTTGATTGGTCTGGAAGTCTGTGTTATAAAGGGCTTTTTACCCATGTTTTAAGAATTAAATGAGTCAAAGGTGGTATGTGTTAAAGTATGTGTTAAAGTCTATGTTATTTTATGTGATGTCTGTATTATGTATGTAAGTCTACAAGTTAGTAAAGAAGTCTGTCTCAAAGCGACATGGAAGAAGAACAAAGGATACACGACTGGACGGTATGCTTTAATATCACATCAAGATTAAGTCTAGTAATAGATAAAGATACAAAAGCAAAGAGATTACAGAAACAATGGAAAAGACACCAGAAACGATAAGAAGGGAAACCTCTTGAACTATGATGTTTTAAAACATAAGGGAAAGGAGGGAATTGGGTGCAAGAACATAAAGAATTTCTGGTTGTATGCAGGAAATTCCAAGTTGCCACAAAATTGAAACAAATATGATACTGAAGATAGAAATATGGCAAGAAGATTGTGCATTCAAGGATATCTCTCATGTTCCACACAAATGATAACAAAGAAGGATAAAAGAGGTTATATTCAAGAAAAGGAAAAGATCTATCTAAAAGTATAGGAAAACATATTATTGGATATAGAATTTTCGGAAAGTCTTTTATTTCTAGTTATTAAGAATGGGTGTAAAAGGGAAAGGGGTAGATGTAGATTGTACAAATGGTATTCCTCCGCCAAAAGAGAGGGTGATAATTAATAAATAATATTTGAAAAAAAAATATCTTATTTGATTCTTTAGAAAATTTTTTTTTTTGAAAAACAAGTAACGTCTCAATAGTTTTTTTTTTGTTTTAGGTGCAAGTGCAACACAAGAAAATTAATTAACAAATAATTATTAGTATGTTCTGATAATATTTTTGAATTTGTAAAACTAATTGTTAATTAAAATCATAATAATATTTATATGATAAGATCATTAAAATGATAATAGGGATACGATGATAATTAGATTACAAGATTATTACCATAAATTTATGAAGATTATGGTAATAATAGCATTATGTGATGATTACAAATTTATAGATGATTAAAAAATAGCATTATGTGATGATTTTTTATTCCCCATCCTTTTCTTCCCTCAAACTAAAATTCATCCTATACTATCTTTCGGCTTATACATGGACCTCGAACCCCAAGGTTGGAATAACTAAAACCCTCATCATTCAAACATGATAGATCTGTTTGACATGCATCATGTGGAGCATATATGGTCTTCATGGGAATCAAACTCATGATTTCAAGATAAAAATAGTCATCATCCTTATCAACCAGACTATCATATTATTAGAAAAATATGTAATCATATATTTATATATAATAAACAAAGTTTTATAATTGAAGAATAGATATTACCACCTATGAGAAGTGTTATATTGTAGAGAAAAATATTACTGAAGAAGATATCAGCACCTATGAGACGTGTTATATCGTAGAAAAAAAAATGTTACTAAAGGAGATATCCAAAGGGATAGCATTGATCTAGCTCAAGTATGAGAGCAATGCGATCCCTTTGGATGCATCCCCTTGCATCATTCCACACAAAGAAGTTAAAATGTACAAATCAATTTATAGTGCTCCACTTTCTCTTAATTTTGTTTTTACTCTCTATTTATCTTGTGAATAAATATTAAAGAGAACTTTCTACAAAGTAGTTCTCCCCCAGCACAAAGTAGGATTATTAATACTATAAATTTTATATTGTTACAAACTAATGTTTTTATATCACGACAATATTGTAAAGTTCATTCTCTATTCATATTGCACATATCCCAACTATTCGACTATGGATATGAACTATATGTGTCAAATGAGTCATGTTGTACTAGTAGGGCTTCACGAGAGGTTGGTTGGGCATGAATCAATGACCCATATTTCTCAACAAAGTATATCATGTCATGTCAAGTCAGGCTGGGTTGTGCCAAGCTGGATTAGCAGTGACATGATACTATCATTGATATTGGGCTAGTGACTAGGCTAGTGTAGACTACACAATGCCCATTGGGTAGTGGGCACTTGACATTGACTAATGTAGTGGCTAGTGGTTGAGTGGTAGTGCTGGTGCTACTGTAGCATTGGCATTAATTTTTAAGTTTTAATTTTAAAAGTAAATTTCAATTTTTTATAAATTAAAATATTAAAATTAAACTACATTCAATGTAAATTAAAATAAATAAATTTTAGAACTCAATCAAATAAATACATTTATTTCGACTTTCAATTTCTCAATTTCATAGTATGACAAATAATAATAAATTAATAAAATTTTAAAAGCATAGTAATAACATCAGAAAGCTAGTATTTTAATATCTATGACCAGTATGTGCTTATAATATAGTTTGGATCATCATATTTGATTCCAAAGCTAGTGCTAGTAGTATCCTCAATATCTTTAATGCCATATAAATTATCATTTAGTAATAGCTCTTTTACCTTTTTCTAAATATTTATCTTTGAATCCTCTTAGTCCTTTAAATATGAAATTATTTCTATGAATTATAATCATAGTTTGGATATCCTATATGAAATAATATTTACAATCATAAAAAAAAACAAATTCTAATAATATGCTAGATACTAGAAGGGCAAGTAGATCATATCTTATCTTAGATATAATGAGATATTTAAATACATATGATTTTCACTAACTCAATATATCTAAATTTTTATTATCATTATGTAATATGATAAAGTAATAATCAATATCTAAGTACCAAGATAACTCACCCATATTAAATAGACCATCCCATCATTTATCCTAGATAATTGAATAAAAAAGTCATTATCTTTGAATATGATATTTATGTTCATACTTGGAGCCATGCTATAACTATCATACTTAGTATCGCAATATGTAAATATGATATTTAATTTTTTGTGAATCCATTCATCTAGTTATTATACTTGGTTCAATATGTATATATATTTTAATGTGTTTTATATCTCTTTCATCTTTACCCAAAAATTCATACAAGATGCCAAGCAATAAAAATAATAAATAGAGGACTAATATTTTAAATACTTAGTTTCTTTATCAATAGTCATGATACTAAAATTAGGGTGTCCTCTATACTTACTGAACATATTACTAATATTACATATATACCTAAGTATAATGCAAGTGGTTGAAGTATACATAGATGTTCAATGTTTAATTTATCGAACATTTTTATATATTTTGATGGTTGATAACATTGTGTTGATGTGGAAATGAGGATAACATGTGATGATTTCATAAATTTTGGTGATTTGGAGAACTTAGATGAAAATTCATGAAATCAATGAGTTTTTAAACGTATTTAGTAGAAGAGATAGATCTAAAGTTCCTAGTAGTTTTGACATTTATTCTTAGCTGAAACTCTACCTAAATAGTCGATGGAAATTCTTGTATGCCTTGATCCTACCCTATTCTTAGTATAATCTTTACACTATGAGATACAATATCAATGGCTGAAATATTATTATAAACTCACAACCATACTTAGCTCAGAAAATTATAAAGGCTATGACATTAACTCTCCTTCGTAGCAACTAAGTACACCACTGGTGCTCAAGGTCATAACTATAATAATATACTCTATCTAAATGTCTAAGCAAATTTAAAATATTATAGAAATTGTATAATAAATATGAAAATAAATAAGGTTCAACAAGAAGTAAAAAACCAAATGATGAATTTTATGTTAATGAATGTAACTTATGAGGCACAAATTGTAACATTGAGATGATGATCAACATGGGAAAATGTAAAGCTAACTAAACCTAGTTGCACAGGTTCCACTAAGATTTGCTTTAAGGTGTTACTCATCTAATTCATTTAGCTTTTTGTTGACAAAGACTCAACTATTTCAAATTGAGTATTGCTCTAATCTTGAGGTATCTAGTCATAACTAACCTAAGATATCCAAATCAATATCCAAACATATTTTACACAATGTCATGTTCATGTATCACATAAGTTAATATTATTTCTTCATGTTGATTCCATTTTTGGACTTTTATAAGTACTCAATGATGTTAACATATATTTCTTCTTGTTGCTCATGTTACCATCTAAAAATGCACTTCATTCTTACTATTAATTAAAACAACAACAAATGACATTTGTATCAAAATAATCAATGAAAATTTTATTAGATTAAAAATTAAATTGCTTGTATAATTTTATCGAGAATAATACTAATTCAACCCACCCATTTTACTTATATCACATGCTCATAAAAGTCATTCAAAAATTGAATGGATTCAGCATGTCCCTCTTAATTTTTTAATATTAATTTATTTAATAAAACATTATACAAAATACTCAACATTTAAAATAACAAAAAAAATTAAACTTATTTAACATATCATTTGAAAATGAGTAAAAATGGCTTTGCTCCATGCCTATTCCCACACAGTTTTTTTAGATTTATGAGCCTTATTTAATAGATAATTTTCTTGCAAGAATAGTGCTCTTTAGAATTTAAATAAAAATTTCTTTTTTATTTAATTTGATAGCTTAATAATATATAATCAAATTATGGTCACAAAATAACTCAATGTTGGTCAATGAGCAATTTCTTGTAATTAGCATACTTCTTTGTAGCTGCAAAATTCCCGAGGAATTCATATCTTGAAACACCATTTAAAATTCATAGTGAAAATCCTTTTATATATTTGTTTATTCGAAAGCCTATCACATACTTATGAATAATAGTGTTGCTACAAAAAGGGTACTTATATGAGATAAAAAGGGTTTTACATATTGTATGAATTCATTCATAATTAAATACCTAGAGGGAATTATCTTTTTTAGTTATTAGTTACTCTTGGATAATATTTGATTGGCTAATAAGTAATCTGCTTAGTAGTTCTTAAATTTTGTGGCTAATGACAAGTATATGGCCTTAATGTGTGGCATATGAGTTTTTCAAATTAATTCTCATTTGGTGCACAATAGAAAAAAAAATATTGCACAAATCCTCTTTAACCATCAAAATGGATCAAATGATGAAGAAGAGTAGAAATCCCATACCTTTTGGAAAAACCAAAACTTTAATCTTCTTTTAGTGTATATCAACAACAAACCAAAAAAAAGGGTATGTCTCCAATAGTGAACAACACATGATAAAATAATGCATGTTCTTTCTTAGGATACAAGATTAATCCAATAGCATAAGTATATGATATTAAATTCATGCACGTTCTCTCATCTTCTATATTTAGATACATGGACTTTGAGAGGGTAATCTCATGGGTCATGGGAATGAAACCTCCATTTGATTCCTCTATGCTAAACTTCTTTATCATCTTGTTTTTGCATGTAGTTTTGAGGGTGCCAAAACTTGTAATTAATTAATTTAATCACAAAACCTAATTTAAGATCTTTCATTCAACATATCTCTAAAAGTATACATGTCATACGAGTAATAATATAGACATAAGTCAATCTATTGATCCCATAATAATTGTTTAATAAATTGATCAATCAACATTGAACTGATAACTATATAAGAATAGTTTTTCTTGGTTTTGGTAATATATTCAGACTTTAGGGTTGACATACATATTTGTGCATGATGATATTTCCTGATATTTGGAAAATATTAAGTTTGATTATTAGATGAATGATATATTATTATGAAAATGATTCGCATAAAAGTCAAATACACTAATTTCACCCATAAAAGTCAAACAAGTGAGTTATTCACATGACTATCATTGCCTTATAAGTCATGTTACTAGCATGTGTCCCATGACATACCCATCACCAACTACTATGACTATTACATTACTCTCATTTATGGTGAAACTTTTAGGTAAGATGTTCTACTTAACCAATACATTACTCTAAGGTTAGTTTTGATATAAAGAAGATAATCGATTGGCTTTTAATACTATTCATGCTATTATGGGTATAAGCATTATACCCATAATAATTAACATACCTTATTATTGTGTTTTTACACATCGGTTTATCTCACACAATAAGATAATAAGGGATATCACTCTCTTCTATTTAAACCACATGAGACTCCAAGACATACATATCACTATCTACCATTACCAAAACATATTAAATTATATATTCATAA
The DNA here is from genome assembly GCA_029783825.1 of Sapria himalayana. Classification (NCBI taxonomy): domain Eukaryota; kingdom Viridiplantae; phylum Streptophyta; class Magnoliopsida; order Malpighiales; family Rafflesiaceae; genus Sapria; species Sapria himalayana. Next base: position 265,955 of record JAREIK010002134.1, read on the forward strand.
AAATTTAATTTTTGATTCTAAATTATAAGCATATCCATCAATATGCAAGCATAATATTAATATAAACATAACCTAATAAATTTAAATATTCATCAAACATAGATACAATTAGAGGTGGCAAAATTGACCCAACTTAATGGGCTAGTCCGACTTGACTCGGTAGACTAGCCCGACCTGACCCAGTAGACTAGCATGGCCTGCTCAGTTTCTAGGCGGGTTGGGCTACTAAAATTTTGGCCCAAAAAATGGGCCAATTTTGGTCAGGCCCAATATGGCCCCACCCCGATATGGCATGACTCGGCCTATTTTGACTCATCTCGGCCCGACTCGGCTTGAATTTTTTTGTTTGCCTTTAGAAGGCTATTTGGCCCGACCTGCCTGATTTTTAGGGTTGGCCTGGCTATTAACATTTTGGCCCGAAATAAACTGGGTCAATTTTGGCCTAGCCTGGTTTTGCCCTAAATTATCATTGGCCCAGCCCGGCCTGGTTCGACCCACTACCGATTTGTCACCTCTAGATATAATTAGAGGTATCAAACAGGTTGGGCCAGGTCGATCCATCCTATTTTTTGGTGGCCCAATTGAGCCACCGTGCCATGCCCAATATTACTTGATACAGTAACCATGCCGTGCTAGACATGTCACAACGTGAGAATTGCCAATCCGACACGACATGCCAACCTGGCACGACATGCCAGCCCGGCTCATACATGATTCATGCTAGGTCATTCTTGGACTTGCCGGGTTGGGAAGAATTGTACCCTTGTTTTTCTGGCAATAATATTAAAAAAAATCCAACTACATCCCCGAGCAAGTCTACCATGCCATTGGGCCAGTCACATGAGCCATGCCTGGTTCAACACGAGGCATGGATCGTACCAGCCCACCATGACATGTACTTTGCCAAGGGTAAGTCCGGCATGACCCACCGGCACGGTTCCAAACCGTGCTGGGCTGGGGCGAGCACGGTTGAACCAGGTCAAGCTCCAAGTCGAGGCCAAGCTACGGGTCGAGGCCAAGCTACGGGTCGAGCCCATGCCACCCGACCCATTTGACACCTTTAGATTTAATATCAATCTTAGAATTCAATTTAGTTGAGCATTGAGGATAAAATCATGTGAGATATTTTGAAAAATATCTCATGAATTATAAGGTTCTTAATGAATGTCCAACTAATTCCTAAACAAAAAATCTTAATTTTAATCAATATTGTTTATTGTTCACATTTGATTTTTCCTTATTTGGGGATGATAATGCATTTCCTAGAGCTTGTGTAAGTCATTACTTCTTCCCTTCTATCTTTTTTTTTCTCAGAGTATCACCTTTAAACTTTAGGGATCCATGAGTTACTTTTGGGATCCATTTTCCCTTCTCCTCTTGAGCATGAATGTCACAACACTAGGAATGACAATGACTTTTAACTCTCTACGTTGTGACCCTCTATGGACTACAAACAAATGAAGACATGAATTCATTACCATTTTATAGTGAGATTATTTTTTGCCCAAGTCATGGTCATTGCTAGCATCTTGACTTTGTATTATAGAAAGATCAACATGTTGAAGAGAATCAAGACTATTTTCTAGAGTCACAAGCACAAGTTGAAGAAATGAAAGCTGAAGTTACATATTTTTTTTTCTAAAAGTCAAAGCTTTTTACTTAGAGTTATACAAAGCCACCAAAGTATAAAAGTGAAAGTTTAAGAATTTCAAAAATATCTCTCATTTTCTTCTCTTTCTCACTCTTGCAACAAGCAAAGCCACAACAACTATAAATCATAGGAATGAACTTTGCACAACAACTATAACTCATGCAACTCATAATAGGAAGAGACACATGATATATGACAATCCATAAAGTTGTGAGACATGGCTCTCAAACCCAATATATTTCAAAATGTGTATGAAATTATTATGGTCTAGTGTTTGTATAATTCAAATTATATGATATAATTGGGTTTAATTATTAATACATTAATAGTTTGATTTATTTTATGTTATGAATATAAATTGATAGTGACTAATAAAACTTGATTAAAGTTTTGACAAATAATGAATTTGTGTGAAGTTGTCATGGTGTGGATGATGATAAGTAAATCACAAGGCTTACTTTTGCATATAATAAAAATTTGGTGATAAATTTTTTAATCATAATGCATGAGATAAACCTAAAGGTGAAAAGTGGGCCGGATGACTTGAGCATGGTATGAGGCATAGCTCGACTAAGTCATGCCTATCCTGGCACGACAAGGTCCAGAACCATGCATGGACCTAGGTCATGTTGGCTTGAGGCACAACTTGTGCCGTGCTGGCTAGGGGGTGCCGTTCCTTGTGCCATGCTAATCACAAGCTAGGTGTCTAGCCCATTGGCTTGGTCTACCGGCATGATTACCATGACATAGGACAATGGACCAGGAAGTGGGTGCAGTCTATTTGGCCCTTGCCCACCCCACCTAGTTTGTTTAAAAAAATACATTTTTAAAAAAACCCTACCCTCCTAGTACAAGTGGTAGGTTTTTTTAATGAGCCCGCCATGTGGTTGGCTATGTGCATCAACATGGCACTACCTTGGTGCAAGTGGATGTGCCCCCTAGCCCTAGCCTAAGTCATCCCAACTCTCGATAGTATTTTTGACTATCAGGGTCTACCAACCAGGTTCTACCTAACAGCTAACGACAATGGAAAAAAAATTAATAAGATCTTAGCCTTTGGATTTTTTCCAACGACTAGAATAGAAATATGAAGACTCTAAAAGTTTTTCCCTTTTCCAATGGTTGACTAAGTTGGCAACCTCTAGGCATGACCCAACACTACCCAACATGACATCACTCAGGCCGGCATGAATCAAGTCATGCTAGGAATGACATGACTACTTTACTAGGCCATGTTGGCATGACAGTGCATTTAACACTTTTAGATAAACCTATATATTAAACTTTAAATTTTTGGTATATTAATCATTATGAGTATGGAACATATAAACTAAAAGTGCCAATACTTTTATATGTTAATCTATTGTTTACATCTTAGAGAGACTAGTTCTCAATAAAGATGAATATTATATAGAACATTCTCCCAAAAAATTTATTTTTAGTGTGTGAGTCACATTTTTTACTGAGAAGGATGATGATAAGCAATCCTCAGGGGGTGCATAAGTGAATTGGGACTCATAAGGTGGTGATATTTTATTTGAGTTCCTTCTACCCATATGGTTCCCATCGGTAAAACTTGAGGAAAATATATAATAATTGTATAAGTATGAAGTTTATGAAGTCTAAAATATAATTACTTACAAACCATATCAATCATTGGTCTTTATGATAATGGTGGATAATAAATAAGAGTGTGCAGATGAAGTAACCATCAAATGCATTTGATGAAGTTACCTAAAAGGTATGTGATTATGAATGACTCTAATGTAGGGATGAATTGGTTTCTCAATGGTGATATACTAATGGAAGAACTACTAGGATAACATTATCAGCAAGTATTTAATGATGATAACTACCTTGTATGACATTATGGAAATGGGTCAGTATACAATACTCTAACCTTCATTCTGTGTCCAACATAATAAATATCGTACCACTTAATGACATTAGGGTAAGAGAGCAGTGCATAATATTCCAAACTTCATTTTGTGTCTAACATAATATATATCGTACCACTTAATGACATCATATAAATTAAATAATTGAATATTGAACCTAAGATTATTTAATAATCGGAGTATCTATTATACTAAAAATGAGTTGTCTTATATTGAGTAGCCTAACTACCAATACAATTCCTATGAGATCAACATATGAATGAAAGTCTATCATACTAGTTGTATGACCAATTCACTTGTAGATCTCAATTGATGAGATATTTTCATTAATGAGTTTTTGGGATGTTGCATAACTAATTAAATTAGATAGAGTAACAAAATCAAAACATTCACCAAACTTGCTAAAAAACACATCAAAATTTTCCTTTACTTCCATTAATTTATCCAACACAAATACTTTAATTTATTTTTTTCCACTTGCTCTTTCATTCAAAGTTTGATAGTATTTGTTTGCTAGTTCTTCAAATAAAATATAGGCATCCTCATATAACTTGTTCATGATGAAAATACTAGAGGCTACATCAACTATGCACCTCATCAATTATCATATATAGTTCAAACTATTGTAGAATATATATAACTATAATTTGAATCCATATTGTCGGTACCTTCCTAATAGATCTTTGAATAGTCCGAAAAATCATACCATGTCTCCTAGTTATTTTGCCTAAACTCTCAAATATATAGAACTATTCTATTTGTTGTGATACAATTTGAGGAAGAAAAAATATAGTTTGAAAAGTTTGTACAAGATTGTCTTAACTTTCAATGGACTCTTGTTACAATATTGTTATAATGCCCAATTTTTCAATTAGACAAAGTCTTAAAATCTCATTGGATGAGAGTATCTCATCTAGAGGTGTTAAATGGGTTGTGCTATGCTAGCACGACTCTAAAGTTGAGAAGCTCGGCATGATCCATTAGTATGTATTTTGGTTGGATCATGTTGGGTAATGCCGAGTCATGGCTGGTCATGCTTAGAGGTGTCAAACGGGCTAGGCCGGGTCAGCCCAACCCAATTTTTCTAGGGCCAATTGGGCTGGAGTGTTGTGCTAGGCATGTCACGCTATAGTACAGTATTGTGCTTGGCATGGCATGGTTCTTGGGAGGGCAGGCTCAACACATAGGCCTATAGCTTGAAATTCATCGGGTTTAGCCTAGTTCAACTTAGTTTGGGTCAGGTTGGTCACAATTTTAAAACCCTAGGGTTTCGGCGCCACGCTGCCACACCTTTGTTGCCTATTGGGCATGCCAAGCTTCTCTCGTTGGGAATTGCATGATGCGTGGGGCTATCATGCCATGCCCACGTGCCAAGCATGGCACTTGGGCCGGAAAATTATAGCTTGACATGATACGACTTGTGCTGAGGCTACGCCCGACACTGAGCCCGAGCACTACATTGTAGTGTTGTGTTGAGCCTGAGCTGGGCCATGGCCTGCCCATCTCATTTGACACATCTAGTCATGCCAAGCCTGGCTAGGGGCTAGCCCAATTCATTCCAAACTTTTCTAGGTTTAGTCCAAGGTAGACTAGGTTCATTCTAGGCTAGCTTGGGTCAGGTTTAAGCTAGCTTGGGTTAGGATCAAGTTAGCCTATTTGGCTAGCCAAACACAAACTAGCACACCCATGGGTTGTCAAGTTGGATTATGCCATGTCAGGCCTCTAATGCCGAAATCTTTAACTTGACATGACTAAATCTATGCTATGGGCTAGCCCACATGTCCATGCATGGTTCTATAGCTAGGGAGTGTCATGCCGAGCATGGTTCTTAATTGGGCAGTGTCATGTTGAGCATGGTTGAATTATGGCATGCATTATGTCATGCTCTAATTGCCTGATCCAATTGAAACATTTACTTTCATCCAATCAATCTCACAAGTATATGAGTCATACAAATAGTAAAGTAGACTTTTATCTAGATATCAATCTCACAAAGATTGTATAGATAGTTCATTCAAAAGCCTAACAATCAATTATTACTCTATTTGAAAAAATATAACTATGTTTCTGATAAGACTATTAGATTGTAGTATTGGTGTAAATTACCAGTCTAAATTGTATGGTTATTATTATGCTTGGATATAGAATAAAGATAGTATTATTATAAATATATCTTAATGTCCTATTAGCATACAAGATAGTTATCTACTATTTGATCCTTTCTAGTGATACTCCTTTCGTAATTATCCTCTCATTATTTTATCACCAATTTGATAAATCATTTCTACTTGAGGGTCATATACAAGTCCATATCTTTTAGGTAATTTATCTAATACCATAGATAAGCTGCCTAAAAGATATAGACTTGAGGTGACTTATACAATAGAAACAAACTCATTTCTACTTGAGGGTCCATATTTTATCACCAACCTGATACCATAATATCATACTAGCATAATTAACATATGATTTCCCTCAAATCTCATTGGTAAGAGTCATAAAATAGAAACTAACTTATAGAATTATCATCACCTAATGAGTCACTTCCACTCACACATATATCATGACTTATCTGTCACCTTCTACCATGATGACATGTGACTTATACACTAAAGGTGTATCATTTAAATAAATATCCTATAAAATGTTCATATCAATTCAGGGATAGTTATTCTAAGATATGTATAATGAATTAATTTATTATTTATGCTTCTGCTTTCATAAGTACCATATTAACATGATCAACTTACCTTGATGTTGGGTTTGATGTATGGGTTTGTCATACACATAAAGATCGAAAGGGTTGTCACTTCTTTCTTATCATTATGCATGAATGAGCTTAATGGATCAGATATAACCACCCACCATGATAGAAATCACAAACTCATTAATAGTAAAACTCTTATTTAAATTCTACATAAATATTACATCCATCAATAACTAATCCATAATACAATCCAAACATTAAAAATCATTAATCAAGCATCCATCACCCTAAATCAAATACACTAACCCTAAACTTCAAATAAGCTTGACAGTGAAAAATAATTCACATGAGATAATAATTTGGAATACTTCTCATGGAATTTCAAGTTTCTAATGACATCTCTCAATATTATCTAGGAATCAAACTCTAAACCTATAATACTCATTCATGTGCCTTGTATTTTCTCTTAGGTGAAGTTAAAATTCATATCATCCCTCTTTTAGGCTTATGCTTTTGACTTGCATCGCCTCTTTACTCAAGGATCTCTTCTAGGTTTGGGAGAAATTATGCTCCACAAACCCTAGGTTTTGGTACTTTATTTTTATAGCCTAGAATTCTTTTCAAATATTTCTCATTTTTCACTTTTATAATTGATTAGCTAGGTGAGCAATTTAAGTTGAAAGTCATGACTTTCAAAAATGTCACATATTTTTCATTTGGTATTTGTAACAAAAAGTCATAGTTTTAAGAATGAGTCATGGCTTTAGTATCTTTCTTGCTTTAAATTTCCATGACACTGAGAATGACCATAACTTTACATTTCATTTGTATAACAAAAAGTTAATACATTAGGAATGACCTATTGGTGGCTCTATGCTGAAATTATCTGCAATTTTGGCCATTTCTCTAGAGAAAAAAGTTGTGGCCCTAAAATTGTCTACAACTCAAGCAAATACTCACAGTAACTCTTTAGAGCTAAATATTTTTGCATTGGAGAAGCATCACAAATTTTTCTTTAGTCTTGGTGGCTCAATAATGAAAAAGTTAATGTGCTGGATGATATAATGACTTTAGTACTAGTTGGGTACTTCGTTGATATGACATAAAATTAATATCCTAACCATATAAAATATTATGAGCTAATATAATTATGACTTTAAGAAAGTTTTGTAATTAAAAATAATATGTTGTACAATGAGATAATTATGTGAACAAGGCAATAGAGGTATAACGTACAATGATCACCATAACTATTTGTATATATATTTGGCAATAACTGATGCCAAAACTACCATATGCCATATAAACTCAATGACGTTAAAAAATGTTATGAATCAAGAAATATTATGATTTTACATGACTTTTTGCCCCCTCCTTTTCAATAGATTACCAAGTCTCATATTTTACCCAAAAACCACTCAATTTCATAACTATTCTTCATAAATCATCAAAAATACAAGTTCATAAAATTATTTTATTTAAAGCTCTATACTATACAAATACATCACGAATTATCATCAAAATAACTAATATTATTTGGTATTTAACATATCGAATAAACTCACACACTAAAGTGATTGCTTTTCCCTGGGTAATTACTTTTCTCCTATATATAAAAAGTTATTATTCCATCCATCATCCATAAGTATTTGCTAAAAATTAGGTTTGAGTGTTAGTATGTCTATGTTGGAAAATTCTGCTTCCAACGTTTGTAAATTCACATATTAGAAGAAAAAGAAAAGAACAATAAATGATATATCTACAATCATAGTATATCAAATCATAATCCAACAAACCACAATAGAAAATCAAACCACAGTAGAAACATAGAAAATAATGTGGTCCACTAGTCGTTTAGCATGACTAGCTACATCCACCAAAAAATACTTATATATTTACATATTATAATCAAAAACAAAGTCTTATAGAGGTAGCAATTGTGAAGAAAAATCACACGAAGAGGAGAGACAAAAATGAACAATTTCATGAAAAATTAATAGCAGCAAAAAATTGAAATAAAAATCAATTTATATTAAACAATTTCTTGATATAAATAACGAAGTGGGTTGGATCATTTGGATGGAATAGGTTGTGCTCCAAAATTTTTTTCGGCCCATTGACCGGGCAGCGGGACCTCAGTTATTATTCTATTATTGCATTCTCAATCTTTCAATATTTTCTTTCCTACACCAACATTAAAAATATTGAAATAGAAAATAATTTTGGTTATAAAAAATAATTTATCAAAACACACTATATACAATAGTCTAGATGACGAGGCTACTTCTTTTTAATCTATATGAGTAAGTATATTTATTTCATCATATCATCTAAACAAAGATTCTTAAGTTACCTACCAAGCAGCACTACAATTAATATTCATAGCTAGAACATTAACAAGTTATTACCTATATCGGTAATATCTAGGCTAGCTTCATTGTATAATCTCTCATATATTTCTTAACAAACTTTCTTTTAGCATTGGATCATATTCTATGTTGTTTTTAGGGCTTCCTTATTTTCTTTCTTTTTTCATGATGCCGTGGCTTTTTGGATCAACATGGTTTCATCCTCACTAGATGTCATGGCTTAAAAGATCATCATAGATTTTTGTTGGGCTACACTTCAAGCTTCTTCTTTCTGGATCTCCAAAGTAGCAATGCTATGGTAAGCCATGATTTCTTTCTTTAGCTTACGTATATGCAAACTGTGCCTCTGGTCAATTCCATGATTTTCATTGCTATCTCTAATTTTTTTTTCTACTTTTTTTAGATCATCCATATTTATTATAAATGCCAAGTCTTTTTCTATCATTTTATTAGCCACTAGTTTAGTGATTTGCTTCTAATTTAAATACCAATATTTTCTACAAATCATCTATATTATTTTCTTCATATACTTGTGAAGATAACTTGGGTGTTTTGCTTTTATTTTCCACCTCTTTGGAGTACTCTTCTTTGGACCCTTCTGAAGTAGTGAATTTGAAGAATGTCGCAACTTAATAGTAATCATTTCTTCTTAGTCTTAACTTCACTCTCATAGTTTTATAATTTTTCTTCTATATCGTCATACTCATCTTCATTAGGGCTAGTAGACTTCTACAAAATCCTTCCACCTAAGATGTATGTTTTTGTTTCCTTGTAGTACATAGAAGGTTTTCAATCCTCCAACATTATTTTCCATCATCATCTAGATTATGCACGCCTTTGTAAATGTAGAATTTCACTTTTGAGTCGTAGAGGTTTAATTTTTGTGTTATTGACAAAAACATAAATTTAAAACACGATCTTAAATGATATAGTGCTTTTTGTAATATGTTCTTTCCAATTATGCATTGTATCATAAAACATGATGGCTTATTCAACTTCCTTGTGAGTTTACATTGAATAATTATATTATATATCTTCCATCATATTCACCATGCCAAACATCTCTAACTTTTTCTTATTACTCATTATATATTTTATGAAATTTACATAAATTAGTATTTAATACAAAACTTTTGTAAATGAAATGTTTACTTCTAACTTATAGAAAATATTTAGAAACCTCTCAAATTATTCATCCAATTTTCCATTCTTAAATATTATGGAAAATAAAGGTTTGGAAAAAAATTACATTTAGCATTATTCTCCATCTCATAGCTGAGGGGTTGAGTTGAGAATATAGTTCTTCGGGCACCATGCTTTTGGAAAATATTGTGATATTCAGGCCCATAGATTTTAAAAATATCAAGATGGGATCCATGACTTTTGGAAAAGTCATGGTGTTATTAGTTCCAACTCTATCTATTTTAGCTTCCCCTATTTTTTGTCTCTCAATCTCTCTATTGATTCTAAGTACAATTAACAAATAGTTCTTTGGGGTTATCTTAGTATTATTTGGTAGTTCATTAATACCCTTCTCATTCACTAATTATACCAATTGTCAGATTTGATTCACTATACGTCCCATTATTATATTCATTTGCTTCAACTTCATCTCAAGCCTCTTTATACAATCTTGTTAAAATCATTTTTTCATTTCATCTTGGTTAGCAATTCTATCAATTTGTTATCAATAAAAAGTTTTTTTTTCACCCTTTGAAATATTAGTAATATGATACTGATCCCCTTTGAATATTATGTCCCATAGAATTGTTCCTACAATTCTTCAAGATTTGTCCCATATTTTGTTGCCAATTTCCATAGCATCCATATAAAATAATTTCATAATTTATCACATTTAGATAATATTATATAAGGATATTTTCCATAGCCACCACTTAATAAATGGAGTTAATCATTTCTTGCGTTTGCAAAATAGTGATTTCTTCCATTCCTTTTAGCTTCTCCTCTTGAGCTTTCAACCTTTTAAAAAAATATTTTCAACTTTGCTTGTATAATGGTAAATCTATCCAACTTCAACACTCTAACTTGTTTTCTTATAAATATATGGACATTTAGAGTTTGATAGTTTTTCTTTGATAACTTCTTAGGTAAATAATGTGTTTCCTCATGTGATTTTTTTCATAGTCGATCTACCTGAAGCCGCATCAATTATATATCTTATCATGTAATTTAACCCATTCTAGAAGGTTTGTGCTTGGAAGAACAAATAATACTCATATTAAGGGAATCTCATCAATAATTTCATAAATTATAAAATTAATCCAAAGCATCATACAAACTCTCCAACTCATCATGATAATTGAATTATTTCACATCATAATTATGAGATAATTTGAGGTAGAAAGAATTTTATGAGGAAAACTTACACAAGTTTATCTCAAATCTCAATCAATATACAAGCAAAGTACTATAATTAACTTTGTGCCTTATCTCTAAAAAAAGATGAATAAATATATTATGATGTCATTCAGACTAACTTCAAAAATATTGCAACATGCCCATTCAGATATCCTAATATCCTCCAAAAATATATTCTGAATCTCAGAGCAGTTATCTATCATAGCAAGCCACCAAATGTCTTTTAAGATGCTATGATGGTTGGGCTATTGAATAGCTTGTCCATTACCCCCTCAGACCTCTTTATTATTGTTAGTACCTTATAAATATACTTGCTCAACTTTCTATCTCAAAAGTGTTCTTTTAATACTTTCAATCTATGTGTCCAAAGGTGTTAGCCCAGTCTCAAAGTTTTTATTCTTAAATATGGATAATACAAAAAAATATAAAAAACACTAATGAAAAGATATAAATAGGTAACACAAGATAAACTTTATAAATCAAGATGCAAAATTAAGATATTATTATCCAAACTACTAAAAATAGAACTAATTTTTTTAAAGATAATTATATCAACTAAAGTTGACTAACTAAACTAAATAGTCCTAAAAAATGGTATCAAAAACATATTGCAACTTTATTATGATGTATACTTTTTATTATTAGCTATAGTCCCAAAATATCATTGGGTTAATGTCTCTCATCTAACTAGTTCTATAAGAATATGAGTTATATAAGTAATAAAATAGACTTTCATTGGGATATTAATTACACAAGATTTGTATAAGTAGTTCGATCAAGCAACTATCAGTAAATTTCTACTCTAGTTGAAAGGATAAATAATAGTTTTTTAGTAAGACTTTTAGATTTTATGGTTGATGCATTTTATTATGCAAGATGACCTATCTAATTAACATGGTTGTTATTGTACTTGGTTACAGAATAAAGGAATGATTATTGATGCTAATATGCACTAGTTTCATATTATCTTATAAGGTGATTATCACTTTGTATTTCCTCTTCAATATTAGTCATCTCATAGCTATACATTTGGTACTTTACCACAAAAATGATAAACCATCTTTATTTGAGGATCATTCATAAAGCGATACCTTTTAGACAACTCATCAATGACCCTTGATAGTTTTAGATTCATAAGAACTATACTAACATAATTAACATATATTTTTTTTCTTAATTTTATTAGTAGGAGTCATATCATATAAATTAAGTCTCAAAACTATCACCACATTATGATTTACCTACACTCACATGTGTCTCATAGCTTTCATATTACCATCTACCATGATGACATATGACTCTCATAAAAAAGGTAAAATCTTTAAAAAACTATTCTATAAAATAGTCATATCAATTGAGGGTCAATTTTTCTAAAATATGCAACATGGATTAACTTATTAAAGTATTTGTGCTTTTCACTTCATAATCACCATACTTACACAATCATCTTATCTCAAAGTTAGGTTTTGATACTTAAGTTTGTCTTATGTATTATGATTAGAAGGGCCATCACTTGGTTCCTACAATTATATGAGAATATACTTTATGACATATTTATAACCATTCAGAATGATAGCATGCACAAACTAACTAATAAACAAAATCGTAATTTTAGATTTACATAAATACCATGTCTATCAATAACTAAACTACAATACATAATTAACTATAGACTTTAATTTAGCTTTAAATTGAGTAGAAATTTACATAAGATAATTCAAATTATATCTTAATCTTTAGTTCTTAATGGAATCCCTCAAGAATACCTAGGAATCAAATCATAAATCCATAATTATCATTCATGCTCCTCTGATATGTTCTTGGGTAGAGTCAAAATTCATGCCCCCAATCTTTTTGAATTTATGCTTGTGCCCTGATGAGTAAAATATTCACCAATGTTTTAGTCCATTCTTCTGACATGTTTTCATGTATGAAAGATAGATTTCATGACTAAAGGTTCAAAAATTACTCTTTTCATCATTTTGTAGATTTTTAGTTAGAAGAAATAAAATGATAGTAGAATCCATGAAATTGGTTAAATCAATTGTGTTGCGACAAAATCTACTCTTTTGTGATGGAAATCAGAAGAACTAAAATCAAGTCACAATTAGTGAATGATGTCACAATTATCAATAAGGAGGAAAACCAAAGTTGTTTGTGCTATATTTTTTAGGAGCCAATAAAAGATGATCGAGGTAAGGTCACAACAAGAAAATATTATCACCACAAAGACTACTTTTTGTAAAAAATTTCAAGACAAACACTTGGTCATAATAGTAAAACTTGGTCGAGACTCATATTTGGTCATGAAATCAATATTTGATCATGACAGTAATATTTAGTCATGATAGTAACATTTGATCATGATACTAACATTTGGTCATGATAACTAAAGGTGTCATAAGGGCCAAGTGGTCCGAGCTTGAGTCAAAGCCTCACATGGTTCAGGCATGCCTGGCCTGGCACGACACGACACTATAGCATGCTCGGGCACATGCTTGGCACACTCTCGGCACAAATCATGTTGTGCCATGCCAAGGGTCTTCAGCTCACGTGTCGTGCCAGGCACAATTCGGGTGCGTGGCACATCCTCACGACATGGGCTACGATGCACCGACCAATGCACTATGGCCAACACAGTGACGCCTGACAGAGGATGAACAGTGATGCTCGATGGGCAATGCCAGCGTGGTAGCAAGGTGGCACGGTGGCAAAAGCCTAATTTAATCTTAACCAAGAATGGCCAGACTCGAACCAGCTTATACCCAAGTTGATTTCAGGCCACAAGTTGTGTCGGGCCTACCCTCTAGTGAATCATGTTGTGCCAAGCATATCATGATATTGTAAAGTGCCTTGCCTAGTATGACATGCGAGCCCAGTTGGGCCTAAAAAATAGGCCGATCGGCTCGGCCCAACCCATTTGACACATATTGTGACAAGAAACTTGATCGTGGCATCAATATTTGGTCATGACAGCAATATTTGGTCATGACAGCAATATTTGGTCATTACAATAATATTTGGTCATGAAAATAATATTTGGTCATGACAATAGACTTCGTCGTGACATTAACAGTTGATTGTGACAAAAATATTGGTCATGACAATAGACTTGATTGTGACATTAGAGTTAGTCATTACAATGAAACGAATAGAAAAAAAGGTCATGACAAAGAATTCAAAATTGGGCCGATCATCTTGGTTTGTTACAAAAATAACTTTGGAAGCTAGGGCTAGCACAAACCATATAAACACAAATTCTTCTTCAAAAATGAGAGTTCAGAAGGTAACCTGGGTGACTGGTAACTAATGCCACTACTTGATTTTTTTTTCTTCTTTTAGTGAAGATTTAGAGTATAATACTTTTTCTTGAGTCATTTTGTTTGGATCTGGAACTTTTCTTATAAGAAGCATGAATCTGAACAATAGTTGCTTATGTTTTTATGTTGTAATGGTTTTGTTGAATTTGAACAGGAATAAATCACATAAATTATAATGATTCAGTAAGGTGCAATCATCCTGTTCTTCTTCTATATGTAGTCCATAGGTGATTGCAAATCAAAGAGGGATCTTTGCTGAATCGATTTGGCTATTACATAATTTATTTTCTATAGGAATCAATGAAAGTTCCTTGGAATATAAAGTAAATCAAATGGCTTGGGGTACATTTCAATTACTTGTTTCCCATTTTAGAACCAAACACCCTTAATTTGTTGTATCTTTATTTATGCATGGGAGGCCCTCAGAGTGGCATAGAGAAGGTGAGAGAGAGAGAGTCAATGAATAAACTATTAAGGAGATATGTGAGACTAATAGTAGTAAATAAGGGAACTCTAATAGTTTATATAGAGAAATCTCCATTTTACTTAGAGATAAGGAAATAGAGTGATTCTCTCAATGAATCACTAGAGATATCACCTTAATTCTTTGAAGTAATCTATTTTACTATGTTGGATGGGATATCATCAAGGGAAGAGAAAACTCTCAAGGATTTAAAAAGAGATGCACAAATCATTTCCATATACTTGCAACACCCATGTCTTGAGAAGCAAGAGACTTGCAGTTACCATAAATGAGTATGAAGTATTGAGAAATAAAAATACTCAATTCTCATAAGACAACTCAAAATATTAGTAACCACTTAGATCCTTGACTTTTAGGAAAACAATGTAGTCTATGTGGTGAAAAGTGTAGCTACAAGGAGAGATCAACGGCTACACGACAATAGGTACTTGAAAGATTTTAACTTTTCTGTAGAAATTAGCAGTAATAGATAAGTCTAAAAAAATTGGCTACACTACAATACCTTGTGTTAGTATCAACTTCTGAAAGAGAATCGATCCAATCTAATTTATTTGTATGAAAATTTTTTAACCCTTGTTTTAGAGTTGTAGAACTTAATTTTCATAATCTATTAGCTAGCAACTGAAAACATCTTTTCAATGGTTCAAATAGTATGAATCTTTAATAGTTTAGATAATTGGCAACTCAATTCTTGTCAATCTTCATGGGAATGATAACAAGACTTAAATCCATTTTTCACAATTTGAATGACATGTGTACTTGAAGTATTATAGACTAAATCCAACTATAATCTCGGTTCAAAAGAGAGTGATTTAGTCTATACTAAAAAAGGAAGTCAAGTTTATGGCACCATTGCCCTAGATTGAAAAAAATGGTTAAACCAATATTTAGATCAAAGAAGGAAACACTAATTTGAACAAGTTTTGAATTAAAAAATTTTAAAAATCACAAAAATATGAATTAAAAGTAGGGTCTTATGAAGACACTTATCTTTTTAAGTTTCATGGATATATATATATATATATAGAATTGTATTTGATGCCACTAATCTCGTTTGATCTTAGTGTGTTTCAAGAAATAATTCATACACAAGAAGCAAGAATTAGGTATCCTACATCTAGATACTGAATCTAAAGAACACTAAGAAGCCAATGGAAGGACATAATAGCAATGATAGATGAAAGGATGACTTTAATAGTAAATCATAAACACATAGCAATACCTCCAAGGCGAGATACAATGGAAGATTTTTGGAGACAAATCATCCATAATGAATATTTAATAATGATGCAATCAACTATTGAGGCAATCAACTATTGAGGCAAACAACTTTGAAATTAAATCATCTTTGATCATGATGGTCCAGCAGAATCAATTTACATGCCATTTTCCCTTAAAGATATAGTAACCATATGGTTGTACTCTCTACCATATGACTCAGTAAACACATGGGAAGAGATGATGGAAGCATATCTTGGACGATTCTTCCCCCCATCTCTCACATCCGAACAAAGAGGATAGATCATAATCTTCTGACAAGGGGATGCAGGAGAGTCTATATACTACTTGAGAAAGATATAAGAGGATGTTGAAGAGGTTCCCAATACATGGAATTGATTTAAAAAAAGTAAATAGATATATTTCACTACTCGATGAATTATACCTCAAAGAGAATAATTGATGCAGCATGATGTGAAGCTTTTAAAAGAAGAAGTACAGAGGAAGCAAGACAACTTATCAAAGATCTTGCTATATGCAACATGAGAACACCCTTTGAACTAACAAATAGCAACAATAAAGCAAAAGAGATTGGAATGATAGAGAAGATTAGAATGACTACTATTGTGGGCAAGATTGATGCACTTATGTATTTGCTAGACATACAAGAAAAGAGAATACACACAGCTCATGAAATTGGAGTAGTAGAAAAAGATGGGAATAGCAGCAGTATTGAGGGCCAACAAGAAGAAGTTATATATGCAGTTGAGGAGGCTAACCACCTGAATGAACAAAGGAATCATTATTTCAAGTCCAACACAAATCTGCCAACACACTACACACCAGTATTGAGGAACCATAAGAACCTATCTTATGGTGGAGGAGGAAAACAAGACACATGGTATGATCAATATTACCAGCAAGGATATGCTCCACCAAGGTTTCAACAACAGTATCAACAACAAGAAGGAGAAAATAAGATTGATCATCCCGGTCAAAAAAAGTTTCCATCATTTGAAGAACAAATGATGCAATTCATGAAGGATAATAAAAGGATGCTAAGCCTCCAAGAGCATAAACTGGCTTAATTAGAGGCTTTCAAATCTAACACAGATATTGTAGGTCAATACAAGTGCTCCCCTCAAAAATATACAGACTCAAGTAGGATAATTAGCCTTAACTCTGCAAAGTCAGAATGAAGATGCTTTATATGGAAGCATCCAAGAGACTATATGGTTGTGCAACTAAGAAGCAAGAAGGAATTGGAGAACTCAAAGTATGATGAAGGTGGAAATATGAAGCACAATTCATAGAATACTACAGAAGAAACTGAAATATTAGGGAAACATCAACATGATGAAGAAGGAAATAGGAAGCATATAAAAACTTAGATATCTAGGAATGAAGTTCCATACCCTTAGAGATTAAAAAGGGCTAAGGTGGAAGAAAAGTTCTCCAAGTATTCAGGAGATCTTCAAGATGGTAAAAATCAGCCTAATTTTTTTAGAGGTAGTTGCACATATGTCACTATATGTATTGTTTCTGAAGGATATCCTAAATAGAAAAGAAAATTTACTGAAGATGGAGTGATAAACATAATTGCTACATGCAATGAAGTCATCTAGAGAAGATTGCCAGAAAAAATGAAAGATCCAAGAAGCTTCACCATTCCATGCACCATTGGGGCAGTTAATTTTAAGAAAGCTCTTTGTGACTCAGTTTCTAGCATTAATTTGATGTCTTTGCATGTGGTTAAAATGTTAATTATGGGAGATCTGTCTCCCACTTCTGTCACCCTACAAATGGTAGAAGAACAATGACTAAACATGACAATATCTTGGAAGATGTACTTGTCAAGTGGGAAAGTTTGTTTTCACTATGAATTTATTATACTAAACATTGAGAAAGATTCACAAATTTTACTGTTGTTTGGAAGACCATTCCTTACAACTAGAGCTGCCTTGATAGATGTGCAAAAGGGAGTGTTCACTCTCAATGTTGGAAATGTGACAGTTCACTTCAACCTTGACAAGAGACTTGATTAAATATATATAGATATTCAGGAAGACATGTTAGTAGAAATTTGTATCCCTTACAGTTATAAAATGGATAATGATTATAATGTTCCACTTTCATTCAATAAAAATGAGATGAATTTTTGATATATAGAAACTATTTTGAATTTGAATGAATATAATAGTGAGAATTTCTATTAAACTAAAGAGAAAGAAAGGCAACAAAGGACAAATATAGTAGAGCTTCAATTAATAGAATTATCAAACTATTTGGAATATGCTTTTATATAATTAGAGAGAGCTAAACTAGTAATTATTTTTGCTGATTTGACTGATATTAAGAACAAAAGCTACTGAAGGTGTTAAAAAAATATAAAGAAGTTATTACTTGGTTTATTAAAGATTTAAACGGTATTACTCCATCAATCTGTATGCATAAAATCTTATTGGAGGATAATGCAAGGGCTTCAATAGATCATCAAAGAAGATTGAATCCCTTGATGAAAAAAGTTGTCAGAAAAAAGAGTCTTGAAATTATTGAATGCAAGATTTATATATGAAATATCAGATAACTCCTGGGGGTGCCTAGTTCACTTGGTTCATAAGAAGGGTGGATTCATTATGATCAGAAATGAAAAAAATGAAATTATTACTACAAGAACTTTAACCGGATGGTGGGTGTATCTAGATTATAGAAAATTAAATTCAACAACTAGGAAAGATCACTTTCCATTATTCTTCATTGATCAAATGCTGGATAGGTTTGTAGGACATCCTCATTTTTATTTTCTTGATGGATATTCAAGATATAACTAGATTACCATAGCACCTGAGGATTTATGGAAATCTATATTCACATTCTCTTATGATACATTTGCTTTTAGAAGGATGCCAATTCAAGTTTTGCAATACTTCATCCACATTTCAAAGGTGCATGATGTCAATGTTCTCAGATTTGATGGAGACGGTTATATAAATATTCATGAATGATTTCATAGTATATGGATCTAGTTTTGATCATTACATGCATAATTTGTAAATAGTACTTCAAAGATGCAAGATCAAGAATTTAGCCATGAATTGAAAGAATTATAATTTCATGGTAATAGAAGGCATTATCTTGGGGTACAAAATTTTTATAGTTGGTTTGGAATTAGACCAAGAAAAAGTTTTCATTATCAAAACTCTTTTATCTTCTAAGAAAGTCAAGGGAATTAGAAGTTTCTTGGGACATGCTAGATTTTATAGAAGATTTATCAAGGACTTCTCAAAGATATCAAGACTTTATGCAGATTATAGGAAAGGGACTTAAGTTTCAACCTTGATAAGTCCTGCCATACTACATTTCAGGCTCCTATTGGAATGTCCCCATATCAAATTATCTTTGGAAACCTTATAATACCTCTAGAATTGGAATACAAGGCAATGTGGGCCATCAAACAATTACATTTTGACTTCAAGACTTTGAAAAAAAGAGAAATTATTGCATATAAATGAGTTGGAAAAGTTAAGAATTGAAGTTTATGAAAGTGCTAGGATCAACAAGGATAAAAAAAAGAAATGACATAATCAAAGGATCTTGAGGAAAGAAGTCAAAATGGAGTGGCCTATATATAAAAGTAACAAGCATAACTTTTGGAATAGTAACAGTGAGAACTAGTGTTGGAGAAGACTTTAAGATAAATGGTCAGAGACTTAAGCACTATCTTAGTATAAGATGAGTTCAGATTAGAAGGAATACCTACAATGAGAATGAGTGCCAAAGCAAGGAACAACAACCAACACAATCTAGCTAGAGACTCAAAACTAAGCAACTGATGGGAGGCAACTCATATGAGTTTCATTTTGAGTGTTTAAATTTATCTATTCATGTAATTTCTTTTTCTCTTTTGAAGATAGAATTTATGGTTAATGCTTTTCTTGATGAGAGTTTGTAGAAATTTATAGGAAGGAGGACAAATTAGCACATAATGAAAGGTTGACTAAAAAAATGTTCATCGAGTCACAAGCAAAGATCATACTTAAAATGGAGTATTCTCTTTCCCTTAGAAGTGAATTTTTTTTAAAAAGTGGCTTGACTATGAGTTTGGGGCTAGAAAATTTTAGAAACAAAAAGAGGGGGGGGGGGGGGGGTTATATTGACTTGATTGGAGTGTTTAATTAGAGATTGCATTGCTTACTCAATCAATCTTGAATTAAAACATTTTTTTTGTAAGTTATGACATTTTGGCATCAGTTGCAATAAGAAATAAAAAAAAAGACTCAAATTTGGTCACAACATAGTACATTTAAATTGCGACACCATTTGTAGAGGTCAAAATAGTTTAATGTCACGACAAAAATTCATATTAATTTGATAGAGTAGATAAAATGATAGAAATCAATGTTGTGCCCACATAAAGGAATGTCACGAGGCTTCCATTTCAAGCAAGCTGCGACAAACAAAAAAAATTCTCAATTCTTATAAGACTGCTCAAAATATGAGCAACCAAATAGGTCATTGACTTCTAGAGAAGCATGGTAGTCTATGTGGTGAAAAGTATAGCTATAATGAGAGATCCATGGCTACATGACAAAATGTGCTTGACAAATTTTAATTTTTTTGTAGAAATTAGTCATGATATATAAGTCTAAAAGAATTAGCTATACTACAACACCTTAAGATAGTATCAACTTTTGTAAGAGAACCAATCTAGTCTAATTTATTTTTATGAACTTTTTTTCTGACTTTAGAGTTGTAAAACTTGATTTTTGTTATCTTCTAGTTAACAACTGAAAACATCATTTTCAATGGTTCGAATAGTATGAATCTCTAGTAGTTTGAGTAGTTTGCAACTCAGTTCTTGTCATTCTTAATGGGAATGATATCTAGACTTAAATCCATTTTTTAATGCTTGAATGACCTATGTACTTGCAGTATCATAGACTAAATCCAACTATAATCTCTATTCAAAAAAGGGTGATTTAGTTTATACTAAAAAGGTAGTTAGTGTTTTGCATATTTCTATTACTTTGGATGTCTACTAGGGTTGAGATAAATTATGCTTTCCAAACCCTAGCTTTTGGTACTTTTCTCATGCCATAGAATTCTTCTCAAATATTTCTCATTTTATGCTTTTATACCTGAACGACTAGGTGTTAAATTTTAGTTGAAAGTTGCAACTTTTAAGTATGCTACACCTTTGTCTTTTAGTATCTACAACACAAAATGATGATGGTGGAAATAAGTCACGGCTTTGATTTCTCTCTTGTATTAGATTTCCACAACACTATGAATGGTCATGTTTGTACATTTTGTTTCTATAACTCAAAATCATGGTGCTGGAAATGTGCTGCAGCTTTGGTCATTTCTCCATAGTAAATTAAAAACTCGTAGTCCTAGAAATGATTATGAGTCGAATAAATGTTCACTAGAACTCTCTATAGCTAAAATATATAGTGCCGAAGAAGTATAGTGACTTTTAACTTAGTTTTGGTGGCTATCAGGGCTATGTAATTAGAAATTTATTATATTCGATGATGTTATATCTTTTAGTACTAATGAGATACTTGGTTATTGTGATTTAAAATTAATGAAGTAGTAAAAATTATTATAAGCTAGTATAATTGTGACATCAAAAAAGTTCCACAACTAAAAATAAAATGATATATAATGAACAAATTATATTAATAAGGAAATAGTATCATAACATATAAATATTGTCATGACTATTTGTGCATAGTTTCGACTAAAAATAGATAAAAACTACCATATAAGCTCAATGAGATATAGAAAAGTCATAACATAAGAAATCTTTATGATTTTATATGACCCCCTGCTCCCATCTTTCTCAACAAATCGCTAATTTTTATATTTCACATAAAAACTACTTAATTTCACAACTATTCATCATAATCTATCAAAAATCACAATCTAGTAAAATTATTCTATTTAAAGGTCTTTTATATACAAAGAATTCCATGAAGTTATTATATTACATAATAGTGAAATACTGTCATGAAGTTAGTATTGCACATAAAAAAATTGTGACAACTTATTAAAATAGTTATAGCATACAAATATTGTCATGACTTATTTTATAGAGTTGTAGAAAAAAAAAGCTTCAAGAACTTCTTAGTAGATTGCGAGTAGTATAGCCAAATCATGACATTAGAAATATCATGAATTTCCATTATTTTTTAGCTTTTCAAGTTATTACTTCATCAAGTTCTTCAATTCTACCAACAAAACTTTTTATTTCATTAATATTCAAAAAATTTTATAAAAATTATATTTTAGTGAAATCTATTCATTTAAATCCCAAATCAATAGAAAAATATCATTATTTCCATGTTAAATAATCTAAAAAGTTAGTATGTGGGGTGTCGAACATGAATCATTTGCTACAATGACTCTATATTCTAGAGATACTTTTCCTTAATCACGACATATTTGTTATTGTATTGTGACTGTGTACTAGAGAAGATTCAAAGATTATTTGATATCACAACCTCAACCCAATGTCATGATTTTTAACTTATTGAATTATTATAGTAAATGATGAGGCCTCAATAATATAAACAAGGGAATTAAATAATTTCAAAAAGGAGAGTAGGGGCATTCAAAATACAAAGCTAAGGAACATGTTTCCATCAAAGGGTAGGAATGCCTCCTTCAATTAGGGATAAATTCAAGTTGAGCACAAGTAAGAATAAATTAGAAATCAGATTTGAGACCTAAATCTTCATGTTGGCTATCATTGAAAACTTTCAATGAGATGAGATGATGCTCCAATCCTTTCATACAAAATCATTCTATATGTAAGGCTAATTAGGGATCTATAATTGATTTATGTAAATATAAATCAATGGATATGGATGTTATGGATCTAATATTGTTTATGTAAGGCTAATTAGATCATTAAATAGAAATCTAATTAGGTGTCTATGAATTGTAATAAATAATTTTAAATTTCTATGATTTAAATATTAATGGATATGGATGTTAAGTAGAATAGAGACTTAGGATTCCACCACCAAATAGATTTATGCATGTTAATTATGGTGGATGATCATAGATAAGTCATGAAATATACTCATGTGATTGACATCAAAAAAAGTGACAACCTTTTATTTCTATATTTTTTGATAAATCTATATTTTAAAATTCTAAATTTATTTAAGTTAAATTGATGCTAGTATGATACATAATATGCTGAAAACATAAATAAAATTATGATGATTTTATTATGCATCTTCTAGATGAACTAGACTTCAATTTACATGGGGGTTATATAGAATGTATAACCTAGAAGTTTATTATTCTAGGGAGTTATATGTTGGCTATGGTGGATAGTGATAGGTATGTTATGAAAAACAATAGAGGAGATGCATTTCGTAAGATGATAATAACCATGCGCTCATTTCCTCTTATATGACTTTCATTATTGAAATCACTTATTAGATATATATCAATTGGCAAGGGTATGATGCTTATGAAGCTAAAAGCTCAAATATAATTATTACCCTATTATTTTATGTATTTCATGACTATTCATATTGGAGAATATAATTAGACACTCAATGTAGTTGTCAAGGGTAGTTAATGTATTGGCTAAAAGGATTGAAATATGGATGACTTATGAATAAAATAAGTATTATTTCTAAGATAAAATACCGAAGGCACAATTATAAAGAAACTATACTTCATAGTGACAGTCCATTGTTGGTAATCACCTTCTATGCAAAGAGGAAAAAATATAATTTACATCATCCTATCTTTTTTCTAGCAATCAAACATGGTATTACCACAATATTAAAGAAAAACTCATTATATATAAGAAAATAAATCAATCTTAGAGTCCAAGTATTTATCTGAGACCCAAGTTAATCTTCTAAACTCAAGTAGTAGTTAAATTATTATTACTTGTTCAAATTGATTATATATTTTCTATGGAATCAATATTTAGACTTACATAAACTATATTACTTATATGATCTATATACTTATATATATCTATTGAACATATACAATCATCTAATAAAATTCTGGTGTTGTGTTATGATAATAAATTTTAACACTATAACAATGTCATAATAAGTTTTTTAAATCATTGTAAAAGATTATTTTTAGTTTGATTGGGTAACTTTTAATTGAACTAACTATTTCTAAAAAAAAATAGTTCTGTTTCTAGTTGGGTTGATATTTATTATTGTTTAGTGTATGTTTTTTAATTTATTTGTTTGTTTTTTTAGCTACCAAATTTATTTATCAAAGATTTGAGACTGAGCCAATATCTCTGGACCCATAAATTGATTGAACAAGAAGACCTATATTGAGAAAAATAGTTAAGAGAAAAAGCATGGAAGATAAATGAGTAATAAGATTAACCAATGTGATGTAGAACAAGTTATTCACAAACTTATTCCCAACCAAACCTTACGAGATTACTAGAGCCTAGGATTTATGGACAAATACTATGGGATCTAGATGCATTTAATACAAGCAACTCATTTTGATTTGAAGAATAGCTCATAACCATGTTGCAAAAATACAAGTATTGTGGATGCTTTTAAGATGACCCAAATACACATGTCACAACTTTTTTAGAGTTCTGTAATATGGTGAAAATGAATAAAGTTAACCTAAATGAATTAAAATTACAACTATTATCATTTTTTTAGGGACAAGGAAAGAACTTGGTCATAATCCTTATCTAGAGGATCTATTGAGAGTTGAGATGAACTTGTATATGTTTTTCTAACTAGGTTCTTTCTACTTCAAATTACATGATAACTGAGGGCATAATTCAACTAGGTTAGATAAGATGAGCCGAAGACCTTGTGTTTTTTTTTTCTAAATGAATTTCTCTTCTGTGGTGGCTCTAAACTTTGCATGGTTAAAGTTTGGTTTCACGACATTGAAAGAGGGATAAATTTATATTTTGCGACATGAAATAAATAAACAAAAAGTAGCTACTTTGTGTGTGTTTTTTGAAAAGTCAAAGTGATGACTGATAGCTAAAACTTTTTTTGTATGATCTGATCAAAATCACAGCTAGGTTTGAATATGTGATCCATTGATTTGAATGGTTTTATCATGTATCAGTATCAAGGTATGATGAGTATGCAATGAAACAATAGGAGAACATTTATTTCATCACAAAATGAAAAAAGAAATCTTGGGTACTTCCCAAGCAACATTATGTTTAATGTTCATAGCTAGTCATTCACTGAATCATTACTTCTATCTATCATCTTTTCAATTCATTCTAACTCCTCTTTTTAAATTTTTACTTCCTTTCTCCATGTATTTTTAGTGTTAGCCAATTATACTATATAGAAAATTATCTTAATGGTATTTTCAACATAGATCCATGATATTGAATGATTAATCTTTTCCTTTATTCTGACCACAAATTTAAAGAATATCATGGCTCGTTTGGCCTCCTTGACCTCATTATCACTATTGAATATATTTATTTTAGCTATTAGAAATTCTGATGTAGCACTTTGTTTAAGCATACTCAAATTAGTGTCTTCAAATCTCATTTCGAGTTGTTTTACCCACTTTTCTTTTGCCTCATTTGGTCTTCTCATCTCTATAAGTAATTCAGAAATTATATCTCTAAATGATAAGCTGAAGGCTAGATAAAAAAAATCAATTGAAAGATCTTCATGTCTCCCATATCTGAAATCTTCATAGCTTATAACATTCCGATAATAGATTTGATTCAGGTCACTATTAGGGTTTAGGGTTTAAGTTGAACAACCAAACTAAATAATCCCCAATAAATGGTACCAAAAACTTATTATGACTTTATTATAATGCTCAATTTTTAGAATTAAGCAATTCCTCAAAAGCTCCTTAAATGAGGGTTTCTCATCCAACATAGTTCTAAAAGTATATAGGTTATATAAATAGTAAAGTGAACTTTATCTAGATATCAATTACATATGGATTGTTTAGGTAGTTTGATCAACCAACAATTAATCAACCACTAATTTAGTCAGAAAAAAAATTGAGTTTTTTTGTAACTCTTAGTTTTTAGGGGTGATCCATTTCATTATACACAATTTCATGTTCAACTTATCTAGTTATAAAATTAAGATTGGTTTATTATAACAATACTCTAGTGTTCTACTAGCATATAAGATGGTTATCATCTATTGTGTCCTACCCAATGATAATCTCCTCATAGTTGTGCCCATGATACTTTGTCACCAAAATAATAAATCATTTCTATGTGAGGGTCATTCACAAGTCCAAACTTTTTAGAAAACTTGTCAACTACCCTTAATGATTACTTTATATGTGTATTCTTATTATCTAGCTCATGTGTCATAAAGACATGAATAGATGTGGTATTACAAATATTTATACTTTCAGCTTCGTAAGTACTATACTCATAAAAATTAACATGCCTTCCATCATATTTCACTAATAGTAGTGAAATGATAGAAAGTAGCTCACAAGGCTATCATCACTTTACATGTCACCCCCACTTATATGTGTCTCATGACTTACTTATCATTGTCTACTATAATGATAGGTGACTCAGACCTTAAAGGTGAAACTCATAGAAGAATATTATATACAATTCTCACATCAATTGAGAGTCAATTCATATTAGATATACATAATTGATTGACTTATAAAAACATTCATATTTTTGGATTCAGAAGTATCATACTCGCAATAATTAAACTTACCTCAATTTTGAGTTTTAACATATATGTTTATCTATTACATCATGATTTAAAAAGGTTGTTACTTTCTATCAATATACATGGGTGTGCCTCATGGCTTTCATTTTACCATTCCACCAAGATAGTACATACAAACCTACCAATAGTAAAACCCTAATGTCAGTTCTAACTAAATATAATATCTATCAATAACCAAACCACATTACAAATCAAACATAAAATTCTTCAATTATATATATATATCTTATCTAACAAAATATATCAACCATAAACATCAATTTTACCTAATATTGGAGAGGATTTCATATGAAATAATTCAAAATACATCTCAGAGAATTTTGTATTTCCAACGATAGCCCTTAAAAAAATCTATGATACAAAACCTTAAACCTACAATTCTTGTTTAGCACACCAATGCTCTCTATAACTCATTGTAGCCAAAAGTCAAAGCACTAGAGAATCATCATAGTTATTTCCTTAGTATTTGTGACTCTAAAAAAGAAAGTTATAGCATTGGAGAATATCATAACTTTTAGCACTAGTGGGATATTTGGCTATTATAAAATAAAATTAATGTCACGACCATTAAAGTATTATTTAAAGTATTATTGAGCTAGTATGGTTACAACTTCAAATAAGTTCCATAGCTAAAAAGAATGTATCGCACAATAAAATATTTATGTAAATGAGGTGGTAGAGTCTTAGCATATGAAAAATATCATGACTACTTATTGTGAGTTTCGAACAAGAATGTATATCAAAACTACTCTATATGCTCTTCAAGATGTAACTAAATCATAACATGATAGATGCTATGAATTTACATGACTTTTTTATCCCCTCATACTCAACAATTTTATCAAGTATTATATTTCACACAAAAGCTATCCAATTTCACTATTATTCACCATAATCCATCAAAACAATAATTTTATGAGTTCATTCTATTTAAAGTTCATTTTTATGCAAATACATAAAGAATAATCACTAAAATAACTAGTAATATTTGAAATTTGACATACCAAACAAACTCACTCACTTAAGTTATTGCTCATCCTTGAGCAATTAATCCTCCTCTAAAAAAACTAACTTTCCACATCAACACAAACAATAACAACACAATAGGAATCAATTACACCAATGGCCAAGAAAACAAAAATATATATAATCATAGTGTGGAAGGTCAACAATATGATTTTCATTTAGTATCATACTCATTAAATGAAAATCTAATCTAAAATATTATAATAGTGGCATATAAGTGGATGGTCTCTATGAAATTTTTATTGGTTGCTACCCAAGCTGACATCTTGACAACAATGTTATGTAATGCATGTTTTCTCTTCCTAATGGCATTTAGTGAGTATTAAATAAAATCCCATTGCAAATTATTATTTGTTTATAGTTCTCTCAATAGTACACACCATCTACAATTCCTTCATTATATTCTCTCCACTATTTTATTCCACTCCATTATAGCAACCTTTTATGAGTCGAAGTTATATGACTGAGCTAACACCTTGGTGCTTAGAAGATAAACAGTTAAAAGATAATACATAGCTACTTATTTGTGGAAAATCTTAGAAAAATTGTTAAGGAGCTAAAGGAGAAAAAGGATGCAAATGATGATTATCTAAGAAGAACTGAGAAGAGAATGAGTGGGAAGTGTCAAGTGGAATATCTAGGGGAAACCTTGATGGAATAAAAAATAGATATGTGGAGATTTTAATAAATTTCAAAACAAAGTCAAGAATGAGGAAATGAAAGCCTTAGAAAACTTGAAGGCCATGGGACTCATTAGAGATACAATAATTGATAGTGACATGACTTTTGAAAAAGTTGTAGCTTTGGGAGGATGATTAACAATAGAATGGAAAACCCCAGAAGAACTAATTTTGAAGACATTGCCCTATTATATTCATTATGTTTTTTTGGTTGATAACAAGATCAAACTAGTTATCATTTTATCATTGCTAATGGATGATGTGGGAACTTAAGTATTGAATCTCATAAAAAATTATGAGGGTGCTAATGCATGGTCATTAGATGATATTAAATAGATAAGCCTATCAATATGCATGCATAAGATCCTTATGGAGGAAGATGCGAAGCTAATAATTGAATGACAATAACAAATTCATGAAAGACATTATAAAAAAAAGAAATTATGAAATGCCTAAATATGGATATTATCTAAGTGATATCTAATAGTCTATGAGTGAACCCAATACATCTTGTGCATAAGAAAGGATGATTGAAAGTGGTGAAGACGAAAAATGATGAAGAGATTTCCAAGCACACAAAATCAGATGGCGACTATGCATTTATTATAAGAAATTGAATAAAAGTGCGAGGAAAGAGCACTATCCACTCTCATTCATGGATTAGATATTAGATATAATCTTCTTTTATTTTTTTACTTATTTGTTAAATAGATATTCAAGTTACAATTAAATTTTGATTGATCATGTAGATCAAGAAAAGATAATATTAACCGACCCATATAAGACATTTTCTTTTTAGGAGAATGTCATTTGGACATTGTAATGCCCCAGCAATGTTTTAGAAATATACGAATATAATCCTTATTAATCTTTTTAAGGAGAAAACAAAAATATTCATGGATGATTTCTAGTCTATGGATATTCTTTTGAAGAGTTATATAATTTAGAAGTTTTGTTAACCATATTTAAAAAGAGAAATTCATTTTAAAATGGAAAAATCATATGATTTCATGGTTAATGAGGAGATAGTTATTGAATATTTAGTCTCAGCTAGAGGATTGGAGGTTGATGAAACAAAAGTATCCATTTTTAAAACCTTAACCCACCCTACTATCATAAAAGTGGTGATGGGTTTCCTCAAATAGATGGGGTATACCCTTGATTCTATCAAAACTTTTTGGAAACAGCTAAGGATTTTGTATATTGTTGGAAAAAAATATGACATTTAACTTTGATCAACAATACATATATTCCTTTGAAGAGTTAAAAATAAGATTAGTTGAAACTCTAATTTTGATCATGCTATGATGGAATGAACTATTTCTCATTATGTGCGAAACAAGTATATATTCTTGGGAGCCATAGTGGGATATATGTGAGATAACATTTTTATAGTAATTTCATATTCCAATCATACTTTGAATGAATTACAAGTAAATTATATAATGATGGGGAAAAAAATTTAGTCGTGGTTTTGTCTTACAACAAATTCTAAGCATTCATCACTGGAGCAAAGATGTTGATTTACAGGTATCATGTCACTGTGTGATACTTGATGATAAAAAATGAGACTAAACCAAAATTGATAAGTTGGATACTTGTCCAAGAATTTGATCTAAAAATTATAGATAAGAAGAGCAGCAACAATATGATAGCTGACCATTCATTGTGGTTATAATTTGGAGACGACAATATTAAAGAAACCAAATGTATTTAGATGCCTATATCCCCCTATATTATTTAATAAAATCCTCATTTTCTTTCAAGGATATAAAAAAGACTAATTAAAAGCTTAAGCATCATCCTAACTTGAGGATGACACTATCTTACCAAAATATTTGTACCCTATCATTCTGAACCTTCTTTTATTAAGTATGGCTAGTATCATTTTTATGTGTTTCAATTCTTCCAAAAAAGCCCATTCTTAAGTTAAGGATCAAGAAATCTTTGACTAAGCTTATTGAAAACTTCTTGAGTGAGCAAGTTTTGTTAGTAGAGACTTGATTTTCATGGTAATTGATTTTGTAACTATTTAGCATGTAGAATCCGACTCTATTTTTCACTTCACATAAAAAAACATATTAATGATGTGAAATATTATCTTTGTGATGATCCATTATTATTTAAATGATGTACTGATCAGATTACAAAGAGATGCACCCCCAAAAGTAAGCAATAAGCATTATCCTCAAATGTCTCATTCATCCTCAAATAGAGGATATTTTGTGGGAAATAAAACTGCTCAAAAAATATTGCAATCTAATTTATTTTAGCCATCATTATTTCAAGATTATCAAAGCATTACACAATGATGTGATAAATGTGTGAAGGAAACTTTATTGGGGAATATATTTAGACAGCATGAAACTCCATTAAATGGTATTCTTAAAGTGGAAATTCTTGATGTTTTAGGAATCAACTTTATGAGTCATTTTCTAGAATCTTGTGAAAATGAATACATTATATTGGCAACCATTTATGTATCAAAATGGGTGGAAATAGTAGTAGTGTAAAAAAATGATGCAAAGATGGTTTGGAAATACTTATGCAAATACATTTTACCCGTCATAATACCCTAATGTATCATAAGTGATTGGAAAAGCTATTTCTATAATATGATATTAGAGCATATTTAGAAAAACATAAAATTGAAGAACTCATATATCATTTGCAAACAAATGGATAAGTAAAAATCTTGAACATGGAGATTAAGAAAATATAGGAGAAGATGATCAATCCAAAAAAAAAAAATTGTCTCAATATTTGGAGGAGACACTATGGAGTGATAGAACTAAATTTATGATACTCTTGGAAATATCTTCTTTTCAATTTGTCTTTGGAAAGACTTGTCATTTTTTATATTGAATATGAATATAAAGTATAATGAACTATCAAAAAGTTGAATTATGACTTGAAAGATACAAAGAAAAGAAAAGTTATATAAATGAACGAATTGGAAACATTGAGAAATGAAGTATATAATAATTCACTAATTTATAAAGATAAAATAAAATAATAGTATGATAAGAATTTGCAAAGAAAATAGCTCAAAATTAGAGATAAAATATTGATGTTCAATTATTGGCTAAAGTTGTTCCCTGGGACGTTGAAATCTCATTAGTATGATCCTTTTTGAAATAATATATATGATCTTTCTGGGGTAGTCATGGTAAAGTCAAAGGATAAAAGGAAATCTAATGTAAATAATAAAGGGTAAAGTATTATATAGTTGAGACAGAAACTATGAAAGATCGAATCAAAGTCAAAGCCATGATTATGCTCATCACCATGACTTTGGGGGTGCATAACCAAATTGGCCAAAAAAATATCAAAGATAAAGATAGTTGCGGATAGTGCCACAATTTTGGTATTACTTAATAAAATTGTCTTTCAAAAGTTCAAAGACAAAGTTGCTATTATGCATAGTACCATTACTTTGATGTTACAAAATAAAAATTATAAAAAAGTGCTTAAGGACAAAGCTGAGATTCTATATAGTGCCATGACTTTGTTGTTATGAATAAAAATAACCAAAAAGAGCTCATGGAAAAATTGTGGCTATGCACAACATCACGACTATAGAGGTATAAAACAAAAAGGACAAGGAAAAGCTAGAAAGCAAAGCTATGGCTTTGCTTGGCTCCACAACTTTGGGGATACATCAAAAAAAAGGACTATGCTACCACAGAAGAAAAAGCCATAATATTTACCAATGCCATAGCATCCAAATAAGTAAATGCTTAAGAAGTAAATATAGTTGAAGCAAGCTAGGGGAAGATACAAAAAAGGATGAGGTAACATAGTACACTTGAATTTATCTTTAATAGTTTGAGATTTTTGATAAAGAAAAGAAGGTATTGATTGTCTAACTATAGTTATTAAACATAGTGTTTCTCGGGAGACAACCCAAAAATTTTATTTTTCATATTTGCAGTGTAATAAATACATATATCCATCACACACATAATTGTAAACACTCAACTTCTCATGAGTATACTTGTGGAACTCAAACCCCACTTTGACTATCAATAAGTCCACTCGATTTTTCTTCACTATTTTGGCACCCTAAATACTCAAACCTAGGCATAAAGAAAAGAATATATTTTTTTTAGATGTTGGAATTTTTTTACAGAGGAAGAAGTTTTTGCTCAAGGATGTGCAATAATTTTACGGTAAAAGTTTATTCCGTATTCAAATTACCAAATATTCTTGAATATTTTGGTATTTTTAGATGATCTATAAGCATGGAAATAAAACATAAGTCATAAATGGATCTATTTCACAACTTTGGAGTTTTGGTGGATTTTGATGAATAGTCATCAAATCGATAAAATTTTGGAGAATTTTTGTAAAGGATTGATTATGAAGCATAATGTAGTTTTGACATTAATTATTGGCCAAAACTCTACCTAATTAATCATGATAATCTTTGTAACAATGATATTATCTTGGAGTCACAATTATACTTATCTTAAAATAATTGAATAAATATGATATTAATTTTACATCATAGTATCCAAATATCCAACTAGTGCTAAAAGTAATGTTTACTCTCTAATATCATATCTTTATCATTAATAAGGTTTAGCAATCTCAAGTTAGAGTCATACATTTTTTACAATAAAGTCAAACCTACTCAAGTCAAAGCTATGATTCTTGTCCTTGAGTATGTCCATTCACCATGATCACGACTCTTGTCCTCAAGAAAAGGCAAAGCCATGACTTCTTTTCCAAGCTAATTGCTAGTGGCATGATATTTTTTTAGCACCATGACTATATAATATATTAAAGAAATCAAGGTTAGTGTCACAGCCATTCTTAGTGCTGTAGCCACTTTAGACACAAGAAAAACCCTTCATGCATTATAGCATTTCTCATTGTCATCGTTACATGATACACATGAATGGCAATTTCCAAAGTCTTGACCATTTACAATACAACAACTATTTGATGATTAATTGAGACTAATTTCAATGTCATGAGTGCTCCTAGCATTCAGCCATATTATGCATATGAGAAGTCATTCCCAATGTTATTGTCATTCCAAGCACAACAACCGTATGATGCACATGATAGAGAAAAATGCTAAAATCATTGTCATTACTATCATCATGACTTTGAGTTATGGAATTTAGTGGCCAAAATCATAAAAATTAAGGCTAAAGTTATGGTTGCTTTTTACTTAAAGAAAGATTGGAATATGATCTAGAGTCATGACCACTTTTTAGAGTCATGGTCACTTTTTAGAGTCATGACCTCAAGATCAAAAAATTAAGGCTAAAGTTATGACTTCTTTTTGAAAGCCAGGACTTTTTACTTAAAGAAAAATAGAAATTTTCGAGTATAAAAGAGGAAGAGAAGAAATCAAGAAAAATCTCTTATTTTAACTTTCTTATATGCACCAAACAAAAGCCAAAACACAACAACTAAACTATAGAAGTGATTTCATACTTAGAAGCTCTTCAAGTAAGTAAGAGATGTAATATATAATATAAACCCTAGAATTGAAGATATAACTCTGATACTACCTCTCTAGAGAAGATTCAAGAATTTATAACAAAATTGTAGGTGGTATAGGATTAATGAAGCTTTATTTGTGTGATGTATAAATAGTTTTTTTATTAATTAATGTATTTTTTATTTATGTTGTATTATATAAATTAATGAGTGGGTGATTAAATAGAATTTGAATTAAGGATTTGACTATTAGTATATTTTTGAAAGGTATCATAAGTAGATGATGATAGGTAAACCATGAAACTTACTCATACATATGACATGAAGGAACTGATAGCCCTTTCGATAGTGATGATGTATGAGATAAGCATATTTGTTAAAACTAGAAATTTAGGTATGGTAATCTTTGAGTATGTCACTTATGAATCTGAAATCACAAACCATTTTACTTACCAATCTATTATATATGTATTAAAAAAACTAGTTCTTAATTGAGGAATATATTATATAGAATATTCTTCTATGAGTTTCATCTTTAGTGTGTGAGTCACATTATCAATAAAAAGAATGGGGTTAAATAATTCTTGGGATGTCTGTCAGTATATCATGAGTCATAAGATGGTAACAATCCTTTAAGTTTATTTCACTCATATGGTTGTTATTTGTAAAACTTGAGAGAAATATATATTAATTTTGATGGGTATTGTGCATACAAAGCTAAAGTACAAAATACTTATAAAATACATCAATTCTTAGTTATTATGACACCTAAGATTGAAGAATAAAAGTGTAAATAGGAAATAATCATCAAAGACAATTAAAATTTTCCCTAAAAGATACAAGCTTGTAAATGACTTTTGAGGAGAGATAATTTGTTGTTTGGTAATAAAGTATGAAGGAGATAGCTATGAGAGGGCCATCATTAGGATGAGCTCAAATGTGATAATCAGCTTTTATGCCATTAGGAAAAATAGTCATTATATAATAACCAAACCTTTATTCTATAACCAAACCAAATACAATTCAAATATATATCATATAAGATTGATACAATAATCCAATATATTTATTTTACTAGTATCAAGTTCTCTCACTCTTTATCAACCAAATTAATGATATAATTCCGATGAGATTGATATATTACAAAAAGTCTTTTTTTCTATGTATACAATTCATATACTTACTAATTTTTATTGAAATGATACCCTTACCAACATGCTATTAGGACATACCCCAACCATGATAATTAGGCAACATAACCGAGTCACAATAAATTTTCCAATCAAAATGTACCTAATTTTTTCTCACGTAGTAATTTTTTTCTTGTCTATCCTCTAGATTAGAATAAACTTCTTTCACAATGGAAGTATTACCCCATTTCTTTGTGCATACTAAAATAGAGTCCACTCTTTCTCACTTAGCAATCAAAATGTACCTAATTTATGCGAGTCTATTTTAGAAAAGTCAGCATGGATGCCATGGATTTTGGAAAACCCTTTGCTATGCTCAACTTATGTTGCTTACTTTTAACCTTGTGACTCATCTCTACAATGTTTCTCTACCCCTGTTACTTCAAAATCAAGCTCTCTTCCATGGTGGCTTGGATGTTTGTAGTTAGGGTTTAATTTTGTGGCATCGAAAGAGGGAGAAGATGTGAAGCATAAAAAAATTTTCTTTCTCTACATGAAATTAACAAACAAAAAGTCATGACTTCATGTATTTTTTTTGAAAAGCTATTGTGCTGACTGATGGCCATGACTTTTCATATTAAATATAATTAGAATAAAGTGTTGTTGGAATCTATGACCCAGTGACATGGAGGGTTTTTACTTTTTATTATATATCAGTATGGATGTGTGATGTGTATACAAAAAAAATATAATAACACTTATTTAATCACACAACAAAATAAAAATTCTTAGGTTACCTCCCAACCAGCACTATGTTCAAAATTCCTAGCCAGACTTTCACTAAATTATTATCTTATCTATATAGAATACAGTTCATGCCATCTTCTCTATGTAATTTTTACTTTCTTTCTACTTGTATTTTCAGCTTTGGAAAGTGATACTCTATAGAAATTTACTTTAAGGGCATTCTTCACATAGTATCCATATTACCGATGACAAATATTTTCCTTTGTTCTAGGTAAAAAATTAAGAAATGTTATGATGCCTTTGAATTTTTTAATCTTATTTTCACTATTAAATATATTCATTTTAGTTGGTAGAAATTTTGATGTAGTACTTTCTTTAAGCATGCTAAGTTAGTGTCTTCAAATTTGATTTTGACTTATCTTACATGCTCTTCTTCTACTTCATTCTCTCTTATTATCTCAATAAATTATTTTAAAATTTTATTTTCAAATGATGAGCTAAATGTTTAATAATAACAATTAAATGAAATCTATTCATACCTCTCATGTCTTAGATCTCCTTATCTTACAACATTCTAATTAATGAATTGATTCTGGTCATTATTAGGTGTGAGATAAAAATTATTGCTTGCTAGAATATAGGCTTAATCTTTTTGATAATTTGGACTATGCATGATCATCTTCTGCTATTGAAGTTCTATATTTTTTATTTTATAGGTCTAGTGGTTTTAAGTTAGTCCCATTGTTTTTCTTAGTTGAAGTTGTGGCCAGAAAAATGAACAAACAACTATTAAAAACAAAACTAGTATTTTTCTTGGATAGTTATGTTGGCTACAGTTTACTAACCAAACTAAATAATCCTTAATAACTACACTAAAAACTTGTTATGACTTTGTTGTAATGCCTAATTTTTAGATTGGTTATGTTCTAAAAGCACATCGAGTGAAGGTTTCTCATCCAAAATAGTTTCATAAGTATACGAGTCATATAAGTAATGTGAAACCCTATCCAAATATCAATCCCACAAAATTTGAGCAGGTTGTTCCTCAACCAATAGTTAGTTAGCTAATACTCTAGTCAAAAGAATAAATATAGATTTATCTGGTATACCCCTTAGATTTTAGAGTTTGATCCATTTTATTATCCATAATAACATGTCTAAGCTTCTTGGTTGTTATTATTATTGATTACAAAATAAATATTAGATTTTTATTAGAATGCTCTAGTACCCCTTTGGCATACACGATAATTATTAGTTATTGGGCCCTCTAAATTGGTAGTTCTTTCATAAATATTCCCTTAGTACTTTACCACAACAAATTATTTCTGCTAGATCATCTTTAACAAGTACACAACTTTTAGAAAACTCACTAAATACCCTTAATAGTTTCTTTGTATGTATATTTTTATTCTATAATCTCATATATCATAATAACATGAATTGATATGGTATTAATAATATTTATACTTTTGGCTTTATAAGTATCATACTAATGAAAATTAATGTCTTTCCTCAAATCTTTCTAATAGATGTCATTTGATAGAAAGTAACTCGCATGAATATCACCACCTTATGAGTCACATTCACTCATACATGTTTTGTGGCTTACTTATTATTATTCACCACAATGACAAATGACTCGCATACTAAAGATGAAACCCTTAGGAAATATTCTATAAAATAACCACATCAATTGAGGTTCAATTTATCAATGAATTGGCTTATAAAAGTATCCATGCTTTTGAATCTATAAGCATTGTATTCATAATGACTAAACTTTACTTCAATTTCATATTTTGACTTACAGGTTTATCTCTCACATCATGATCAGAAGAGTTATTACTTTTTCCTATTATGCATGAGTGTGCCTCATGTATTAACTATTATTATCCACCATGATAACACACACAAAACTATTAATAGTGAAATTCTAATTTTAGTTCTAAATAAATATCATATTCATCAATAACTAAATTACAATACAAACTAAACTTAAAATTTTCAATAATATATTAATTACATGTAATAACATATACTAATCTTAGACCTAAATATAGCTTGATATTGAGGAAGAATTCATATGAGATAATTTAAAATATATCTCAAAAAATTTTAGGTTCCCAATGATAACCTTTTGAAGAATCTAGTATTCAAAATCTTAAACTCATAATTCTCATTTAGGGTGCCCAAGATGTTTCCCTAAGTGGGGGATAAAATTCATGTCCCCACCCTTAGGATTTAAGCTCATGCCTTGTAGAATTTTCTCTCTCCTTGATTTTATCACTTTCATGAACTCTATCATTTATCCCTTATTTCTCTCTGTTTCTAAATCATTTCTATACGATATAATTCTCACTTTTAGATTCATGTGTTTGGATGCATTTTTAAGTGGGAAGTCACAACATTGATGAATAGATGCGACTTTAGCCTTGTTTCTCTATAACACAAAATTGGGATGTTATAGACAACCATGACTTTGGTTTTTCATTTATATATTTTTGTGGTTCTAGGAATGACCATAGCTAGTTCATTTGTCCTTTATAACATGAATGCATGGTGCTAAAGTCTCAACTTTATCCTCTATAATGACTATGACATTGATAATGACCATGACTTGTGCATTTATCATCTATAATAACTCTAAGTCAATACATTGAGAATGACCATGCATTTGGTTTTTTCTCTAGAGAAAAAAGTCTCAACTTTGAAAATAGTCATGGCTCAAGAAAATATTTTTTATAACTATCTTTAGCCAAAAGATAACACTGCATTACTATTTGTGCTTCTAAAAAGAAAAAATTACAATGCTAACTAATTCTGTAGATTTAGCACTAGTTAGAGTTGTCAAACGGGATATGTAGGACACATTTTTAGGTGGCTTAATTGGGCCACCATGTCATGTCGGGCATGACATGGCAAGGGAGTGGTGCCATGCCTGACATGATACAACTTATGTTTTACTTGGCCTGACACGGATGACCAGCACAAGTCCAAGAAGAATCAGGCTAGGTCATGCCAGATCATGCTAAATCATGTTAGGACATACTAGTTTTTGATTTTAAGTATGTAAATTGCAAATTTGCGATACAAAAATATAAAAAAAATACAATCATATCTTACATTTGATATTTGTTTAAAATGGAAAAATATTCAGCATGACATCATCCAAATAAAAAAATGATAAACAAAAACAAAAATAATATAAATAAAAACAACAGAAAAAATCCATTATAAAAAATAATCATTAATCCCAATGTCAATCAATGTTTGTAAGTAAATCATCATCATCATTGCATAAGCATATAATAGGATCACCAGTGGTGGTCTCAATATTCTCCAAGTTCCACGAGTCATCATCTACCATCAACTCTTGTATTTTCATTCCAACCTTATCCTGGATACCCAACCTTAAATCTTCTAAATCCTTTATGCATACAAGTACCTCAATGATATTTGGCCATAGTCTCAATCTTCTATCGGAAATGATATTGACTACAACAAAATAAGTAGACTCCAATACTTTGCTTGACACCTCATAATTAATAGATCTCATGTCATCTTAGACATCATGGGATATGTGGACTCATATGATTTCAACCATTATAAAATATCAAGGTTCTCGTTATCATTATGTGATATGATTGAGCATTAATATGCATCTAAGTACCAAGACAACTTGCTCCTATTCAAAATATCACCCCATAATTTTTCCCTCACTAAGTAAATGAAAAGTTATCATTTCCGAATATGGTATCCATGTCCGTACTTAGAACCTAGCTACAATTACTATCATATCTAGTGTTATTGTATGTAAATAACTCAGTTAAATTTTCATGAATGAACCCTTCATGTTGGTATTCCTAGTTCATACACACAGATATGTATGCCAAAATATTTTCTACCACTTCTATCTTGACCCTAGGATCCATGCAAGCAACTAGATAATAACGTGATAAAATAGTGGACTAATATTTTAGATACATGATTTCTATCTCAACAGACAT
Organism: Sapria himalayana; assembly: GCA_029783825.1. Lineage (NCBI taxonomy): Eukaryota > Viridiplantae > Streptophyta > Magnoliopsida > Malpighiales > Rafflesiaceae > Sapria > Sapria himalayana. Next base: position 305,746 of record JAREIK010002134.1, read on the forward strand.
GATAACTATTAGGCTATCTCTAAGCTTGCTAAATATGCTACTAATATTGTGTGTATACCTGAGTGTAATATAAGTAGTGATAGTGTGCACAAACAAATATATGTTTATCATATCATAAAAAATCTTCAAATTTTTATTAAAAAAATTTTTGTATCCTAGTCAGTGTCATCAATAATAAGTTTGTCACTCTTACTATTGATGCAGTTGGATATCATATATTTATATCCAATACATGACTCCAATATTAGATAAGTATAATTTTAAAGGTATCTCACATCTATTTGGAATTTTTTCTTTTTTAAACCCACTAGCAAACAAAGACAACCAAACTTTTATTATTTGCCAGACATCCTAAGATATTTTAGTGAGTTTCATATTTTTTCTAATACGAGGGAAACAAATCATCCTTACTTGTGCTATTTGCTTAATAATATGACACATGTATCTAATATAAAAAATCTCACTTAATGGTCTATTACTAATGGTCATAACATATATATTAATAACTATTTTATTATTAGATGAATTATCAAATATGATACTACATATTTTATTTTGAATATGATAATCTCTAAAGATTCTCACCACACACTTATATATGATAGGGTTATCATGAGAATGAAAAATCCTAGAAAATTTTAAAATTTTTTTATTAAGTTTCAATGTAGAATCTACATAGTGCTTAAATTCACCACGCACTTATATACAAAAAATGCATTGTCATGATTAGTCTATATATCATATGTCATGGATACCATGTCACTATATTGCTTAAATTCATTAATTATTATTTGATTTTCTAACTAATAATATTTAATAATATCATTCCTACATGTGAATCGAGGAATCTTATGATAAGTAGGCTGGAAGTATGTTTGCATGATATTGACAACCCTATCATTCTTCAAAAATCTAATTGGAAGACTCACGATGATAATCAGTTTGGCTTGTCTTCCCTCCCTAAATCATCGAGGTATTTGAAGGGGTCAATCAAAGAAGCTGCACTAGATCCAACTTAAAAGATCTCAATACTCATGCTCAATTGGGTTTGCCTAGGATCTAATACACAATATTTTTTAGTACATTGATTGATAAGCCTTTTGAGGTGCCTAATCCCACATACTCCTACAAGTATATATATTTTTTACAATATTTATATTATGCCAATTCTTCATTAAAACTCCTAGCATTTTTATTTTTTATTACGTTAAAATGAGTTCTAAATATAAAAATTCTTCTAGTTTGTTTAGGCATAAGTCATGACAACCAAGTACCAAATTAGTATGTGAAGTGATTGTATTTTCTAGCATAATGACATATTCATTATTAAGCTAAAATTGTACAACACTAGGTGATTCTCAGTCATTATATCATTTGATACTATAATATTATGTTCTAGAGATGAACTTTCTTAACCATGTCACCTTTTGTCATCATGACATTGTGTTTCAGAATGGATTTTCCCTAATAATAGTATTTTTTCTATCATGATATTATGCTCTAGAGATGAAATTTATCAGCCATGATATCTTTTGCTACTATGATTTTAATGTTCTAAAAAAAAAATTTTCAATCAAGATATCTCATGCCACAATGATTTTGTGATCCAAATAGGAACTTCCTAAGTCACAATGTATAATGCCAACATGACTTTGTTTTTAAGAAAGATTCAAAGATTATTTAATGCCATTGCCTTAACCCAATATCATAACTTTTAATAATTGAACTACTACAATATACAATTGGGCCTCGATGATATAAAATGAGAACTTAAAGAATTCAAAAATGAGAGGAAGGGGGATTCTAAATACAAAGGGGGCTAACATGCTACCATCAAAGGGCATGAACACCACCTCTAATTAGGAACAAATTAAAAGTGAACACAAGCAAGAATAGATTGGGAACCAAATTTGATACTAAAATTCTCACGTCGGCTATTATTAGGAACCCTCAATTTGGTAAGATGATGCTCCAATCATGTCACATAAAATCTTTCTCAATCATCTCTAAATGTGCATGATGATTATAATTTTGCAATGGATAATTATGGAATTTCTATGTTTTGAATGTTGATTTATATGTATGTTAAGTAGAATATAGATTTATGAAAAATCTCACACTTATGTATGTGGATGAATTGATCATCTTTTCTAGAGGTGACTTGTCTTCCACTAGCATAAATTTGTAAACTCTCAAAGCTTTCATAGTAGTTACAAGTTTGAACGTTAACTCCTCCAAATTGAATATATTCTTTGGAGGAGTAAACAAGGAAACCAAGGATGAAACAACTAAGATATTTGGCTATGAAGAAGGCATCCTTCCATTTGTCTTCCTTGGAGTGCCACTATCTTCAAGTCGCCTCATCTCCTCTCAATTCTACATCCTTCTAGCTAAAACCACATCCGTCATTCACTAATGGGTGAGGAAAATCCTTTCAATTACTAAATGATTAGAGCTCTTAAGTAATGTAATCCAATGAATCGAAGAAAACTGGTTCTCAGTCTCCCTTCTTCCTATTTCCATCATAAATGCTATTGAAAGAGCATGTAGAAGATTTTTATGAGGTGATCCCAAAATCAGTAAATACATGCCCAAAGTCTCCTGAGAAAATGTGTGCTTACGCACATCTCTTGGAGGCCTTGGAATTTTAAATATTTCTGTGGAACTAATTTTTTCTTGAAAACTTTATGGTGGATAGATAGAAAGGAGGACTCACTTTGGATTAGGTTGGGGGGATAAAGGTAGAATCATTTCGAATGCCTACAAATACCTTATTGGGATGAACACTAAAAAGATAAATCTTGGACTAAAATAATATGGATGTGGAATCATGTGCCAAATCAAGCTATAAACCTGTGGATCACTAAGCACAGGAAGCTCATAATTAAAGATCACATTTTCACAGCACCCATAAATGCCTTCTTGTAAATTCTGCAATCATGTTGGACAAAAATCAATGAAGATATGAACACAATCTCAAGGTGTTGTAAAGACAAAAAAAATTGTATGCGGTAGAATCTCCCAAGAACAGCCTCGGAAAAGCTTGCTTGGCAGCATCCATATATCACATTTGAAGGGAAAGGAACCAAAGATGCTTCAAAGTAAATGCTCAAAATGAAAAATTTTTAGTTAAAAAATCAAAATATTGTTTTCATCAAACAATATAATTATTTGAAACACCTTTAGGTTGTACATGATTTTTTTTTGATTAATAGATCTTTATTACTTATCAAAAAAAAAAGATTAGAGATTTATGGTTCCACCAACAAAATAGGTTATGCATGTTGGTAATATTGAATGGTGATAGATAAGTTATATGACATCTCATGAGATTGAAATTGAAAGAAGTGATAGTCATTCTATTTCTACCTTACATGATGAATCTATGTAAAAATTCTAAATTTATTTAAGTTTAATTGATGCGAGTATAATACTTATGAATCTAAAAGTATAAATGAAATCATGATCATTTTATTATGTATCTTATAGAAGAACTGAATTTCAAATCATATGGGATTTATGTAAAATATCGAACCAAGGGTTTCACAATTCTTGGGAATCAAGTATTTGTGATGATGGTCTATGATAAGTAAATCATGGTACACTTGCAAGGAGATATGTTTCATAAAGTGGTTATGACCCAACGATCATTTCTTTATGTATGCCTATTATAGTTGAAATCACTAGGGAGATATATGATAATCAATGAGAGTATAATGTTTATGAAGTGGAAAGCTTAAATATAATTATTACTATGCTATTTCATATCTTTTATGATTAATGAGATTAAAGAATAAAAATGTACACTCAAAAGTAGTTATTAATAGTAGTTGATATTTTGCCTATAAGATGTAGAATATGGATGATATGTAAATACAATAAGTATAGATTTATTAGTAGAATAATAAAAGCTCATTTATAAAGATATCATCCTTGGTAGTGATTGTTCATAGTCGAGAACCACCTTGCATGCCAAGGAGGCAAGAGTAATTCATATCATCATACATTTTGTCCAACAATCAAGTATGATAATACCATAATATTAAAGAAAAACTCAGCATACACAAGAAAGTAAATCAATCCTAAAGTCTTTAAGTATCTATTTGAGACCCAAGTTTATCTTCTCAACTTGAGTGATGGTTAATTCACTATTAGTTTATCAAACTACTCATATAATCTAGATGAGATCGATATCTAGACTTACATCTACTATATTACATATATTACCTATATATTTGTGAATATTTATTGAATGTATACAATTTTCCAACGAACCTTTGATGTCGTGCTATAAATAAGTTTTAGCACTATAATAAAGGCACAACAAGAGGCTAGAAGACCCCCTTCAATTCTAGAATGTTCTAGGGATTTCTATTGCAATAAGATTGTGATACGTGAGATGTATAATTTGAACATTTATGAAAGGAGAGATATCACTATATAAGTGAGACTTCCTCATTATTGTACTCAAAACTTTCATATTTCATTAGTAATATATTTTCTCCTCTTGTGTAATTTTCTCTGTTGCTAATTTTGTATATGGAATCATTTAGGTGCAACTCTTGTGAGATGCAAGAATACCGACATAGGCAATTTGGGGAAAAAAGTTTTGTAGCCTATTACCACAATTATAGAACTAAAACTTGGTAATATATCCATAACATATATTAATTTTTTACTCTAATGTCAAAGATCAATATCTATGATTTTTTAAATTATATTGACCTCTCACATATGAATTTTGATATCCATAACATACAATATATCCATTTTCATCCCCCAAAGTCATTACCAAAAAAAAAAAAAAAAACTTGGTGAGCTTCACTTGCTATCATCAAAGGAATTGGTAAGTGCATCGTCCAACTTACATGTAGATAATTAAATAAGGTAAATATGAGGAATATATTTGATATCATTGAGCATTAGTTTATTTCTAAGATTTACAATACCTACAATCTTAGATACATCAATATTTCTTATTTTACATTTCTAAAATTACATTTCTAATAAAAAGGAAAAAAAATAAACAAGATGTTACTTTTATTGTGAAATGAAACATGAGAGCCAAATACATATATATTATCTTGAGATGTGACACTAACATAGCATCATGACACATTTACATGATACTTTATCTAGAATGTATTTATAAAATTGTTTATTAATCAATTCATGTAAGTGATTATTTTCCCTTTTCGGCACATTCAAATTTTATATATCCACTCTTAGAAGATTTTCTTCTACTTTTTTATGGGGTTTTGTATATTTTTACAACACATCAAATCCTCTCACATGTTTTCACATGAACTCAATTAGTATCAAGCTTGTTTGGTAGAATCTAATAAATAAATCTATGAGGACTTAGAGCCAAAGAGGCCAATATCATATTATTATGGAATGTGATGACCCATAAAACCTGATATGTGGTATCATAATCAAAAAATGCCTAATGTAAAAGGAGTTGGTCCCAAAGAAAGGCCCATGAAAAAAAAGTAATGAAAAATATAATTTTCAAGTGAAGATATATATATTATCAAATGTGACCCCTGACCCAATTGGGCCATGGAATATCCAGCCGAACACATGGAAGGGCATGACAGTGTGATCATAATCCTAATGAAAGAGAGTAGCTGGTGGGGATTAAATAGAACCCACAGCCTAGCGGCTGTGCGTTCCATGCCCCTCCAGCCCAACTAACATGTCATTCGTAGTGTCAGGGGAGAATTATTGGAAAGACAAACAATATAATGATATACCTCATGCCGGCTAGATATGTGAGAGATTATAGGCATATACCTCATGTCATTCATTATAAAACAATATAATGAACTCCATTATTGTGTTATTTTTTGCATAGAATCTAAAGAGTAAATTCATGAGGACTTAGGCCGTAGACAATATCATAGCATTGCATAGTTTCATGATCTATAAAACCTAACAATCAGCGATGTTGAATCACAAATAAAAATTCAATTTTAAGATATTAACAAAAAATCTATCAACAAATTAAAAGATATTTCTTGACTGTTTTCATCTTACTAATTTTATTGATTTTAGATTACAAATAATAGCAATTTCAAATCTAGAATTTTCAATGATATAAAACCAAACAAATATACATATATAATGACAGTTCAAAATTGGCATATTGTTAAGCGCATTTTTGAGCACAAATTAACAATATATACACATAACACACATCAAAAACCAGTGGAAATAATATAAAATCTTAAATTTTCTGAGAACGATGTCGAGAAATAATCAAAATTAGTAAAAATGCAAATCTCTTCTAGCTAGGAGAAGAAGATAGTGTTAGATTATATTTATTTATTATAAATTATTTTATCATTTAAAGGTATAATAGTGTATTTCTTTTTTGTCTAGTAAGTCTGTAAATCTAAATACTTGTTTTTCCATGTGATCTAGATCATTACATCTTTTGCCCAGCAGATCAAACATAAACACGAGACGGACTTGCAAGAGAGAAATTCCAAAAAGACGGCAAAACTTAAGTGATCGAAAAAATATTTTCTCTAAACAAACACATAAAAGGTTATGGTTAGGGATCTTCCCTCTATCTTCCCACAGCTTTATTGAACCGATCAAGGTGCTGTGAGCGGCAGGTGCCAAGGGATTAGCAATTCCCAAGCAAAAAAGCAGTTCAAGAAAGCTGTGGAAGAATAGAAAAAAGAATCTTTTTAGTTTGTTGAATTCTGAGTTGAGTAGTGAGGACCGAGAAGCTAAGATGAGAACATATACTAAAATATAAAGAAAGTTGGTGGACTATTTTACCACAGATCCCGAGAAGAATATTATCACATTAACTGACCCCACCGTGCGTTAAACTCATCCCGTTATAGAATGTTTTATTAAATTAAAATTTATGTTTTTCTACAAGCATTTCCGGTTTGAAAAAGTCTGGTTACATGAAGCTCACTACCCAGAATTGGTAGAGGCCTAAAAGAATGAGACAAAGCCCAAATCAATTCATAATAAGAAAGTTGAGACATACATGACTAGTAGGGAGTGTTATATCTTAGTTATAATTACTTGATACACCAAGGATTACGAACACTGGAGAAGAAGATGAAGAAATTACGAAGAATAAGAAGAAAAAGAAATCGCGAAGAATGAGAGAACCGAACACAGTAAATTCTAAAATCAAAAAAATGACATTCAATTAAAAAATGGAAAATAAAATAAAGTGTATATATCACAAATAGAAAAATGATAATAGTCAAAAGTAACTTTAATAAATATAACGCATAAGGCATGCTCATTTAATGCTAAATTAGAAGGGTGAATTCCTAATTTAACCAAGCATTGTGAGCCTAAGTGCATCAAAAACAAGTTCATTATCAACAATCTCTCCCTTTTGATAAATTGGTACGTGTCCTAAGTTTTTTCTAAGGTAGATCAGCTTTTCTTTCGGTAGTGGTTCGATAAAAATATCAGCTAAACGCTCTTATGATATGTAAAAATCAATGATTTCATTAGTTTCAATTACGTCTTTAATAAAATGATACTTTAGTCCTATGTGTTTTGTTATGCTATGTATCACATCATTATTAGCTATGGATATGGTGGATTGATTATCACATAATAAAGCAGTCGATTCTTTTACAGGTTCATCCAAATCATTAAATAATTTCCTCATCCATAATGCATGTGAGATTACTACTAAAGCAGAAACATATTCAACTTCGGTAGTGGAGAGTGTAATTGTAGATTGCTTCTTTGATGACCAAGATACAACTATAGTTCATAGTATAAAGATGTATCCAGAAGTACTTTGATACTCTTCTAGACATCCACCTCAATCACTATCAAAGTAACCAATAATCTTAGTGTGATTGATTCTAGAGTATTATAATCATAAGTCTAATGTCTCTTTAAGATACCTTAATATCTGCTATGTAGCAATGAGATGAATATGATTAGGTATATGCATAAATATGGACAGAAGGTGTATTGCATATACTATGTCGGGTCATGTGGCAAATGCATACAACAGACTATCAATTAGACTTCTATATACTTTGCCATTAATTATTTTGCTTTGGGCAGTAAATAAAATTTTGATTTGCAATTAAAGATGTGAAAATTGGGTTACAGTCCTCTATGCCATAATTCTTCAGTAATGAATGAATATATTTGGTTTGGGACACTGTTACATTATTTGAGTCTTGAATAATTTCAAGACCCAAGAAGTGACTAAGTGAACCTAAATATGACATTTCATACTTATTTAACATGTTATGTTTGAAGGTTTCAACCAATTCTGGTTTATTACTTGTAAAGATTATGTCATCTACATAGAAGGATACAATCAATATGCCAAAATTTCTATATCTCTTAATGTATAGTGTTGGCTCACTCATACTTTGTTTGAATCCTTAATTCAACAAGTATGAATTTATTTGTTGATACCAAGTATGAGGAGCTTGTTTCAACTCACATAGAGTATTGTTTAATTTATAAACACAGTGCTCAACCCCTTGTTTTACAAGCCTAAGGGGTTGTTCTATATAAATCTCTTCTTTCCAGTTACTATTCATGAAGATAGATTTTATGTCTAGCTGGAACAGAGCCCATCCTTTCTGTCCACCTAAGGCTATTAGAAATCTTACTATTTCTAATCTTGTTAATGGAGCAAATGTTTTAAAATAATATGAGCTATCCCTTTGTGCATAGTCCTTGGCTATCAATTTGGTCTTATATATGGGTTGATTGCTGTTTGGTTGACTTTTAACTTTAAACAACCACTTAACCCCAATACAATATTTATTTTGAGGTATGTCTACTAATGTCCAAGTGTAGTTTTTATCTATGACAGATATTTCTGTCTTCATAGCATCAACCCATACGTGGTGCTTTATTGCCTCTATATAGTTGAGGGGTTCAACCAAGGAATAATTACACAATTGGTAGATCTCTTCTAATGTCTTATATTTGATTGGTGTACTGATTTAATCATGCATTTCTATGTCTACTTCTGATACAGAATGAGAACTAGAAACATACATAGGCTTGCTTTCAATATTATCATATGCTAAAGAATCTAGATTCCATCATTGTATGCTGATATTTTGCACATCAGAATTTTGCATATTACCATACCATTTAGCAATTTCATCAATGATTATATCTCTATAATCATTCGAGTTTCTATAATGGCTTCACCATAGATTTTCAACTGGTTAACCACATCCAGAAACTGAGTGGAGAACTCAGTGAGAGAATCTGAATCACTCATCCTCAAAATCTCAAAATCTCTTCTTTATGAATGAAGAAGAGCACCTTAGGATTTTTCATATCTCAGAAATTCTTTCTTAAGAAGGTCCCAAGCTTGTTTAGCTTTAGTACATCCTAACAGCCATGGAAAAATGACATTACTGACATCCTGTTAGATGAACAGCAATGCTTTGGCATTAGCTTTTTTGAGTTCACATTTCTTTATCACCTTTTTTTCTTCTAGAAAAGAGAGGTCTTTGTGTTCTCTGTAACTAGTATCCACGAGTTTCCATATATCTTGTGATATAAATAGTATTTGCATTTTAACAAACTAGTAATCAAAGTTTTCTCCATTAAACAGAGGTATAGAGATAGACCCCGAGCTTGAGGAACATAGATCTGTAGTTGTCATAATGATTATGTTCAAAAATCTTTAAGAAATTTGAGCAGAAAATTAGGGATCTTGTAAGATTGATGGTTATTTAACACAAAATTTCTAGATCTAAATAGTTCTATACTAGATCTAAAAGGTTGGTGAAATTATATTTTAGGGCAAAATAGGAACTCAAGAATAATTGATTTGGAGAAGTTATTTTGAACAGTCATTTCAAAATAATCTTCAACCTTAGATCAAAACAAGGCTCTAATACCAGAGGTTATATTTTGGTTATGATTTCTTGATACAACAAGGATTATAGAATATTGGAGAAAATGATGAAGAAATCACAAAGAAGAAGAAATTGCCAAGGATAAAATAACCAAGCACAATAAATTCTAATACCAATTAAAAAATGGAAAAGAAAACAAAGTTTATATATCACATATCAAAAAATAGTAATAGTCAAAAGTAACTTTAATAAATACATCACATCAGACGTGCTCATTTAATTATAAATCAGAAGGGTGAATTCGTAATTTAACCAAGCATAGTGAGCCCATGTGCATCAAATACAAGCTCATTATCAACATGGAGAAATTAAACGGCATGTTATAAGCACAACATGTCTTTTGGAAACAACAAGCTAAGTCTTATTGGCTAAGGAAAGGAGATGTTAACTCATATTTTTTTCATTCTATACCCATTTCAAGAAAGGATAAAAATATATTCTCAAAGCTCAAGGATAGTTGGGGTCAATGGAACCAATCAAAAACCGAGATATAAAAAATTATGTTTTTTTCAATTCTGATATCATTAAATTGCATGGGAGTGACTTCGATGTGCTGCTACTATAGTTCCAAGTATTACAGATGCACACAATCACATGCTTAGCCAATTATTTTTGAAGAATGAGATAACAGTAGAAATTTAGTATATGCACCCTAACAAATCCCCCAAACATGATGGGATGAACTCTGCATTTTTTTAGAGGTTTTGATCGGTTATGGGGAATGATGTTACCCAGGCTTGCCTACACTTCTTGAACTTCGACTATCTCCTTGAGGGTCTCAATGAAATCAATATTGTCTTGATCCCATATATTAAAAACCTAGAATATATGGGTGGCATATTGCCTATATCATTGTGCAATGTTGTAAAAATAATAATGAAAACTCTGATTGACAGACTCAGGTTGATTTTTATGGATATTATTTTTCGAAGCTAAAAGTGCATCTGTGTCAGGCGACTCATCACAATCAATGTCATATTATCATTTGAGGTTCAACATTATCTGAAATGGAAAACCCAAGAAAAAGAGCAAGTGACTGCTTTAAAGATGGACATGAGTAAAACCTACGATAAAGTCATGTGAGTGTTTTTGAGGAGGATGATGGAACAACTAGGCTTCTAAAGTAGATGGATTAGCCTTGTGATGATGTGTGTGGAGTTGATATGTTACAAATCCTTAATGATGGTATAGAAGTATGCTCGATCATTCCAAAATGGGGGCTATGACAAGGTGACCCTAGGGGTGTCAACCAGGCCGGACCAGCCTGGACCAACACGAGGCACGACACAATTCTGTCGTGCCTAGGCCGGCATGGCACATGAATTTCTCGTGCTCATGCTTGTGTCGTGCCTGTCCACGGCAACAACCGTGTCGTGCCGTGCCGAGGCAAAGCGGGCTTGTGCCATGATTGTCCCTGCATAGTACTGTGGCCCGTTGACATGGTACCTCGGCAGGAGCCGAGAAACCCTAATTTTTTTTAAATTAGGGTTTCGATAGAGGTGTCAAACACCGGCCCGACCCGAATTTTTTGGGCACGAGCGTGCCGCCGTGCCAGGCCAGGCATGGCACGGTTATTGTACCTTGCCGTGCATGGCCTGGCACGGTGGGCCGTGACGTGCCTTGTCTGGCCCGCTCGGGCTTGCATGTCAGAGCGGTTCGGGATACGGGGGACCGAGGGTCGGGTAGAATCAGATCCCAACCCGCAGTCTTTTTTTGCGGGAGGGGCATCGTGGGGTTGGGTCACGGGACACCTGGCACGGGACAAACTCGTGTCGGTGTGCCGTGCAGCTGGCCGAACCGTGCCGGGCCAGGCATGGCACGAGCCAGGCACGGCACGGCTCGTGCCTAACCTCGGCACAGCTCGTGCCTAACCTCGGCACGGCACGGGCTCGGGCACGGGATTTTTTTGTGCCGGCCCGGCCCAGCCCGGTTGACACCTCTAGGTTTCGGTGAAGCGGCGGTGCGACGGCGCACGCCAAAACCCTAATTTTTTTAAAAATTAGGGGTTTGGCTGCGCTTTGAAATCCTAATTTAAAAAAATTACGGGTTCTGCCCGACCGGGCCGAACCCGGCAGATTCGTGCCCGGACCCGTACCAGACTGACCTCCACAGAACCATGCCAAGCCAGGCACGACATGGTACAGTAACTGTGTCGTGCCTGGCTCGATACGAAAGCACGGTCGGGCCGGCTAAAAATGGCCCGACCCGACCCAACACGTTATGTTTGACACCTCTAGGTGACCCTATGCCACCTTACTTGTTCCTTATATGCGTTGAATGTCTAACTTCACCGAACAAAGATTATGAGCAAAGACACTTTATCCATGAGTGTCATATCACTCGTCAAACACTAAGCATGTTGCATTTGTTATTCATAGATATTAATGGCAAGTGGGTTGGGCTGCCTAGGCACGACCTGAGGCACGACTCGATTGAGCCGTACCTGGCCCGACACGACATGGTCCATAACTGTGTTTAGACTTGGGTCTTGTCGGTCTAAGGCACTACTCATGTCGTGCTGGGCCAGGTAGTGTCAGGCTTCATGGTAAGCCAGGTGCGGCCTAGTATTTTTAAAAAAATATTATTATATTCATAAAAACTTGCCTGCTCTGCCTGGTACACATGGTAGGTTTTTTTAATTTACCCGCCATGTAGTTGGCTGAGCACGTCTACATAGCATGATCTAGGCTCACGTAGACATGCCCCTTAGCCTAACCGAGTCCACGTCGAGGTCTAGGAGAGCCCATAGCCTAAACCTGAGACAAAGCTTCTGGACCATCTAGAAGCTTTGGCTTCTCATTTTAATGGGCGACTAATGGTAAAAATAAATTAAAAATATTGGAAGATCCATGCTATTGAATTTAATTCCAAAGGTTAGGGCTGGAGATCCGATGATTGTCAGACTTTTGGCATATTTAAATTTAAAAAAAACATTAAAAAATAAAAAAAAATATATTTTTTAATAAAAAAAGAAGAATTGTGTTTTGTGTACTCCTCAAAAAATATTTGACAAAAAGTAACCCAAATTTTTAAATTTATAAAAAACGCACCAAACTTTTAATAAATTAATTTTTTTTGCATCCAATTACATTAATCCTAAAATACTTTTAACAATTAAAAACTCACCCTTCCCTCACACCTTGCCCCTCGCCCCTCACCCTCTCCATCGATATTATGGAGCTCTTCTTCGAGCATCACAAGCTCTAGAAGCTCTAGGAGCTCTTAAAGTTCCAGTAGCTCCTGGAGCTCGACGAGCTCTAGAAGCTTGACGATGAGCTCCAAGCTCTAGGAGCTCGACGATGAGTTGCTGGAGCTCATCGACGAGCACCACGAGCTCCATAAATTTCTGAAGCTCGACGACAATCTCCTAAAACTCGTGGAGCCCATGGTCGAGCTTCATTAGTTCATGGAGCTCGATGATGAGCTGTTGGAGCTTGTCGTCAAGAACCAAATGCAATGTGTTCTAGAAACTTTTAGAGCTCATCTTCGAGCTCTGGAAGCTACTAGAGCTTGATCACAAGCTTCACGAGGTCGACCATGAGCTCCGCAAGCTCGGCCATGAGCTCCGCGAGCTCTTCCATGAGCTCCGAGAGCTCTTCCATGAGCTCCACGAGCTCATCGTCTAGCACCACTCATGAAGCTCAGCATCAAGCTCTTGGATCTCGATGGAGAGGAAAAGAGGAGAGGGCGAGGGGAAAGGGCAAGGGGTGAGGGACAAGGTGCATCGGGTGAAGAACAAGGTGCACCGGGCGAGGGGCGAGGGGCAAGGAGCGAGGGGAGCATGAGTTTTAATTGTTAAGAGTAAATTATAATTAATATAATTGAGTGCCCAACTTTTAATTTATTAAGAGTTTGGTGTCCTTTTTTATAAATATAAAAGCTTGGGTTTATTTTTTTTCAAATATTTTTTGGGGAGCACACCAAACACAATTCCCAAAAAATATATATATATAAATAAAATAAGATATTTGATTTTTTTCATTTAAATCTCTCAACTCCTCTCTCACACTCTCACTTCCCTTTCGGTCTTGGTTTTTTCTTTCTCTAAAACTAAAATTTATAATTTTAGATTTAGAATATTTTGATAAAGCTTAAAAAATGTGGATGTGACTATTTCTCTCCTCTCCATAAACCTAACTAGATATTATTTTTACATTTTTATTTAGTTTTTTAAATTTTTTATATTATTTAATTTAGAATATAATTCATAAATTTAAAAAAAATTAGAAATGACTAATAGTAAATTTAATGATAATAAAATTAATATTAACATAAATATAAATAATATTAATAATAACCCTATGGAAAGGTTCAAGATCAAACTATATTTTCTCCAATAAACTTTACCCAAATTCAATCATCTACAAAATAAAAAACTAGAACAGTTATAATTTGGACTCACTTTAACAAAATACTAAATAAAAATGCTAGGGGTGTCGATGAAATATCAACATAATATAAGTATTGTAAAAAAATATATACACGTAGGAGTGCATGTAGAACTTGGCACCTAAGGAGGCATGCCAGTTATTATACCAAAAAATTTAGTACATTAGATCCTAGGCAAATCCAACTAAGTAGTATGATCTTTGAGGCTAGATATAGCTCAATATCTATGTTGACCCCCTTCATATACCATAACAAGTTGGGGAGATAAGGTATGATCAACCTGATTACCATGACAAGTCTTCTGATTAGATTTTTGAAAGATCATAGGGTAATCAATATCATGCAGATCAATTTTTAGCCTACATATCATAGGATTCCTAGGTATACATCTAGGACTGACATACTAAAATATAATAAGTTAGAAAAATAAATAATAATTAATGAATTTATGCAATATAGTGGCATGATATTCATGATATCTGATATCTGGACTAGTCACAATGATATATCTTTTATATGTCTCACCACCCACTATGTAGATTCTAAATGGATACTTAATAAAAAGATTTTAGGATTTTCAAAGATTATTCATCCTCATGTTGGACCTACCATATATGAGTGCATAATAAGAATCTTTAGAAATTATAATTTTCTAAATAAAATATTTAGTATATATTTGATAATACATCTAACTATGAAGTAACCATTATCATATTTGTTAAGACCATTAGAGATGGTCATTAGGAGATATTTTTTATGTTTGATGCATAGGTCATATCATTAACCTAATTGTATAAGTGGAGATGAAAGTTGTTTCTCATACTTAAAATAATATGTAACTCACTAAAATTTCTTCAGATATTAGCAGACAACATGATTTTGTAGTTTCTATTTGTCTGTAGGTCTAAAGATGAAGAAATTTCAAATTGATGTAAGTCACCATTAAAATTATGCTTACTTGATGTTGGAGTCATATGTTGGATATGAGCATATGATATTCTACTACGTCAATAGTAAGAGTGACAAATTTATTATTAATGACAAAGATTATGATAGAGAAATTTCATTTATAAAAATTTTGAAAATTTTTTATGATACAACGAACATGTGTTCATCTGTTTACATCACACCATTTGCATTGCATTTAGGTACACATGCAATATTACTAATATATTTAGAAAGTTTAGAGATAGCCCACTATTTAGTGATATGGTTGTTGAAATGGAAATCAAATACTTAAAGTATTGGTCCACTACCTCATCTCTTTATTATCTAGCTGCTTGCATGGATCATAGGGATAAGGTAGAAGGGGTAGAGAACATTTTGAATTACATATTCATGTGCATGAACTAGGAATACCAACCTGAAGAGTTCATTCATGAAAAATTAACTGAGTTATTTATATAATATGATACTATGTATGGTAGTAGTTATATCCAACTCTAAGTACGAACATATATAATAATTACTATTCAATCATATTACATAATTATAATAAGAACCTTAATATTTTATAATAGTAGAAATCATATAAGTCCACCTATCCCATGCTGTCTAAGTTGACATGAGATTTATTGACTTCTCAAGTGTCGAACATAATATCGAAGTTTACTTTTGTTGATGCAATAAATGCCTTTTCAGATAGGAGATCGAGACTGTGGCTAGATAGCATTGAAGCACTGGCATGCATGAAGGATTAGGAGGATTTGAGATTTGACATATTGGATCATACCAAAACAAGAGTAGAGGAGTTGCTGAGGATGATTCATGGGACTTTGAAGATGTTAAGCCCGCTATTAGTAATACTATCAGATACTTACGTAATGATGATCAATTTCATTCTCACACCGATTGTTATTGGGATTAAGTTTGAATGATTATGATTGATAATTTTTATTTTATATTGTTATTATGATGTGTTATTTTATTTTTTTTTGAATTATGTAATGATTGATGGATGTGTTTTTTTTTGATATTTTTGTTTATTAAACTTTGTCATTTATGTTAATAGATTTATTTTTTTGTTATCTATGTAATATATATAAATAAATAATGTAATATCCTAAACCATAATGTTGCCAATGTGTAACTTAAATTTTAAATTTGCAAAAAATTTAAAATCATAAATCGCAACTGGTAACTGGTCAACCAAGATGGTAGCCTCCGGGCATGACTCGACCCGCCCAGCATGACCAGGTATGACTACCATACTGGGTTGTGCCCGGCATGACATGATGGCTTGATTGATCCACAAAAAAAGTGGGCCATGACAGCACAACATGACCCGTTTGACACATCTATTCATAGAAGACAATTTCTTATTCTTTCAAGCTAATACCATTGAGAGTCATAAAGCACAAAACTTTCTAAACTTGTACGAGAGGGCCTTGGGTCAGCATGTCATTTTCCAAAATTCTACAATATTCTTTAGCTCAGCATCGGAAGGGAGATTAAATGAGCAGCTTGTGATATACCCATTGTCATTGAAGCTTTGGATATAAAATTTTATATATGTTTTACCGATGTAGTTGGATGGAACAAGAGGGTTATTTTTGGTACATCAAGAGCAATGTATGGAATAAACTATCAGGATGGAAGAATAGATTTTTTTTCAAAGTAGCAAAAGATACATTTGTTAAAACAATGACACAAGCCCTTCCAATAGTTCTTATGAGTGTTTTTTTACTTTCCTTTGGATTTATGCAGTGAGCTAGTTGGAATGTTGAATTCTTTTTGGTGGGGAAATGGAAAAAATAGAGGAGTTAAATGGATTAGCTAGGAGAGGCTTTGTGTTTCAAAAATGTCAAGGCAGGAAGTTTTTGAAGAATTCTTCAGTTTAATTTTTTATCTCATAGATAAGCAAGGCTAGCAGTTTCTCACGGAGCCAACTTCATTAGCTGCTCAGGTTCTAAAAAGCAAGTACTTACCCCGACTACCTTCATAAAGGCCACATTAGGGAATAATTCTAGCAACATTTGGAGCATCATACTTCGAGGGTTTCAAGCTCTTCAAAGAGGTTCTAAAGTGGGTTGGAGATGATTGGGACATAAAGGTGTACCAAGATCCATGGCTCACCAAAAACAATCTATATGTTTCAACTCCAACGAGGGAAGGGCTTGTAGAATTCTTACTCAACAGCCTTTTATATGCAAGTGGTAAAAATAATGATGCAGGGGTGGTTCCTGCCATCTTCAACCCACTGGAATCTAAGATTACCCTAAACATCTCACTTAGTGAATGAAGCATCCCAGATGGCTGGATATGGAAATGGGAAAAGAGGGGTCATTACTCTGTTAAGAGTGGATATACGGAGCTCAATAGAGCTCAAGATATGATGTGTAGTGGCTTCAACCACCAAATTGCTGTTTGGACCTCAATATGGTCAATGATAGCTCCATCAAAAGTTAAGAATCTTCTTTGTAGGGCATGTATAGGAAGCTTGCCTACCAAACAATGCTTAATATTGAGAAAGGTTAGGATCTCTGAGGCATGTTTTGTCTGCCATTTAGAAGCTGAGTCAATATTCAACATTTCAACCACATATCCTTTTTATAAGGAGTGTTGGTTCTTATCATGTATGGGTGTGTATATAGGCCAATCCCCGATCTTTCTGGAATGACTCATGGCCATGCTTAAGAAGGGTAATAAGGAAGTGTTTAGCAGGGCTTTCATGCTATGTTGAGCAATCTAGGCACATAGAAATGGGGTTGTATGCCACTCCAAGCTTTCTACAGCACATCAAGTACTATCACAGGCACGACATATGTTTCATCAATGGTGCACAACACAACAAGCATCAATACACCCTCTTTCTGCCATGGTGAATGCCTAGTTAGATAGTAGAAATTATCATTGGAATGGATCAAATACAATATTGATGGCGCTATCTTCTTAGAACAACAAAAAGCTAGGTATGAGATTGTAATTGGAGAATCACATGGAGCTTTTAGGGTGTCTGGACATGACCTACCTTTTATATTGCAGAAAGTTTTGGATTGGATGAAGAATCAATGTTGACTAATGAAGTGCTAGTGACTGATACCCAATTTATAGTAAATGCTTTTCCTTCATGTACTACTGATACTTCTTACTTGGGCATAACCCTACAAGATTGTAAAGATTTCCTTAGTGCACTCGGCAATGTAAATATAATGTTTGTCAACACTCTCGCAAGAGTGGTGACAAACACTCGTGCGAGTATTTGTCAACACTCTCACACGATGACATGTTCTATGTTTGACCTTCAGTAGTGGACTTTTGTCTCCACCCAATTTCATTGTAGATGTTCTCTCTGTATTTTAATTCTATAATGAATGTTATTCTCTCTTAAAAAAAAATTAATATGCTTTTTTCTAGACTTAAACAATTTTTTTTTTTAAAAATGCCCATAATTTTTATATCTAGAAAAAAATACACAAAAAAAAATTAAATATTTATGTTTTCTTTCATCAAAAAAATGTAAATCCTATTATATTCTTATTCTATCATTAAAAAATCAAAAATAAACAAAAAAATATTTATATACATTATACACTAAACATATATATCACTGGGTTTGTTCAATTTGGATAAATTTACTTAATTAAATTGGCTTAAGAAAAATGATTTAATTTGGTTTAATTTTTTGTATTTAGTTTAAATTTAATGGATATGTGATGAAATATTTCTATGTATATTTAATTTAATTAATAACGTGAGATTAACTTATTTTTAAATTTTTAATAATAGAGTGCTCACTTTAAAATTGTGTAATTGGAGCAATTTTAAAAAATGAAAATTGGAAATATTTATGTTTAATAGAGACAAAACAAAAACATTTATGTTTTGGCATACTTTTTTTAATCTTTTTAAAAACATACACCAAAATAAAAAAATTTACATTTTTGGGCCAAAACAAAGGACATTTGTGTTTAGGGGCACCAAAATTTACATTTAATCTTGCTCTACAATGCATCTGATTTGTCATTTTCTTTATCTTCCTTTGGCCAATAATTTTTTACAAAATCTTTCCATATGATGTCAACATTTTATCTCATTGCTATGCAAAATAGGCATATATATTATCCAAATGTTCCTTTTCATATTCTAGATTCGGTAGGGTTTTATAGAGGTTGAACTTTTTTTACTCTTCACCCACATGAAGTATAAATTCCCCCTTCTTGATATCGATTAATGCCTACCTAGTGATTAAAAATGGACATCTCAAGATTAATTGAGCATATTGATCCTCCTCCAAATTCAACACAATAAAATCTACTAGAAATTACTATTCTTGACTAATACATTTTTAATAAAGTTATTCATAAACTTCATTGAATGATTAGCTATTTGAAGTGAAAAAGTGATTAGAGCAATCTTGATAAGTTTTTTAACATACAATTTTATTATAACCAGCACACACAACTTACAAGAGACTAAAAAACTAGCCAATTTAGGCTAACTCACCATCTTATGTACCTTTTGGTTCTATGCTCAGAATACACATAAAATCACAAAAAGAAATATGCCGCTAGAAGGGAATATCTATTTTAAGAATTCAAAAGCATTAAAAATTCTAAAGTGCAACTTTGCCAATGTTCTCTTTTTTTTCTCGCTTATTATCCTGATCTCTACCAGTCTCAGTCCTCACCCAATTTAGCTTTCATAGCAAAAAGAAACAAACACTAAGAACTTAAAAATAAAACATACTAATGTACCTGGGTTCTTGATGCAACCGCATTGCTCCGACACCATAAAGGTAATTCTGTATACCTGAAAAAGGTACTCAAGTACACTGTCAGATCTTGAGCTATAACGTGACCATCTACCTCACCGTCTAACTTTAGGTCTGCATGACAATAATAAATTCTCAACTAATGCATTAATTCTAAAAATGATTTTGTCCACCATGAAATGCTTGTCCCTAAATCTGACATCGTTGCGCTCTTTTCATATCTCCCATATTATTGGCCGGGAGATGTATCTTCTAATCCATGGTAAGTCAGATAAGATGTTGATGTTCGATGGATTATCCAATTTAAATGTTTATTTAATTATGACATTCATAGTATTTAGGTTCATGTAGTATTCCCACCAGACACTCTACAAGACCTCACAGTGTAGCATCAAGTGTAAATATGTCTCATCATCCATGCAATTGCTACACTTGGATGCCAAGTAGAATTTTTTCCTTTTTAGTATGTCGTATATTGGAATGAACTTATTCACAAGATGCCACCCAAAAAATTAATTTTAAACCAAAATATGCTTATGTCATATGCCTATATGATCCGATGTCAGGTCACTCCTTACGTATAACATATCCCAAACAAACTTGAATGTGAAAGTACCTTTATTTGGTAGCCATACTAGTTTATCCATCATTCCTCTTCTTATTTCTTTATTCATTCCACGATGCTAGAAGGAATTATAGTATTTAAGCTTATCAATGTTGCATTCATTCTCTTTGAAAAACTATTTGATGAGAGTTTCGTGGGGACCCATTAGCCCAAACGAATTTAGTTTTTCTGACTCCATCCACTTATTGTGCCAAAATGATACATCACCAACGCCTAGCTTCCAAGTAATATATTCCTTCGTTATCCCACGTTCTTTCTTGCTAGGAATAGGCTTAAGTTTAACTTTTACATTATAGAAAATAATATAAAATTTATATTTAATCCTAAGTCACATAGTAACTTATAGAAAGTGCACTCCTCTATATTATACTAAATCATAAAATTTCTAGGTCCTTTAACTTAACTAAGAGTTTATGTTGGATGATTGTTAGGTGTTCAAATTATTGAAACTTCTGTGTATTTTAGTATTTTTAGATGATATGCAAATACATGAATAATACATAAATAGATTAATTTTGTAACTTTGAAGTTTTAATATATTTTAATAAATAATATTGAAATTGATAGATTTTTGGAGGTTTTTGGCTAATTAGTAGATTGTGGATCATCATATAGTTTCGACATCTATTCTTGATTTTAACTCTATTTAATAGCTCATGATAATCTTTGTACGTCATAACGCTATAATCTCATTAGCACAATTATTCAATTATACAACATATTATTTGTGGCTATGATATGATCATGGAGGTAGAGGTGTCAAACGGCCCGGCCCGGCACGGCACGGTTTAAAAAAACCGGGCCCGGCACGGCCCGCAGGCACGACGGGCCGTGCCGTGCCTCGCCTGGCCCGCTCGGGCAAACCTGTCCGAGTGGTTCGGGAAACGGGGGACCGCGGGTCGGGTCTAATTTGACCCGACCCGCGGTTTTTTTTTGCGGGAGGGGAAGCATGCGGTCGGACTAACGGGGCTCCCGGCAGGGGATAAACCCGTGCTGGTTTGCCGTGCTGCGGGCCGAACCGTGTCGGGCACGGCACGAGCCCGGGCACAGATTTTTTCCGTGGCGGGCCGGCCCAGGCACGGCTGAACCGTGCCGTGCCTCGTGCCGGGCCGGCCCGGCCCGGCACGGTTGACACCTCTACATGGAGGTTTAGCCATACTTATCTTTTAACAATTAAATAATCATGACATTAATTTTTTGTCATAGTAATCAAGTATCACAATAGTGCTAAAGTCATAGTCAATTCCTATCATTGAGACTTTTCTTTAAAAATGTTTTATAATCTTAAGTTAGAGTCATAATTTTTTTACAAAGTTGTGACTTTTCAGCTATAAGAAGTTATAAAGCCAAAACTAGTTAGGCTAAATGCATAATAATTATTCATCACCAACAATTTTGGACACAAAAATTTTGGACACGCACATTTTATAGAAAGTATTTACTCAAGTACAATCATTCCCTAATTCTATGACTCCCATCCTCAAGATGAGACAAAACAATGACTTCTATGTTTGATTAATTACTAGTGTCATGGACTTTTTGTAGCATTATGGTCATATGATATATGAGAGAAGTTGAGGCCAACATCAGGTCACTCCAAGTGTTATGATCACTTGAGATAAATGAAAGATTATTCTTTGTACCATGATCATTCTCATTGCCATAACCATATGATGCACATGAAAGATAATTCACAATTTCTTGGTCATTCATAGTATCATGACCATATGATACACATGAGAGGTGTTTTTCTATATCATGGAAATTTCTAGTGTTACGACTATATGATGATTAACATAGACCAATACTAGTGTTACGACTATATGATGATTAACATAGACCAATACTAGTGTTACGACTATATGATGATTAACATAGACCAATACTAGTGTTATGTACATTCCAGCATTATGGCCATATTATGAATGAAATAGATAAATACCAAAGTCACAATCATTCCTAATACCATAACTTTGTATTACAAATATATTAGGCCACAAGTCATGGAAAGTTTCCAATGTTAAGCATTTTGTGTTATAGAAATATTAAGGGATATTTCAAAACCATAGAGGTGTCAACTAGGCTAGGTGGCCCAGGCACTGCATGAGGCATGACAAGATTCAACCATGCTTAGAATAGCACATTTTAGTTCTGAGTCATGCCTAGATCAGCCTCATGTTTTCTTATGGAATGGCCTGGGTTGTGTCGAGTTAAAGTCCTAGGATAGCCTTAACTAAACCCTAGCTACTTTGGAAAGAACTAGGCTAGCATGGCCTAACCTAGGATAGCTTAGAACAAATTAGACTAGCCTAGATAAAACTTAAAATAACTTAGAATGAACCAGACTAGCAAGCCTCGTCCTAACCCATTTTGGCATGATGACACGTCATGACTCATGCTGAAATCTATGATGTGGTAGACCTAAAAAATGAGTCATGATGACATGACATGTCATATTTGACACCTCTATAGAGTTATGGCCACTTTTTAGAGTTGTGACCTTGAGCTCAAGAGATAAAGGCCAAAATGGTGGGTTTCTTTCAAAAGTTGTAACTTATTACATAAAGTAATACAAAAATATTCAAGTATAAAAAAGGGAAGAGAAAGAAATTTTTAATCTTCATGTTCTTCTACCATGAACCAATAAGAATCCGAAGCATATCAACTAAATCCTAGGGGTAATTTTTATACTCCCTAGGAAGTGGCATATCAACCAAAGCATATCAAACATACATTAGCTAAATCCTAGAATTGGAGAGCATGACTCTTGAACTCTCACATAGGGTAGATTCGAGAATGTATATCAAAATAGTATGTGATCTAGGATTTGTTTAATTTTGTGTGTGTTTTGTATATATTTTTTTAAATTAATAAAATAATTGTATTTTTATTTATGTTGTGTTATGAAAATTAATATATGAGTGATTAAATAATACTTGAATTAGGGATTTAACTATTGGTGAATTTTCATACATGGTCATAGGGATGGTGACAACTAAATCATGAGAATTAATTGTACATATGGTAGAAAAAAAAGTGATAACCCTTTCAACCTTGATGTGCAAGATAAACCTATATGTTAATACTCATTGTTATGTTAATTATTATGAGTATGACACTTACGAAGCTAAAAGTGTGAATAATTTTACAAGCCGACCAATTATATATTTCTCAAAAAAAACACACATTTTAAATGTCATCATGTTGTTAATAAAAAAATACTACCATCAGCCTTGTCAAGCAATCCAAAATGTCACTAGGTTTTCAACTCCAAGATTTCAACAATTACTTTTAAAAGTTTTTAATTGCATAAATCATATCCAGACAAATTTTCAGTGAATATAATTTTGGTTAACCATTCCATTATCAAATTATATGAAGAATAATAAAATTAAATTTTCATTTGAATACATTGTGGGTATTTTGAACTACATCTCATGTAGTGCATGGGGTGTGTGATACTAACCTCTAATTGAAGAGGGAAACCTCTTGACTTTGAGAAAATCATTAAGAGTTATCATGACCTCTAATTGATTAGAGAATCACTGGTTTGACTACTAGCCTTTCCATAGACAATTTCTAATCTAATTCATCATTTCACCATTCTATACTCCACTAGGTTCAAAGCATGGAATATGTGTCATCCTTCTAAATTAATTACATTACACTTAGCCCAAGTGTTATTACTTCTTTTCACTAAGACTCATTACTCAATTACATGTGTCATTCAAGATCCTCTACATGAAATTTTCACTCTAGCCAATAGACACTAATCTAAATAAAATGCCATGTATATACCTTTATTCTAACATGAGTGATGGATCATTTGTTAGTTACTCAAATATTTTCAAATATCTTAAGTTGTTCCAAATCATCGCCATACGAGCAACTTATGTAAGGTAACAAAGAATAAAGTTACAGTAGATAATTAGTATCGAGGGTATTCTCGAGCACCTCAGGTTTAATGATACTTTTATAATTATTATAATGAGACTATCATTGATATTTAGATAAATAATCCACATGACTATCTCATAGCAGGACATGCAATATACTTTGCTACTTTTAGTATGCAACCAAATGTTGACTCAAAATATTATGTTTAGATTTTATGAAATCAACCACTCAATCCAATTAAGAAGTATAACACGTATTAGTCTATTCATATCAATAATATTCATTAATTATTGTTGAATCTATGACTCAAAATAGTTTAGATATTGACATGATTACATAAGATAGAAATCTTATCATCATGATATCATAATGATTTACTTCATGTTTGACTATGTTTCATGGACTTTATTAATTGATTTAATATTGCTACTAATTCATAAATATCAAATTAATCAAGATGCATTTTATTAATTAATACAAATATATAAGAGAAAAATGTGATTTTCTTTTATGGAACTTCTCTAACATAATAATGCAAAAAACCTCCCACTTGCAATATATATATCTAAATTATAAGAAAGAAGTCAATTAGAAATGCAAAATAGAGATGCCCATTTCTATTTCTAAAATTAGGAACGGAATTGAAATAGATTAGAAATTGAATTGATGCTTTTTTACAAAAATTAGAAATGGAAAAATAATTTATCAGTATTAATAGGCGTAGATTATTTTTCACATTATATGGAAATGAAATTAGAAACGGAAATAGAGATGGAAATTTAAATGGTTTACCCTTCCATCACTAATATCATGCATGGTTATGAGCAGATTGCCTTATATGATATTTAGTAATGGAAAATTTCATTTCTATATGTATTTATTATTGAAAACAATAGCTTCTCTAAAAATTATGATGAAAATGAATTTCATTTCAATTAGTTTATAAATGGATTGCATATCTACTTCTAAATTTAGTGATGTAAAGGAATTCTGTTGCTCATTTCGAAATGGAATGTGAGTCCATCATAGTTAGACTATAATAATTTTGGTAATAGAATTCAATTCTGCCATTGCTTTAGAAATGCAAACTCATTTCATTAGTATTTGAGGTTAATTATGTTTTCAAAGAAAAATTCATTTGTCTGAAAACAATTTTAGGGTTTGAGCTATATTTTTGCTAATTTGTCATCGCCCATATACCTAATCGAGCTTGCTTTCCTCTGTGTTTGTATTCTTTGCCCTAATCATCTATCATTGAGATATGCAATTTAATTTTTTTATTTTTCCCATATATACTTACACGTATGGTTTCATTGATTTTTCATGTATATGCATACTTACCCTAAATACATTGAGCTTGCTTAGTCCATATTATATGATTTATATGGATTTTTGAAGATGCCTATTAATTTTGTACTTTGCTTCATGTTTATTAGATGTTTATTGTTATATATTCATTATCTATGCATTGACATTGTAAAATTTTGAATGATTTCCATTATATAAAATGCTTTTGTCAATATAGTTACTATATATTTTTAATTATTATGGAACCTCAATTCATTGAGATCAAAGAAATACAATAACACTTAACTCAATTGGAATATCAGATATTATAATTCATGTTATCATTTTTTAATGATTTCATTAATCCTTAATATAATAGAATCTCAAAATATTCATTTTATTAACCCAAAATAAATTAATATTTAATTTCATAAATGATTACTATTTTCACATATCTGAAAAGTGAATATCTGACCCTCAAAATATTTTTATATTGTGATCTTTCATATATATAAACTAAATTGAAAAAGTTACTAGCAAACACACAACTTTTTACATCACAACATTACAATTCTATTAGTTTCAAACATCTTCTATATGTATACAATCTTGAAATTAAAGAGTATTATTTCTTATAACAAATTGTAATAGAGGATAATTAATCCAAAGTCCTAATAGTCGGGGGGTAACCTCAATGGCTAAATGTATCTCCTAATTATTTTAAATTTTTTATGATCATGTGCACATTTCCTAGACACTATAGATCATTCTTAAAAAGAGCATCATGTTTTAATTTTGTGATTTTTAATTTTATGTGATATTGATTTTTTTTTGTTTTTTGCCAATAAAAATATTTTTTTCCCTTTGAAATTTATTATTGATTGTATGTGATTTTTGATAATTTTTGTGATTTCATCCTTTATAGATAAATATAAAATATTTAATTTTTTGTATATAAGAAAAATTCAACTGAAAGCTATTGGTAAATATCTAAGAGAATATTACAACCTTCATTATCTTAATTTAATATAAACTTACCTATGGATAATGTGACAATAATATTTTTATGATATTTATGTAATGTCATAAATATATCATTATAACTTTATTATAAATAAGTCATTATCTACATTAATATTATTTAATATATGTTGGTATTAAATATTACAAGAATGAAAATATTATACAAACTGATCATTAATGGATGAATGTTAGACTAAAAGATAAGTTTTTAACTAATGAGTCTGTAGAGGGGATTGAATAGTTTGTTGATTTAGCTAAAAAAAAACTCTCAATTAGTATGGAACAAAAAAAAAGATGCTCATGTAGTGATTATAAATTTCAAAATTAGAGTTTTCAAGAAGTGGACACAATGTGATTTCAACTTGTAAAAAATAGATTTATTGGAGACTATTATGTTTGGTATAAATATGAGGAAACCGTTATGCCACAAACAATAAAGCATTATATACATAGAATTATTAATTAAAATGTTACAATGAAGTATGTCAATCCCAATGATGTATGTGCAACTATATTGAAGAATATTATTGGTCATTTCTTCAATCTAGATGTTACTGATGATATCTCAAAATTTTTAGCAAAAAAATTTTATGAAATGCTCAAAGCATCATAAAATACACAAGAGGTGTAAAACGACTAAAGTTGACACTGCGAAAAATGACCAGAGTCATGACCTATTTTTGGTGACCCAATCAGGCTACTGTGCCATGCCTGATATGTCCCAATATAGTAATCGGGCCATGCTATGCATGACATGGCTTGAGAAGTGTCAACCCAGCATGGCCTGCCAGCCCAGCTCATACTTGGGTTGTGTAGGGTCATGCTTGACTTGTTGGGTTAGGCTAGGTTGTACCCAAATTTTCTAGTTAGATTTTTTAAAAAATCTAGCTAGGTCCCTAGTATGGTCTACCATGCCATCAGGCCAGGTACATGACTCATGCTTGGCCTAGCATGAGCCACAGATCATGCTGGCTCGACTTGGCCCATGTCACAGTTCCAAACCATGTCGTGCCAGGTAGGGCATGATTGAATCATGCCCGGGCCACCTAGCCCATTTGACACCTCTAATCTGAAGCCATTGCTAATAACATGAGTTAGCATAATGAGCATACTACTGGTGAAAGCATGATGCAATTTTACTCAAATTCTTCATCCTCGAAATATTTGATGATATTTATCCATTTTTTGTAGATGAAAGTCAAAATATTAGATTAGGACAATGCATAGATGGATTTCTAATATTTGGACAAATAGGGTAACAATAATTTTTATGGCTGTTGATTGTAATACCATATAATTTACTACCATACATGTATATGAAAGATGAGTATATATTTTTGTATATTATTGTGTCTAGTTCGAGAAACCCAAAAGAAAAGTTAGATATTTTTTTTTTGAAATGCCTGATTGCGGACCTAAAAAATTTGTGGGAGCATAGTGTGGAAACATAAGATATATTTAGAATGTAGAAGTTCCAAATGCAAGCAACACTTATGTGGACTATAAGTAATATTCTAGCATATTCAATGTTGTTAGGATGAAGTACTATAGAAAAATTAGATTCTTCTCAATGCATAGATAACTCTGATATATTTTCTCTGAGCAAAAGAAAAAAGATGTATTGGTTTGGCAATCATCATAAGTTCTTACATATGAAATATCTATATAAAGAAATATTAAGGCATTTAGGACAGGTCATATAGTTGTAAAAGGTGCATTACATTTAAGACTAGGTTTCAAAATATTATAGATAATTGAAAGATATGACTTCAATAATATTACAAATATTGATGTAGATTACATTAATATGTAAATTTCAAAGAATTATCATTATGGTTGGAAAAAATAAATTATCTTTTGGGATGTAATACACATTGAGAAGAACTTTTTTGATAATATTTTAATTACTATCATGAATGTGAAAATAAAAATAAAAGACAATGTCAAATCAAAAGATGATTTGAATGAGTCTTGTTCACTTCCATAGTTACATAGAGATGAATTAATGAATAACTAAGAGTCATACCAAAAAATTAGTTTTATCTTTCTGACTAGAGTAGTCAACTAACATTTTGGTTGATCCAACTGCCCACACAATCTATATGATATTTATATCTGAATGAAAGTCCACTTAACTATTTATATGACCCATATTTTTGCATGTGTGTTGGATAAAAGATATTTTCCCAATGAACTTTTGGGATATTTTCAAATCCAATAAAATTGGCATCATAAAAAAGTCACAACATAGCACAAAATGACAAGTGACCAAGTGTGTGAGAGATTTCTATTTTTCAATAGTAGAAAACAATATATTTCCACTCTATTTATCAAGTAGAAGAAGTCAAATTTTTGTAGAATAATGTGAATGTCTTTTAAACCAACAATAATGCACTCATACACTAACATCAAAATGAGTAATCAGAAAAGCTTGTCATATGTAAGTCATGAAAATGTGGAGTAGAATTTGTGATAATTCTAAAAACATGTTGGAAAAAACTCAATGGGACACTAAATGCAAGAAACCTCGAGCTCCAATTACAATCATAAAAATGTAGTAGAAAAATCATCACTAGAAGACAACATACTTGCCTTGCTCATAGAGATAAAAAAGGAATAATCTATAGGAAAACTAGATGGAAAAATTATAATGAAGGCTAGAATATATAAATGTATTTGGTATGCCAAAACCAAATAATCTTGAATATTTGATATAATTTTAATGATGTATTTTGAATGAAACGAAGTTTATATATAACAATTTCATAAAAATTTTATTTTAGAGAATTTTGATGAATAGTTGTAAAATATAGGGGTTTTAGTGTATAATATGATGTTTGGTGGAATTAGTGACTAGAACGAGAGTTAAAATTCATGCAAATCATAGCATCTAACATGTTATGCCTTAATCACATCATGACTATACCATCTTGTTGACATAATTCTTTCAATATGAAACATATATTTTTGGTTGTCCTAACAATTTTTTGGAGCCATTGCTAAACTAGCTTGAAATAACTTTATGGCTATGACATTAATTTTATGTCATAGTAACCAATTATCTACTTGTACTAAAAGTCATGACAGCCTCTAGATGTCTAGACTTTTTCATTACCAAACCATATAATACTCAAGCCAAAGTCACTATAGCGATTTGACATCATGAAATTTGACTATAGAATATTAGTTTGATCCAAACTCGAGTCACATCCAATATCGCACTGTGACTCTTCGCTCAAGGGAGAAACCAATGTCATAGTCATACTTCAAACGGGCCTGGCAAACTACATTTAGGCCACCGTGCCATGCCTGATTTGGCTATAAAATGCACAAGTTATGGTCACATCCAACACAATGATAATAGATTACATAGAATAAAGCACAAGCAACACCTACATTCTAGTACCATGGTTTTTTATTATAGAGGTTAAATGAGAAACCACAACTTTTCCTAGAATCATGACCAAATAGAGAAAAGAGACCAAAGTCATAGCTCATATTCAACACTGTGACTTTGTGTTACATAACCAAAAAACTAAAATTGTGACTCTTATTCAGTGACATGACTTCCAATTAAATGACCAACAATAGATGCTCGGTTATATAAGGTGAATCCTAATAATTTAAAATGGAATCTATGAGAGACACAAAGAAGATGACCTAAGGGGCTCAACAACTCAATTTTTTGGAGAAATTCACAAGAAACAAGTATGATATAAGACTAAAGTACAAACTATAGAAGGTGGGCTTACTTTTTAACCCCTACATTATTTTGAAGTTTAGATTCTTTTGAGAGTTAAATTTAGACACAGATTCATATGAGATGAATTTTTACTTGTCCCCTACATTATTCTTTATAATTTCAGGCTAAAAAAATATAAAGATAGTATAATATGTTTATTATTATGGATAGTATATTTAATACTTTAATATCATATTTTAATATGATATTATTTAGTTATGAATAGTTTGGTAATAAAATAGAACTAAAATTAAGGGTTTTGATTATTGGCAAGTCCATGTGTGATTGATAATTTTGTACGAAATTATTATTGTGGAAGGTAACATGCAAACCATGAGGCTCACTCACACATATGGTGAGTGACTATAATGCACAAGATATGCAAACCATGAGGCCCTTCTGACTATAATGCACAAGATAAACCTATATATTGAAATCTAAAATTTGTTTTAGCTAATGATCATGAGGATTGAGCTTATGAATATGAAAGTGCAATTTCTTTTATATACCAATCCATTGTATACATCTAAAAATAACTAGTTCTTGATTCATATGAACATTATATAGAATATTCTTCTAAGTAGTTCATCTTTAGTGTGAGAGTTACATCATCATAGAGGAGAATGATAATAGGTAATCTTTAGGATATGCACAAGTGTGTAGTTACTAATAAGGTAGTGACAATCCTTGAGAGTTGCTTTTACTCATATAGTTCTTACTAGTGAAACTTGATGAGGTATATATTAATTATGCGAGTATGATAATTATGAAGTTGAAAGTATAAATACTTATAAACTATGTCAATTATTAGTCTTTATGATAACATAGGTTGGAGAATAAGAGTATATATAATTGAATAAAACAACAATGGAAGCTAACCAATATGCCTAAAAGGTATGAGTTTGTGAATGATTCTTTAATAAAGATGAATATTTGTCTCATTGGTTAACTACTGATGAGATAACTATGAGAGAACCATCAATGGGATGTGCTCAATGGTGACAACTACCATGTATGCCATTAGAAAAATAGTCATTACATAGCACCTCAAACTTCATTATATGTTCAATATAATATAAGTCAAACAACTTAACATTATCATGTAGGTATAATAATGAACAAACCATTAACCTATGTTTGTTTAACAATTTAAATATCCAGTGTACTAAAAATGAGTTATCTTTTAATTGAATAACCAAAATAATGATATATTTCTTGTGGGATTAATATCTATAATTAAGTTTGCTTTACTATTTATATGACTTTTACACTTATAGATCTTTGTTAATGAGATGCTCTCATTAATGAATTTGTTGGACATCACATAGTTGATAAAATTAAGTTGCATTAAAAAGTTGCAACAAACTTTTGACATCATTACTACAAACTATTTAATTTGAGTAGTCATAATGAGTTGGCATAATTGTCTTTGTAAAAGGAAAATTTAGTTTTAGTAGTTTAGAAAGTATTGAGTTTTATAAAAATTTTTAAATCTAAAAGCTAAATATTGTTAACTTGTAAAAATGTGGATGATTATATTTTGGGGTTGCTTTTTTTTTTGTAATTTCTCTTTTTTTTGGAGTACCATTTTATGAGTTAAATCTCTAGGATTGAGTTAACCCCTCTAGAACTAAAAATTAATAGAACTAAAAAATGATTACCAAAAAAAGAGTTGATAAAGAGCCTATGGAGAACACTGAAAATAATTGAGAGCTCCAAGGCAGTAATGATTACCATATATTGGAAAATTATTGGCTGCCCATAATGATGGATAGTTATTTGAGAATTCAGTTGCAAC
Organism: Sapria himalayana; assembly: GCA_029783825.1. Lineage (NCBI taxonomy): Eukaryota > Viridiplantae > Streptophyta > Magnoliopsida > Malpighiales > Rafflesiaceae > Sapria > Sapria himalayana. Next base: position 338,122 of record JAREIK010002134.1, read on the forward strand.
TAGTTGAAGTTAATTATTTTGAGTTGAAGCTAAGTCTTATGGCTATGGTTTAGTAGCACCAGTATAACTTAAGAGCATTAGAGAACCCTAATAGAAATGGCATAATATTTTTGGAGCTATGAAATACTATAAAAATGAATAGAGTTAGCCCGAATGCAATAAGGTTATGCATATTTTTATTTTCATTAAGTGAAATGGCATGAAGTTAGTTCCAATGTTTACTAGGGGGATCTATTGAGAGTTGAGATGAATTAGTGAGTTCATTTTGTACTAAATTCTTCTCACTTCAAATCACATTTCAACTATGGAACGAGATAAGCAAATTTCATCAATATATGCATGAGACTTTATATGATACTTGAGACTATTTTAAAGAGTTGTTGAAGTCCTCAATATGACTTTAAATTGTGGTTCCAAGCCCAACCCTTCTATAATGAGCTAAACTATATGACAAGATACATGATTGATCTCGGTACCAGAGGGTTAATTAGAATAAATTACTAGGAGATGCATTTTATTTATTTGAGGAACTAGTGATAGATAACTATCGAACTCCAACAAATCACTCAATTAGGCAAAGAAAATTCAGAGTGTTAAAGTTGGACTAATTCACCTTGATTTAAGTGAATATAAAAGCCCTTTTATGGAAGTTTGATACTAATAAAGAAAAAAGAAGAATGTTAGAGGAGTTAATCATTTTACAGCTGCATGAATTAGTGGATTCAAGTCACATTTACATAGAGGTGTCAACTAGGCCGGGTGGCCCAGCATGTCCCATGACATGGCATGGTTCAGTTGTGTCTGACAAGGCATGACACGATTCATAACTGTGCCTAGACATACTATGGCCCAGACCATAGCATTTTGGTACATAAGGCATGACAAGACACAACCCATCATGATAGCCCATGCGAGCTATTTTTGGCCCAACTAGCCAAACTAATAGCCTAGTCCTAATCTCGACTAGCCTGGTCTTGACTCAGACTAGCCTAGTCTTGATCCAAACTAGCCTATGTAAGAAAATTTTTCATATGAAGTCTATAAGAAAGGAATATAGCATATTATGCAATCTTAAAAAAGATTTGGAAATTTTGATGAGCTATACTAATAAATGAAGCTTAATTTTTAATTATCAACTATCATGAAGAGAAGAGAAGTAGTGTTTGAATGAAGGGATACAATATATCCTAGAATATATCAAAAAGTAAAATGATGCCAGAGACAATTGGACAAGAGTGCTTGAAGTGAGATTAAATGAAACAAGTTTAGTGATGAGGAATATAGAGCATCATCTTGATTAATTGTCATTATTAATGAAGAAAAAAGGAATAAACAAACTACTAAGTAATACGGAAGTAAATCCAAAAAATTGCTCCTTAATTTTTTTTAGAAGTGAGGAGTTGTGAAGACATTCTAAACAAATAAATTATTGAACTTTTGGGAATGATATTAGTGTGACTTTCTCAAAATTAATTACTTTGTAGCTACAAATGTATATTGAACAAGATGATTCTAGAACCTTTGGTGGGGACAAGGCTATGACTTTCTCAAAAGTTGTAGCTTAGCCTAAAAGACTCCAAAAAGTCACATCCCAAACTAAACATAACTAGAATTGTGATAGATATCATGCCACATAATAGAATAAGGTTGCAACCCCAAAAGAAGTGAAAGCCCAAGTTTAAATCAAAGATGAGAAAAATGGAAATGAAAAGATATATGAGCGGATGGAGGTTACTTGAATCCATTGAGATAGATAGAAATGGATTAGAATGAAGCTAATGGTAAGTTTCTGATGAATCTTATGTTTCCTCAATTATTTTAAACAAGAAATTTGATAAACATTTCAAAAATTATTTAATTATATTCTAGAAGTTAAAAATAAACATACCATTTGATAAATTTGTAGCCCAAATGCCAAACTATATAAAATTTATAAAATATATAATGTAAAGTAAGATGAAGTTAGAGAAGTATAAGACTATGAATATGACCAAGAAGTATAATATGATCATTAAAAAAAACTTCCAAGGAAATTGAAGGACCTCATAGGCCCTACAATACCTTTCATTATTGGAGATCATATTATTTGAAAGATATTGTATGACTTAGAATCAAGTGTCAACTTAATTTCATTGTCAAATGCATGAAGATTTAATCTAAATAAAATTACTCTAACATCTCTCTCACTTCAAATAGTAGATCAGACTAAAAAGTGCATAGATGAAATCATCATAGATATATTAGTACGGTGGGATATATTTATTTTTCTAATAAATTTCATATATTGGATATAGAAAAAGATAATTATGAACCATTAATATTGTGATGACCATTTTTGGTCACATGACAACCCCTTAATGATGTCAAGAAAGGGGAATTTACTTTTCATGTTAGTGAGGAAAAAGTAAAGTCTAATATTTATAATGGCTTATGGGTCTAGATGATAATGAAATATGGAGTTATAGAATCCACAATCATTTCTATAGTGCAATGCAAAAAAAAAGTGGATTTCTAGTAGAAAGATTTTTGTTAAAGAGTGATGTCTAGATAAACATGAAAAGTATGAAGCTGAAGAATAACTTCGAAGCTGTGATAGTGATGAAGACTAGGAATACAAAGAAGGAAAATTATAATGGAGCTACAAAAAAGAATAAATACAAAAAATGATTGTTATGAGGTTGCTGCATTCTTCAAAACCAAGACCTTTGAGAAGTCTTATGTTTCTGAGATATAAATTATGGAGGAACCACTCAAAACCAAATCTATGGACGTGCACAATACTATGACTTTGGTGCTATAGAAGAAAAATGCCAAGGAAATCTTAAAGACAAAGTCATGACTATGCAAATAACTACTACTTCAGTATTATAGAATAAAAATAACCAAGAAAAACTTGAAGATAAATTTGTGGTTGTGCACAACACTATGGATTTGGGGATAAAGAATGAATTAGTCAATCAAGAACTTAAAGACAAGGCTACGGCTATGTACTGCACCATGATTTTGTATATGCAAGAAGAAAATGGTAAGAAAAAACTACAAGAAAAAGCTGTGACTTCAATTATTACTGCAACTTTGGAGTTACATGAAGAAAATGATAAAGGAAGGATTAAAGGAACAACTATGAAGGAACTCACCACCATGAATTTTGGGATCCTACTGAAAAGGGAGAAAGCCTCAAAGAATAAGGAGCCACGACTTTAACTAAAGTCATGTCACCTGAAGAGGAAAAAAGCTTATGAAACAAGCATATTTGAAGAAAGACTAAATGAAGAAACCAACTAGAAAGAGGTAAATTAGTATATCTATAAGATAGCATGGATATTTGAGATCTTTGATAGAGAAAAATATATATTACTGTATAGCTAAGAATATTAAACATAGTACTACTTGGGAAGCAACCTAATAGATATTAGATATAATAAATACATATTTCTATCACATAAATGAATCTATATATCCAATAACCCACAAGTATAGACGTGAAACTAAATCTCTCCATGACTATCAACATATCTACTTGAAGTTATTTACTATTTTTAGACTCCATGACATTCAAACCTACTCATGACATTACTGAAAATTTTTATCTTAAAGAGGGATGTTGTTGATGAGGATGATAAATTATTTTAGTGTGCGAATTTATTCAATATTTAAACTACCAAACATTCTTATATATTTGAAAAATTTATGATGGTATGTAGACATAGAAATGAAGGTATTATAGGTTAATTGTGTTACTTTGGTATTTTGGTGACTTTTGATGAATAGTTATGAAATCAATAGGTTTTTGAAGATGTTTTAAAGAGGGGGTAGGATACTAAATCTTGCATTTATTCAACAATCATTCTTGGTCAAAACTAGAGGTGTCAAATGGGTGGTGTCATGTCGGCATTATCCATTTCAATGTGGCATGGCCATGCCACCGTGTTGTGCTGGGCACGACATGAGAAGGTTCCCATGTCCTGCCTAGCACTACACATGGACCATAATGGTAGCCCTAGCATGGTATGGTTGGCGTGCAAAATGTTGGGGCATTTCGGGCCTATAGAGAGTCATTTTGGTTTGGGCTAGTTCATGCTAGCACGAATTGGTTCACCACTTAACTTTTATTTTTGGCCTTTTGAGGGAGTTGGGCTTTACGTTTAAATTTGAATATAAATTTATATTTTAAATTATTATGAAGTGATCATGAGTCATAACTTGATATTCTATTTGGTTCAGCTTAAATAAAGGATTAAAAATTTTATTTAATTTTAATAAAGTATTAATAAAATAAATACATAATATAAATAATTTATAAATCATATTAAAAAAACATCAAAAATAAAAATGACAATAACTACAATCCAATATCTAATATATCAAAAATACATCAAGAAAAATGAAATAAAAAAATGGAAAAAATAAACACACACTAGCACTATAGCAAATATTATCATCGCATGAATCAATAATCATCAATGATCAATCAATATATATGGTATGATAGTGTGGATGGAGATGTTGATCATTATCATCATGAGTACATCTAAAGATGTTGATAGTGCCCTCAATATATTTAATCTCCCTATCCCATGAAGTATCATCTACCATCATCACTTGTATCATATCCTAAATGTCAAATCTCAAATCTTCCTATTCCTTCATGCATGCAAGTACTTCTATGATATTTGGTCACAATTTTGATCTCCTATCTAAAATAATATTGCTTACCATAGAGAAAGTAGACTCTGCTACTACACTACATACCAAAGTGGTTAGTAGTTGATTCATCTTTGAAAGTACAACATAGGTGGATTCATACGATTTTCATCATAGAAAAATATCCAAATATTTATTATCATCATGTGATAGGTTGAGTAATAATTTATATCTAAGTATAGAAATAACTTACTCCTATTCAATGGACCACTTAGTCATTTTTTTCAAGCTAACTAAATGAGGAAGTCATTATCTCCAAATATAATATCAATGTACATACTTAGAGCTTGACAACAACTACTATACCTAGTACCATAATATGTACATATGTTAGTTAATCTATCATGAATGAACCCTTTTGGTTGGTATACCTGGTTCATGTATGTTGAAATGTATTTCAAAATATTTTCATTTCCTTCCACAAAAACTCTAGGAACCATATAGCTAGCAAAATAATAAAGGGTTGGAATGGAAGAATAGGATTTCAAATACTTGATTTCTATCTCAACATCCAGGACACTAAATGCAGGAAGACCTCTATACTTTCTATACATGCTACAAATATTATGTATGCACCTAAGTACAATGCAAGTAATCAGAGTGTATATAGATGAACACATATTTGTGGTATCATAAAAAATCTTCAGAAATTTCAAAAAAAAAATTCTTGTATCACAATTTGAATCATCAATAATAAGTTCATCACTTTTACTTTTGACATAGTTGGATATCATGCATTGGTAGCCAAAATATGACTCCAACATAAGGTAAGTATAATTCCAATAGTATCTTATATCCATGTGATTTTTTTTATTTTTAGCCACAAAGATAAACATAGCCTATTAAACTGATGTCATCTACTAGACATCCTACAGTATTTTATTGAAATTCATATTTATTCTAATGTGAGGACTAATTTTTATTTCCACCTTTACTATCATTTTAATTACATGACATATGCACCTAAAATAAAATATCTCACCTAATAGTCTGTCTTTAATTGTCCTAATAAACATACTAATAGCTACTCTATTATTAGAAGTATTATTGAAAGTAACACTAAATAGTTTATTTTGAACTTCATATTTTCTAAAGACCCACATCTTACTCTTATTAATGGTAGGGTCATCATGATGATGGAGAATCTCAAAAAATCCTATATTTTTTTATTAAATTTCCATTTAGAGTCTACATAGTAGGCGGTTCAATATACAAATGAGCATCATCATGACTAGTTCATATATCGAACATCATGGTTACCATTCCACTAAATTGCCTAAATTTGTTAATTATTGTTCTAACTTATAATTTTTTTATATTTTATTCTTACTTGTGGACCTATTATTCCTATGATAAGTAGGCTGAAAATAGGTATACAAATCCTATGATCCTTTGAAATTTTAATTGGAAGACTCATGATCATAATCAGTTTGGTCATGCATTTCCTCCCAAAATTATTATGGTATATAAAGGGGAAGGGGGTCAATGAAGTTGAATAAAATCTAACTTGAAAGACTCCACAACTAAGTTGGGTTTGTCTCAGTTTTAATCTACCCTATTTTTTAGTATATTGATTAGCATGTATCTTTAGGTGTCAAGTCTCACATGCACTTCTATATGTATAAATCTTTTGATAATATGCACATTGTGCTAATTCATCATTGACACCCCTAGAATTTTTATTTTTTAGGTGGCAAATGGGTTTCGATCAAGACTGCTAGAGAAAAGATAGTTTCAACTTTGAATATTTTGATAGGGTAATTATTATAATATATATCTATATTAATATCATATTCATTATTGTTAAATTCACCATGTGACATTTTTTATCCATTTATTTTTTTGAATAAATTAAGAAACTAAAAAAATAAAACTCATAAAAAATTAAATAACAAAAAAACACTAATCGCAAACTACTTCATTATAAAAACTACACTTTTAAAATCTAACCTTGAGATAATTTGCATATGCATACCAACACCACAATTTATCCCATAAGCATAAGCATAAATCATACTTATTCTTATAATAAATAATTAAATAAATAATTAAATAAAAAAAATAATATATCAAATAATAAAATTTGAAAGGAGAAGAACTAGAAAGGACAACAAAAAGAAGAGAGAGAGAGAGAGAGAGAGAGGAGAAGCAATTAACTATAAAAATTTTGCATTTCTTTTTCACTATTTATAGATAAAAAAATTAAAAAATATTTAAAAATTATTATTTTTTATTTTTAAATGATAATTATCCAGAATCATGATAGTCATCACATTTTGGCCAGTAGCCATGATATATACTTTTATGGCTACTATAATATTGTTAATTTTTTTTAAATATATCTTATAGGTATAGTGACAGGCACTACATGTCGCTATCCCTATGAAAGCTTTTTACATGAGCACCCACAAATGCATGAAAATGCAATTGTGACCAGCCATGTAAGCAAAATCTAGCTGATGTGGCTAGTTTTAAAAAAACTACCCAATCAAATGGTCACCCAATGAGTCTAGACCCATGACTCAAGAGCCACTTGTGCCCAGTATAGGTTCATTAGGATGGTGGACAATGACACTAGGTCAGGCACATGGGTTGTGCCTAGCTCATCATGAGGCACAGATCACAACAGCCTAGCATGGAATAAATAGTGCCATGTGCTAGCATAGTTCTAGACCATGATGTGCTGGTCCAAGCATGGCTAAACCATGTTGTGTCATAAGTCGTGCTTGGGATGCCCGGCCTAGTTGACACCTTTAGCCAAAACTTTAGCTTGGTCATGGTAATTCTTGTACGTCATGACCCAACTATCTTGTTAGCATAATCATTCTACTATGTGATACGATCTTAGTGACTAGGATATTATAATAGAGTCATAGTCATACTTATCTCATTAAATTTAAATTAAAATGATATTAATTCTATATCATATCAACTAAGTATCCTACTTCTGCTCAAGGTCATGGCTAATTCTAAGTGGCACTACTTTATCTTTATTGTGGCTCAATTATAGCAATGAATTTTATGTAGATGTAGATAATAATACAAATCCTATCGAAATGTCTAAGGCTAAAACTATGTTTTTTTAATTGTTTAGACTCAAACCCATTTAACACCTAAATAAAAAAAAATTAGGCAACTTTCAAAAGTATGTATATATATATATATATATATATATATATATATATATATGTATATAATCAAAAGATAAAAATCTATATGAATATATGTGCCATTGGCCACTTTAAAAGATATGCCGATCAATACACTAAAAAATAGTGAGCATTAGATTAAAGGTAATGCCAATTGAGCATGATATCTTTAAAGTTGAATATAGTTTAGCTTCTTTGTCCTCCTACATATACCATGATGATTTCGGGAAGGAAGACACTGTCAAACTGATTATGATTATGCATCTTTCGATTAAAATTTTGGAGGATCTTAGGATAGTTAGTATTATGCAGGCCTACTTCCAGCCTGCATATCATAGGATTCCTAGGTCTATATGTAGATTGAAAAAATAAATTATTATAAGTTAGAAAAATAAAAAATAATTAATAAATTTACAAATATGGTGAGGTATTGTCTGTGATATTAAATATCTGGGCTAGTCATGATAATACATTATTTATATGTCTCGCTGCTCACAATGTAGATTCAAAATAGGAAGTTAATAACAAAAATTTTGGATTTCTTGAGATCCTTCATCCTCATGAGGGCCCTACCATATATGAGTGTATGATGAAGATCTTTATAGAATATGATATTCAAAATACAATATTTAGTATTATCTTTGATAATGATTCTAATAAATGAGTTGTTATTAGTATATATGTCAAAACCATTAGATATAGGCCATTAAGTAAATTTTTTCATGATAGGTATATGTGTCATGTAACTAACTTGATAGTACATATGGGAATGAAAGTTGTTTATCTAACATTAGATAAAAAATAAGAAATTCACTAAAATGTCCTAGGACACTAGTATATAACAAAAGATTACTAGTCTCTATTTGTCAGTGGACTTATAAAAGAAAAAGAAATTAAATAGAAGTGAGATATCATTAGAATTACCTGTCTGATGTTGGAGTCTAATATTTGCTACCAATATGTAATATCTAATTAAATCAATAGTAATAATGCCGAGCTTATTATTAATGAACTTAACTAGAATACAAATTTTATGAAATTTATGAAGATTATTTATGATATGATGATCATGTGTTCATCTATGTACACTCCCCTTAATTTTATAACACTTAGGCACATATATAATATTAGTAGCATGTTTAGCAAGTTTAAAGGCCTCCATGCATTTAGTGTCATGACTATTGATTTGGAAACCAAATATTTAAAATAATAGTCCTCCATTCAAAATCTTTATTGGTTGTCTATATATATGGATCATAGGATTAAGGTGAAAGGAGTAAATAATTTTTTTACATACACATCCATGTGCATGAACTAGGAACACCAACATAAAAGTTTTATTCACAAAATATTAATAAACACATTTACATATTATGACACTAGGTATGATATTTATAGTCATGTTCTGAGTAGACATAGATACCATATTTGGCGATAATGACTTCTCCCTTAGTTAGCCAAGGGCAAATGATGGGGTGGACCTTTGAATAGAAGTGAACTTTCATGGTACTTAAGATAGTGATTACTATTTTATTCTATTGTATGATGGTAATTAGAATTTAGGTATTTTTTTGGTAGAAATCATACGAATCAACTTATCACATGTTATCTAATATGACATAATCTACTAACCCCTAGAGCATCTATCATAACATTAGAGTCTACTTTTTATGTGGTCGATAATATTATTTCAGATAGGAGATCGAGACTGCCACTACATATCATAGAGCCACTTGCATGCATGAAGGATTGAAAAGAATGATGGTTAGCCATTCAGGATAAGACCCAAGAGTTACTGGTGGATGATGATTAATAAGACAAAGATCAAGAATATTGAGGTTACCACTAACAATACATTCATACATATACAAGATGATGATGATCTTCACCTGTAACTACATTACTATATTGTAAACACTAATTGATAACTCATGTATTTTTAATTATTAATTCTTTCATATGATACCATATTTTTATTATTATTTTTATTTATGTTGAATATGTCATTATGCATATATAGTCTTATGAGTTATGCTTCATCAAATGTTATATATTTATATGTATCATATTATGCTTTTTTGATTATGAAATGCTTTTGAGAAGAATGTCAAATTTTTTTTAATAATTTATTTCATATAAATTCATTTACATATAATATTTTTTATAAATAATAGAATAAAAAATAAAAATTTTAAAATAGTTTAATTAGATTTCAACCCAAACCCCAACCTAAATCAGCATGTAACCAAACGACCTAACATGACCTAGCAATATTACAGGGAAAATGGGTCATGTCATGCCTTTTACTTTGGTATCCATGCATTGTCGGACATGGCATAAAATCCATCTTATGTCATGCAAGGCATGACATGGTGACATAGCTGGGCCACATATAAATAGGATATGCTGGGACAACATGACTCATTTCACACCTCTTCATAAACCTCCATTAATGAGAATATCCCATTAATAGAGATCCACAAGTGGATGTATTGTACAAGTAATAATGTGAACTTTTATCCATATTGATCACATAAGAATTATATCGGTAGTTCAGTTATTCAATATTGAGATAACTTATTTTTGGTAAAATAAAGATTCATATTATGAACAATCTTAAATCCATGGGTTTCTTCATTCAATTTATGCCATGAATGTTTAGATTAGGTCGACTTATATTATGTTTGGACACAAAATGATGCTTGGGATATTGTGTGCAATGACTCATTTCCCTAATGACAAAAGGTGGTTGTTGCTATTTAGATCATCTCATTGGTGGTCCTCTCGTAGCTATCCCCTTGGTATATTACCACCAAGATAATAAATCATCTCTGCTCAAGAGAGATTCATAATCACATACCTTTTAGGTAACTTCATCAACTACTCTTTGATGGTTACTTTATATGGTTACTTTGATGGTTACTCTTTGATGGTTACTTTTATTATCTAGCCTCATGAGCCATAAAAACTAAGTATTGACATTATTTGTTAGCATTTGTACTTTTAGCTTCGTAAGTATCATATTCACACAATTAATATGTCTCACTCAAGTTTTACCAGTGAGAATCATATGAGCAAAAGTAATTTGTGTGAGATGCTACAACCTTTTGAGTCACACCATAATAGTGCATATCCTAAAAATTACCTATCATTATCGTCTTTAGTAATTATGTGACTCTCATACTAAAAGTGAATCCCTTAAAATAATATTCTATATAATATCTATCTTGATCAAGAAATAATTTTTTTAGATGTGACACTCTAATCCCAGGGGTCTTGTTCTTTAATCACACAATGAAAATGTCTATATAATATAGTATTTTTATACAAAAAATTATACATGCTTAAAGTTTACCCAGTAAACAAATATATACATATAACTAAAATCAAGTCACAATTGGCTTTCTTCACACGTGAACTTTCATACGTGTGTTTCTCGCCTACACTAGACATTTACCTAAAAGGAGGGACCCATAACGAAATGAGCACATATCAATCATGGCTACTCCCTACCTAAGCGCACATAAAAAAATCATGTGCACACATCAACACACATTCAAGTATAATGTATACATAAATATAATTATTGATAAAATATTTTCATGTACATATCTAGAGTCTCACTAACTCCTTCACACATACTTATGCTAAGTGTGCCATTTATTACTTCTATTGAATATTCTCTAAATATTAGGCATTCTATGAGTATTGGATATTATCCAAATAGTGGTCATTCTCCAAGTGTAATATGTAATTCAATTTTGATGTTGTTCTATTTTGAGCCAACATAATTAATACCAAATACATTATTAATTGACAATCATGCACACACTTATAAATTTACAATGTCCCAATGTATATGAAATATAAGTATGCCATTTAATAATTAAACTATGTCACATGTACAACTATAACTACATGAACATAAATCATAATACAACATATTATATATATATATATATTCGCAATAACATACAAAAATTAACATGAGGTTTTTTTTCAAATTTGACTATACACAGCTTCACAAATAATTTGGACTCGGTTTAATTTTTATTTCAGCCAAACACATTAAAAAAAATCAATCACTAAGGGCTAACTTTTTCAGCCATAAATAACTAATAATTTGGTCCCAAAATGATTGCAAACTAAATTGCATCCATAACCATTTTTGGCTCTTGGGTGGAAAGAAATTCAAGTAGGGGAAAACTCCTACCTCTTGAAATGTAAAGTACTAAAACTATGAAATCTAGAAAAAAAAAGAAAAAAGGACAAATAAATAATATGATTTTTCTGGAAAATAGATAAACTAATAACTTTGCAATAAGAAAAAAAACAGTCAGAAAATTTTAGAACCTTGATGATAAAATGGATTTCGTCATTGAATTCTTCTTGAAAAATATAGCTACAATGATAATTTTGTCAAATTTTAAGAAAGTCAAAATGTAGTCATTTATTTACATTATTTAATTATTATTATTATTATTACAACCATCAAAAAAAAGACCCTACCACGATGCCAGCAACATGGCTACACGCATACGCAGTCCATGTGTCAAAAAAAAATAAATTGTTTTAATATTATTTTAATAAAATAGTAAAAAAAAATTGAGAATCAAGAAAACATGGAGACAAAAAAAAAGAACTTCAAGTGAATGATACAATGTAGATAAAAAAAAGATAAAAGATTTATGGATTTTCTTTTGGTAATAGATGGTTATTTTGGAATCAGAATAGAATAATCTAAGAACAAAAGTTACTTTGAGCAATGGGAGCCTTACTTTGAGTAATAGATGGTTATTTCAATTCAAACTATTTTCAAAATTTAATTACAAATGGTCAATTGGTGAAATTTCTGTGTTTGGTTTAATAAAATATATTGTTGTGTGAATTGTGATTGTGATTGGATAGTTATAACTATGGTTGAAATACAGTTTAATCATAAATGTCGTATTTGCATTTAATGTGAACAAGAACATCCCAAATAAATGGGGGGGGGGGGGGGGGTTGCATGGTGTGCACATATATATATATAGGTATAATGAGGATTATTTATGCGAATTATAATTGGGACAATGTCCAGACTGAGTTAAGTAGTATTTTTTGGAGAATGTCCAACATTTATCGGAGAATGTATGGTAAAAAAATTTTATTTTTTGGATAATGGCCAATATTGTTTTTGGTAAAATGTCCATATTTTTCAGAGTATTTCCAATAATATATATATATATATATATACACATATATAGACATATATATGTAATATGGCACAGTTAACTTAGGCATGTGTGAGGGAATCGGTGGGGCTCAAGATATGGGTATATAAATATTTCATCCATAATTACATTCATGTAAATATTGTACTTGAATGTTTGTTGATATATATGATTGATGTTTTTACGTACACTTAGGTGGGGAGTAGCTCTAGATGAGGTTACCTCTATTGAGCTTTGTTCACTCTGTTGTGGGACCCCTTTCAGATATAAGTCCAGGACAAATTAAATAACAGACCTACATGTGGGATCACATATGTGATAGAAGCTGGTTGTGGCTTGACTTTTATATTAGGTGTTCTTATTCTACTGAGAAAATAAAAAAAACATGTGTATGCTATATTTTAGAAAAAAGTTTTATTTTATTGTAGATTTTATTATGTGATTAAATGTATAGGACTCTATGGAAATTGGGGTGTCACAACTTGGTATTAAAGATTAGGTATACGATTACATATAGCTCAAAATTGATACAAGTTTCATAACTTTATAATAAAGTTTAGATGTACTGATATCTAATACTCAGAAAAAAATTAATATGCAAGTAATACCTTGGTGTCAAGTTCTATGTAGAAAATTTCCTAGTAGGGATCACAACATAAAGTGATTTTTTTTTGTTATGTATATATTGGTGTGGGCCATGTTGCGTATTGACATGTGCACTAATAATAGAATAAGAATGTGATCTTTAAAATATTATTTGACTTGTGTAGATGGTAAGTAGAGAATGAGGACAGAGAGGACTTCCACAAATAAGTATCAACCACTTGCCATCTTTGACCAAAATACTTTCGTAGAGGCTGTGGGTGTTGTAGCTGTCATAGTTGCATAGACTAGTGTAGTTGCAGGTCTAGAAGGGCCAATTAACCTCTAAAGGTTCAAAGAAAATCATCCTATGATATTTATGGGAGCAGGGGATCCAATGGTAGCAGCCCATTGGTATCGAGAAGTTAAGAAAAACTTGGATGAGTCATTGCATGTGACATTTCCCTTGGAGAAAAAGGTGAAAATTTGTCAGATATAGCAAGAATGTGAGTTAGAAATCTCAGGAATTCTACTCATGTAAGACATTAGGGTCATGGACAAATTAGATTTTGATGAAATTATTGGCATGAATAGTTGATAGCACATCGAGCCATTATTGATTGTGATTGTAAAAAAATTCTTACCTACACACTAGATAATATATGTGTGATATTTTAGGAGGATAAGAATGATGCTCTACCCTAGACTATAGATGATTTTAAATGGAAGGGACAACTTATGGGCTGGATGACATGTTTCACCATAGAATGATGCTCTACCCATTTATATGGCTCCACATAGGATGGAACTAATCAAATTACGAGAACTCAAGGTCCAAATACAAGATTTGTTGGATATATAAGGGTTTCATTAGACTGAGCACTTCATCTTAGGGTGCTCCAATTCTATTTGCAAAGAAGAAGGATAAGATCCTTCAATTTTGCATTGAGTATCAACAATTGGATAGATTTATGATAAAGAATTAATATCCATTACCAAGGATTGATGATCTATTTGACCAGTTAAAAGGGGCAATGATTTTTTTCTAAAATAGATCTTATCTGATATCACAAGTTGAGAGTTAAGAAGGTTTACATCCCTAAGATAGCATTTAAAATTTGGTATTGGCATTTTGAGTTTATAATAAAGCCTTTTAGATTAACGAATGTGCCAGTAACATTCATGGATCTCATGAATAGAATATTTCAGCCATATTTAGATTATTTTGTTGTAATTTTTGTATTTGATATTTTGATCTATTCTTAGTTCGAGAGAGAGCATAAAGATCATTTAAAAGTTGTTCTTCAAACTTTGAGAGAACATAAGTTGTATGCTAAGTTTAGTAAATATGACTTTTAGTTGACAGAAGTAAACTTTTTGGGATATGTATTATCGGCTACTGGTATCTCATTGGATGCTGAAAAATTCATAGTAGTCATGCATTGGGAGAGACCAAAGTTAGTTGTTAAGGTACGTAGTTTTTTGGGTTTGGCTGGGAATTAGAGGAGATTTATTGAGAATTTTTCCTAGTTAGCTGCTCCAATGACTAGATTGACCAGGAAGGAAGTCAAATATGAGTGGATTGATTTATGTGAGAAGATATTCTAGGAATTGAAAAGGAAACTTACTTCAGCTCCTATTCTAATTATTCCAGATAGGGGACAAAAATATATACTATATTGTGATGCCTCAAACGATGGGTTGGGATGTGTTCTGATATAATCTGAGAAAGTTGTAGCTTATGGTTCATGGTAGTTAAAGAACAATGGGTAAAATAACCCCACACATGATATAGAGTTGACAGCTATAGTCTTTGCCTTAAAAATACAACATCATTAATTATATGGTGAACAATTTGAGGTATTTTAGACTACAAAAGTCTGAAATATATCTTTACACAACAAGACCTTAACATGAGACAGTGATGATAAATAAAATATTTAGAAAATTATGATTTTATTTTGTATTAGCATCTAGGTTGGTAAATGTGTTGGCTAGTGCACTTAGTTGAAATTCATGATGTGCACTATCTAGCATAAGATCACAAGAATAAAATATGCTTGAGATTGTCGGATGATTCAGCTTTTAATATAGCTATCAAAAATCAAGGTGTTATCAGGAGTTTAATAGCCACCTATTTTCTATTTTATAAGGTGATTGAGATTTAGAAATATGATACAAAAATATTATCCATAAATAACCAAGTAGAGACTAATACATATGATGAGGATTGAGCCATTCAAATAGATGGCAGCCTTCGATTTAGGGGACGAATCATGGTTCCTCAGATAGTAGAATTAAGAGAGGAGATTCTTAGAAAATTTCACTATTCTCATTTTACTGTATATTTAGGTGGCACAAAGATATATAAAAATCTTTGTCGCTAGTATTACTAGAATGGGATGAAGAAATACATTAGGAATTTTATTCGACGATGCCTCACATGTCAACAGATAAAGGCTGAGCATTAGAAGCTAGCAAGGTTACTCTAGTCTTTGGAGGTCATAGAGGAGAAATGAAAGCATATCATGATAGATTTTATTAATCACTTGCCATGGACATCATGAAAACATGATGCTGTGTGGGTGATAGTGGATCATCTTACAAAGTCAACAAATTTTCTGGTGGTTCGGATGACCTTCACACGAAAGAAATTGTGTGAAATCCCAGAAAATGAATAAAATAATAATATGGTTTTTTTTCTGGAAAAAAATGGACAAAATAGTAATTTTGCAATAAGAATAATAAGCTGAAAATTTTAGAACATTGATGATAAAACAGATTTCGTTATTGAATTCATCTTGAAAAATATAGCTACGGTGACAAATTTCCTTAAATTCTGAGGAAATCAAAATATAGTTATTTTTTTCAAATTTTATTTAAATAATTATTAGAATTATTAGGAAATAAAAAAAAAAGAAAATATCACACCACGATGTCAGCACATGGCTGCGCCATGCGTGGTCCAAGCATCACACACAAAAAAATAATTTTAATAAAAAAAATAAATGATGGGAATCTAGAAAATGGGATGACTGGAAAAAAAGAAAAAATATCATTTTGGGGAGGGAGAGAGAGAGAGAGAGATGGTGTAGAGAAAAAAAATTAAAAATTTTGTTGATTTTCTTTTAATCATAACG
This sequence comes from Sapria himalayana, assembly GCA_029783825.1. NCBI lineage: Eukaryota > Viridiplantae > Streptophyta > Magnoliopsida > Malpighiales > Rafflesiaceae > Sapria > Sapria himalayana. The sequence goes on from JAREIK010002134.1 coordinate 354,910, forward strand.
AATTATTCTAGAGTCAGAATAGAATAGTCCAAGAACAAAAGGAGCTCTACATGATATGATCTTTAGTTTGATATCAAATTTATAAAATTTTCATGAAATATTCTGAGATGTAGTTATTTTCTCTTATTGGAATTTCTTTCTATTTAAAGGTCATAAATGATCATGATTTATATTTCAATTTGATCTATTTAGAAATTTCATTAGGAATGGTTAATTGGTAAAAATTTAATGTGTTTCAATTAGTAAAATATATTGTAATGTGAATTGGGTTTAGATAGTTATAACTGTGTCTGGAATGTGGTTTAATCATAAATGACATATTTACATTTCATAAGCATGGGAATATTCCATATAAATAGGTGGGTGCATGACACACACACACACACACACACACACACACACCCACACACATATAATGGTATAATAGATTGTATTTTGCAAACTCGAATTGGGATAACGTCCAGACTAAGTTGCGTAATATTTTTTTCAGAAGCATGGCTAATATAATTATGCGAACTCGAATTGGGACAATATCTAGGCTTAGTTATGTGGTGGGTTTTGAAAAATATCCAAGAAAAAAAATATTTTATCGAAAAATGTCAAATATGATTTTTCAGAAGAGGTCCATATTTTCTAGAGTTTGTCCACGAAAAACATATTTTGTTCGGAAAATATCCTATATTATTTTTTAGAGGAGGTCCATATTTTTCAGAATAATTCTAAAAAAATATATGTTTTTATAGACACACACACATGCACACACACACACACACACACACACACACACACATATATATATATATTTATCTACATCTATATATAATATATCACACTTGGCTTCGACATGTGTGTGAGAGTCGATGGAACTCTGGAATATGGGCATATAAATATTTTTAACATTATTGCATTCATATAAAAAATGTACTTGAATGAGTATTGATATATATGCATGATGTTTTACATGCACTTAGGTAGAGAGTAGACTTGTAGAAGTTTACCTCTACTAAGCTTTGCTCACTCTGTTGCGGGACCTCTTTCAAGTACAAGTCCAAGATAGATGATAGACTCACATACGGGATCACACATGTTAAGAGAAGTTGGTTGTGGCTAGAATGACATATTAGGTATTTTTATTCCTTTAAGTAAAAAAAATGTGTATGCTACATTTGGAACATTTTATTTTATTACATATTTTATTGTGTGATGGAATGAATGGTACCCCATAGGGGATAAGGTATCACAAATTGTGCAGATTATACATACGAGAAATTATCCTATTATATGGAATACCAGTATCTATTGAATCGGACTAAGATCTTAGATTTACAACTCATTTTTTGGAAGAATTTCTAGAAAGCAATGAGAACACAATTGGTAATGAACACTACTTTTCATCCACAAACAGATAGTCAGAAAAGATCATACAAGTTTTAAAAGATATGCTATGAGTATGTTGTCTGGATTTCAAGGGTAACTGGGAAGAACATCAGTCATTGGCGAGTTTGCATTTAATCATAGTTATCAGGCAAGTATACAAATGACACCATATGAAGTATTATACGGAAGGCCATGTTGATCTCCAGTTTGTTGGACCGAGGTGGGAGACACATCCACCACGGGTCTAGAGGTGATTAGAAATACCCTAGAAAATGTAGATTTGATATGAAAACATCTTCTTATGGCTCAAAGTCAGTAGAAAAGTTATGCTGATAGGTGAGAGCGACCTCTAGAATTTGAGGTGGGAGATCATATTTTCTTTAAATTAATGCCAAAAGGGGAAGTAATCAGATTTGACAAGCATGGAAAATTATTGTCAATATATATTAGGCCTTTAGATATACTTGAGAAAGTGGTTTTGGTTGTTTATTAGTTGGCAATATCACCACATTTATTTGGTGGCAATGAAATATTCCATGTTTCTATGCTTAGGAAATATATTCCTAATCTAACTCATGTAGTGGATTGAAGCAAGCTCATTATTGATGCAAATGAAATATTTAAAGAAATGCCAGTGTGTATCATTGATAGTTGAGATTAAGTTTTACTATGCAAGACTATGAGGCTAGTAAAAGTAATATTGCAGCATCAAGGAATGGAAGACGTAACATGAGAACGTTAAGACATGATGCATGTTGCTTATCCTTTTTTATTTGAAAATGAAGGTATGTGTTTTAGTAATATAATAATTATTTAACTTTAGTGTATGCTTATAATTGTAAAAGAGTATATGTGAGAATTTTGGGATGAAATTTTTTAAGGTGAAGAGAATGTGAAATTTGGAAAAAAATGAATAAATAATTAATATTATGTTTCTAGAAAATGGAAACTGGTAACTTTGAAATAAGCAAAAAAAAAATTAAAAAATTTTAGAACCCTGATGATAAAATAGAATTCAGGTGAGAGATACACTAAAGTTTTTTTATATTATAAATTTTACACTAAATAAAAAAACAAAACAAATGGGAATCGGGAAAACAGAGAGACAGAAAAAAAGAACTTTCAGTTGAGAGATACAGAGTGGAGAAAAAAAAGATAAAAGATTTATGAATTTTATTTTGGTAATAGATGATTATTCTGGAGTCAAAACAGAATAGTCCAAGAATAAAAGTTGCTTAACGCAACTAGCACTTCAGATTGATATCAAATTTCTAAAGTTTCCATGAAATATTCCAAGAGGTAGTAGTTCTCTCCTATTGGAATTTCTTTCTATTTAAGGGCAGTAAATGATCGTTGTTTATATTTAAATTCAAATTATTTTCAAAATTTAATTGTGAATGATTAATTAGTTAAAATTTTTGTATTTGGTTTAATGAAATATATTGAGGTGTGAATTGTATTTGGATAGTTAGAACTGTGTTTGAAATATAGTTTAATTGTAAATGACATATTTATATTTCAAGTGCTCAGAAATATCCCAAATAAATGTGGGGAGGGGGGGGGGGTGGGCGTAGGGCAGAATGGTATTTTAAGGTATAATGAGTTTTATTTATGAGAACTCGAATTAAGACAACGTCTAGATTGACTTACACGGGATTTTTGAAGAATATCCAATATTATTTTTCGGAGAATGTCTATATTTTTTAGAGTATGTCCAATAATATATATATATATATATATATATATATATAATTCATCACACTTGGCTTCAACATCTGTGAGGGAGTTGGTGGGACTCAAGATATGGGCATTTAAATATTTTATCCATAATTGAATTAATGTAAATATTGTACTTGAATGAGCGTTGATATATATGCATGATATTTTTATGTACACTAGGTGGGGAGTAGCCATATAATAGTTTACCTCTACTGAGCTTTACTCACTCCATTGTAAGACCTATTTTAGGTACATGTCCAGGATATACGGCAGACCCACATGCGAGTACATGTGTGATGGAAGCCGGTTGTGGCTTGAATTGTATTTTAGGTGTTTTTATTCTTCTGAGCAAATAAAAGGAAAAAAAAACGTGTGTACACTACATTTGGTAAAAAAAAGTTTTATTTTATTGCACATTTCATTGTGTGATTAAATGAATGGGATCCCATGGAAATTGGGGTGTTACAAAAAATCTTTGATTTTGATACGTACATGAAACTTTCATTGTTGGATTAACTTCAATTTTTGGACTATTCTTCTCTGACCTTAGAACACCCTACTAAAATGGAAAAGAACACACCCGACCTTTTGATTTTTATTGCACATTATTCTTGACCATTCCTTTTTTTCTATTTTCTTCCCATTTTACCAATTTCTCATTTTTTTTTCATTTTCATATTTTATTATTATTTTAATAAAAATTCATCACTTTTTTGTGACATGAGTAACATTCCATGTGTCACCTAGATGCTCAAGCTTGCAACCATGTGGCCATACTATATTCTATAGGGCCAATAAATCTCTACCACATGTCACACTCGCATTCGTCCATTTTTACCTCGAATAAGTGAAATTCTAACATCTCAGAATTCAAAGGATTGATATTGGTATTATTATTATTACTATTATTATTATTATTATTATTATTATTATATATCTACATCAATATCATATTCATTATCATTAAATTTATTATGTGATATATTTTTAACTATTTATATTTTTTTAAATAAATTAAGAAACTAAAAAAAAAAATAAAACTCGCAAAAAATTAAATACCAAAAAAATATTATTATTGCATACTACTTCATTGTAAAACTAAACCACTTTCAAAATTTAACTTTGAGACAAGTTGCGCAAACATACTCACACTACCATCTATGCATAAGTGTAAAATGTAATTATTCTTAATGTAAATAATTAATTAAATAATTAAATGAAAAATAATATATCATATAATGAAATTTGAAAGGAGAACTAGAGAGGAGAACAAATGGAGAGAGAGAGAGAGAGAGTGAATAAATATTTGTGGTGATTAACAAGTAGGTAATGTTTAGCTCGGCACATGGGTCAGGCTTGGTTCGGCACGAGGAACATGCCACACGAGCCTAGAACGTCATGAACCATGCCATGGGCCAACACTATTCTAGATCAAGTTGTGTCAGGCCAATCACTGCTAAACCATGTTGTATAATGGGTTGTGCCAAGGCTACCAGACCTAGGTGACACTTCTAGCCAAAACATTAACTAATTTGTGGTAATTTTTATATGTCATAACCCTACCAACTTGTTAGCACACTCATTCCACTATATGACACATTCATAGTGACTAGGATATTCTCATAGAGTCACAGTCATACTTATCTCAGAAAATTTAAATGATAATGATAATAATTATTTGTCATAGCAACTAAGTATCTCACGGATGCTCAAGGTCGTGGTCAATTCCAAATGCCATTACTTTATCATTAATATGCCTTGGTAGTTTCAAGTCAGAGCCATAATTATTTTACAAAGTCATGACTTTTGAGTTATAAATTATTTTAGAGTCATAACTGCTTGGGCCAAAGTCACTAAAAGTTATAGAAAACATTCCTCAAGTAATACCATTCCCTAAGGTCACACTATTTGTTCTTAAATCCAGCATAGACACAATTTGCATGCTTGAGCTAATTATTAGTATCATGGTATCCTCACAAAGCCAAATCAACATGAGAGATGAAAGAATAAGAATACTAGTATTGTTGACACTTTAGAAATATGAAAACCAAATTAAGCACCATGACCTTTTCCCAGCATCTCAACCCTTTATGGATGATAAGATGACAAAGACATGAAGTCGTGACTATTTAACAATACTATGACTCTGTGTAATAGAAACATAAAGTCTAAGCCATGATCATTGCTAATGCAATGACTTTGTGTTATAAAAATATTAAGATGTAGACCACATTCATGACTATTTTTTAGAGTCATGACCGCTAGTAGAAGAGATGAAAGCTTAAGCTGTAACTTTTTTTCTAAAATCCATGACTTCTTACTTTGGATAATGCAAAGTTACCTAAATATAATTATGGAAGATAAAGATATTTCACATCTCTCATTTTTTTTCTCCACACAACAAGCAGAGCCAAGATGATTACCAATTGCTATGAGTGATTCTCGCACACCCTATAAGATCCACAAGCAAAGAAGGGACATAAGATTTATATTTTTTTACTAATCCTTAGAGTTGGGGACCACAACTCTCAAACTCCACTTCTCAAGGGTTGATTCAAAATTTTGTATAAAATTAGTGTGGGTATAGGATTTGTGAAATTTGAATATATGTGATCTGATTTTAGTTTATAATTGATGAATGAATGGTTTAATTTATTTAGTGATAAGGTTATTAATGGAATGTAATTATGTATAAACTTGAACTAGAGTTTAAGATATTGATAAGTTAATGTGAGATTGTCATTGTGAATGATGATAGGTAAACTATGAGGTTTAATCATGTGTATGGTAACATGACAGTGATAACCTTTTTGACCATAATACACACGATTAACCTATATGTTGAAATCCAAAATTTGAGTATGTTAATTATCACTAATAATGTGCTTACGAAGCCGAAAGAATGAATACTTTTATATATCATTCTATTATACATGTCTTAAAAGAATTAGTTCTTGATTAAGATGACTATTATATAGTATATTATCGTAAAGTTCTAACTTTAGTATGCGAATTTTTTATCACTAAGAAGGATGCTAATAGCTAATCATTTGGATATGTATTAGTATGTAATATAACCATTGATAGTTATTTTTCTCTTATGATTCTCACTGGTAAAACTTGAGAGAAACATAAATTAATAGTGCAAATATGCCACTTATGAAGCCAAAATTATAGATGCTTACAAATTATGTTAATCATTGATTTTTATGATAATGGAGACCAGAGAATAAGAGTATTCGTGCAAAGTAACTTTCAAGGATAATTGATGAGGGTGCTTAGAAGATTTGAGATTATAAATGACTTTATAGTAGGAATGAATTATTGTCTCAGTGGTGACATACCGAGGAGATTATTATGATGGGACCATCATTAGGATGTGCTCAATGGTAACAATCACATTTTATGTTGTTAGGGAAAACAGTCATTGCACAACACCCTAGCTTTCATTATATGTCCAAAATAATATAAGTTGAGAGACTTAATATTATCCTATAAATTTAATGATAGAATATTGACTTAAAATTATCTAACAACCTAAATATTTAATGTTATAAAAATGGGGTATCTCATTGTTGAATACCCAAACTACCTATACAATCCCTATGGGATTGATATCTGGACTTAAGTCAACATGATTATTTGTATGATCCATGTACTTGTGAATCTCTATTCATGAAATACTCTTATTAATTAGCTCTTGGAACATCTCATAATCGATAAAATTAGATGGTCTAACAAAGTCACAACAAGGTTTAGGCTATTATTATGACTTTGTTATGCATCTAATTTTTTTTTTGATTAGTTACTATCCAAAAATTAGTGTCAAGTGAGTCGAGAAGCCCGAGCATGACATGAGGCATGACTAGAATTGGTTGTGCTAGGCCTAATATGGCATGGTCGAAAACTATGCCAGGAACTAGACCATTCTAGTCGAGGCATGGCTCATGCCAAGATGGGTTGGAGTGAGTTGTGGCTCGTATTATTTTGAGTACCACTCACGTTCCTGGCCTAGTGGCACAACCCATGAGCATGTTGACCCATGATTGGGCCTGTGTGGGTCATGGTTCATGGTTCAGCCCTCTCAAGTAACCACCAAATGAGGCCAAGTAGTTAAAAAATAGCCATTTAAGCTGGATTTGGCTTATATACCTGAGATATTCTAGTTTGAGCCATTGGGGCAACCAAAGTCGGTACTCACTACTAACAGGTGTAGACAATGACAATGATATGTGGAGCCAGTCACTACCACTTGCTTTTAAAAAATATCTGAAAAAAACATAGTTGTCCAATTATTTTTAATTGCTACATGCTAGAAATTAGACAACTGTCAAATTTCTTGCTATTTAAAATATTACAAAATTAAAAAAAAAATAAAAAATATATTGTTTTTCTTTCTAAAAAATTTTTATAACTAGCGATTAAAAATTTTATGAATTAAATTTTTATTTCTCTAAATATCTCATCTTTTATAAATTTTAGTAGAGGTCATAATTGGTGCATAAGAAAGTAGTCTTTAGACTACAACAAATTTGTTGTGGTTACATTACATTTTTTTATTTGATTGTAAATTTATTATTCATTTTATTTATAAATTATAAACAATTAATACAAAATGAAAAATATTAGTGAATATAATAATAATGAATTTGATGTAGATATAGATAATAATAACAATCCTACTAATATATTTTAAGGACGAAATTAAGTTTTCTTCAATAGTCTCGACTCAGACTCATTTATCACTTAAAAAATAAAGAAACTTTGAATTTTAATAGTATTAAGTCACTTTAAATTAATAAAAAATAAAAATTTTAGAGATACTGAAGAAGAATCAATATAATATATATATTATCAAAAGATATATATGTGTAAGCAAACTTGTGGCATTGGTAACTTTAAGAGGTAAATTTTAAGGTTGCTAATCAATACACTAAAAAATAGTATGCATTAGATTAAAGGCAAGCCCAATTTAGCATGGGGTCTTTGAAGTTTGATCTAGTTGAGCTAATTTTGACTTCTTTCATATACAACAATGGTTTCAAGTAAGAAGACATGGCCAAACTGAATATGATTATGGGTGTTTTGATTAAAATTTTGGAGGATCTTAGAGTAGCCAGTATTATGCAGACATATTTCCAATATACTTATCGTAGGATTCCTAATTCTACAAATATAAATGACAAAAAATATAATAAGTTAGAAAAATAAATAATAATTAATAAATTTAGCAAATATAGTAAAATAGTGTTTATGATATCCAATATTTATACTAGTCATAATGTTGTATTATTTGCATGTCTCACCACCCATATTATAGATTCAAAAATAAAACTTAATAAAAAAATTAGGATTTTCTAAGATTCATCATCCTCATGATGGTCCTCTCATATATGAGTGAAAGATGAAGATCTTTAAGAAATATAGTATTCAAAATAAAATATTTAGTATTATTTTCAATAGTGCTTCTAATAATAGAGTAACTATTAATATATATGCTAGAACAATTAGAGATAGACCATTAATTAAAAATTTTCATGATAGGTATATGTGTCATGTAAGTAACTTGATACTATAGATGGAAATGAAAGTTATTTATCTCACATTAGAAAAAAAATAAAAAATTCACTAAAATATCTTAGAATGCCTAGCATATAATTGAAGTTTATCAGTCTATTTGTCAGTGGGACAAAAAAAGAAAAAAAATCTAAATGGAAGTAGAACACCATTGAAATTATACCTATCTGATGTTAGAGTCAAATATTGGCTACCAATATATAATATCTAACTCCATCAATAGTAATTATGGTATTCTTATTATTGATAAATTCTAACTAGGATACACAATTTTTTTATGAAATTCATGATGATTTTTTATGACATGATAATCATGTGTTCATCTATGTACACTCTCACCACTTGTATGACACTTAGGCACATACAAAATATTAGTAGCATATTTAGCAATTATAGAGGCTATCATATATTTAGTATCATGGCTATTGAGATGAGAACTAAATAATTAAAATAATGATCCTCCATTCAATCTCTTTATTGGTTAGCTGTGTGTATGGATCCTATGGTTAAAGTGGAAGATGTAAAAAATATTTTTACATACATATCCATGTACATGTATTAGGAATACTAAAATGAAAGTTTTATTCACAAAAAATTGATAAAATTGTTTATATATTATGAGACTAGGTATGATAGTTTTAGCCAAACTCCGAGTATATACATAAATACCATATTTGGAGATGATGACATCTCCATTCAGTTAGCAAAGGAAAAATGATGGGGTCATCTATCAAATAGGAGTAAGCTGTCATGATACTTAGATACTAATTAATACTTCATCCTATCTTATGATAATGATAAAAACTTAGATATTTTTATTTGGTAGAAATCATATGAATCCACTTATCATGTGCTATCTAAAATGACATGTGATCTACTGACCCCTCTTGTGTCTAGCATAAAATTAGAGTCTACTTTTTCAAAGGTCGTTAGTATTATTTTAGATAGGAGATCGAGACTACCACCAAATATCAAAGAGATACTTACAAACATAGACTAAAAAGATTCGAGGTTGGGTATTCAGGATAAGACACAAGAGTTGTTAGCGGATGATGATTCATGGGGCATGGAGATCGAGAATATTGAGGCCATTAATAGTGATACATTCATACATACTTATATCTACACTATCATACTACAAATATTGATTGATGACTCGTGTGATTTTTGATTATTTTTTTTCATTTGATACCATATTATCGTCATTTTTTAATGTTAGATATATCATTATTCACTCATAGTCTTATGAGTTATGCTTCATCATGTGTTATATATGTGTATGTATCATATTATGCATTTGATTAAGGAATGCAATGGATTTTTTTTATTTAACACTTAATTTTTAGTTGAGGTGAATGCCAACTCTTTTTTTAATTATTTATTTCATATATATTCATTTAAAGTATTGTTTTTAATAAATAACAAACTAAAGAATTAAATTTTCAAAATAGTTTAATAGGATATTTTTCTAAAAAACCAATATGAATTGGCATGAACTAGCGTGACCTGGAAATACTATAGGCCAAATTGGTCACGTCGGGCATACTAGAGGCCTTTTGCTTTGGAATATGTGCATTGCTAGACATGGCATAAAATCAATCTCATGCGGTGCTTGGCACAACATGGTTCCATAGTTGGGCCCCATAAGAACATGCCATGTCGAGAAAGCATGAGTTCATGACCCATTTGATGCCTCTATCTAAAAGTTGATTAGCGAGAATATCCTTTCAATAGAGATCCACAAGTACATAACTCACACACATATTAAAGATAACTTTCATCCAAATACTAATCCTACATGGATTGCATTGGTAGTTTAATTATTCAATAGTTAGATAACTCATTTCAAGTAACCGAATATTCAAATTGTGTGTAATGACTCATTTCGCTAATATCATATGAGATGGTTGTCACCATTGTGTCTATCTAATTGGTGGTCCTCTTGCAACTATCGCCTTGGTATGTTACTACCAAAATAATAAATCATCACTACTTGAGAGACATTTACAATCTCATACCTTTTAGGCAACTTTATCAATTACTTTTGATAGGTGTTTTATATGTGCACTCTTATTCTCTAGTCTCGCATGTCATAAAGATTAATGATTGAAATTTTTTATTAGAATTTATATTTTAGGCTTCATCAATATCATACTCACACAATTAATATATGTTTCACTCAAATTTGACTATAGGAACCATATCAAGAAAAATAACTTACAAGGGATGCCACCACCTTTCGAGTCACACCATACTTGTGCATGTCCTAAGGATTTCCTATAATATTCCTCCTCAATAATGATGTGACTCTCATACTAAAGGTGGATCTTCTATAAAAATATTATATATAACAACTATCCTAATTAAGAAAAACTTCTTTTAAGTATCAACCCTAAGGGGCCCCATTCATGAATCACACAATGAAAATGTCCTCATAATATAGTATCTTTACACAAACATTTATACATGCTTTAAGTCTACTCCGTAAAAAAATATATACATATAACTGAAATCAAGCCACAATTCGATTTCTTCACATGTGCACTTCCATATATGGATCTGTCAACTACACTAGACCTGTACCTAAAAGACATATCCTATAATGGAGTTATGAAAGCTCAGTAGAGATAAACCCCTATAGGGCTACTCCTTACCTAAGTGCACATAAAAAAAATCATGTGCACACATTAACACACATTCAAGAATAATGTCCACATGTATGTAATTATAGATGAAATATTTTCATGCTCATATCTTGAGTCTCAATGACTCCCTTGCACATGCCTATACTAAGCATGATCACTATGACTTATATTGGACATTCTCTAAATATTGGATATTTTCAGTATTGAACATTCTTAAAATAGTGGTCATTCTATGAGTATACTACATAACTATTTTTGACATTATCCTATTTCGAGATCACATAATTAAAACCAAACACAATATTAATTTACAACTATGCACACACCCATTTATTTGTGATGTTCATGTACTTATGAAATCCAAGTAAATCATATTATGATTAAATCATGTCACATACACAAATATAGCTATATGAACATAAATCACAATGTAACGTGTTGTTTATATATATTTTATATAAGTAATAACACACAATAAATAAAACATAAAATTTTAAAAATTCAGCAATGCACAACCTCACAAATATTTTGGACTCAATCCAAAATCTCAATTTTTATTTCAGCCAAACATAGTAAAAAAATTAATCACTATTAGCTGAAATTATAAGCCAAAATAGTACATAATTTGGTCCAAAAATAGTCATGAACTAGACTACATCCATGAGGATTTATGTCCCTTAAGTGGAATGAAATTTAAGTAGGAGAAAACCCTACCTCTTGGAATGTGAAGCACCAAAATTCCTTTATTTTTGTACCTACATGAAGCTTTCGTTGCTTGGATGAACTTTAATTCTTAGAGTATTCTGCTCTAATCCTGAAACACTCAATTAAATTAGAAAAGATCACACTTGACTATTGATTTTTTTTGTAATGTTCTTGCCCTTTCCCATTTTCTCATTTTTCTTCTTGTTTTCCAATTTTGTTTAATTTTTATTATTATTTTATTATTTTAATAAAAATTCATTTTTTTGTGACATGAGTAACCATTCCATGTGGCACCTAACTACTCATGCATGCAACCATGTGGCCAGCTTGTATTTTGTAGGCCTAATAACTATTTACCAATTATCACACTTTCATTCGTCCATTTTTGTCTCAAATATAAGAAATTTTGATTATCTCAGAATTCAATGAAATTCATCATAGTAAATATATTTCACGAGATGAATTTAATTTTGAAGTTTATTTTATCATCTGACAATCTAGAACTTTTAATATTTGTTGTAAGGAAAAATTATCTTTTTGTCCTTTTCTAGAAAAATCATATAATTAATTTTTTTCTTGGTTTTTACATTCTTTCCCTCTTAAAGAATTTCATTTTGAAATTTTCACATGTAATCATCTACAATCATATGCATATGTAATAGAAAAGTAATTACTAAGTGGCTAACAAAGTTTCTCCATCCTCAAATAAGAAGGAATAGGTGGTATACATCATGTTCTCTCACTCCTATGTTGCTTTCTCCATTCTTGGTGTTGTCATAACACTTTTACTAGCCTCATAGTCTTGCTTCGAAAACTTAGTCGTGGTTATCCATAATATGCATCGATCCCTCCTTAAAGGTTCAATATGTGTCAATAATAAGTTCACCTAAATACACTATTTGAGTTGTATTTAGAATACATTTCCAGAGCATGAAGACATGAAATACTTCATAAATACTTGATAAACTCAATGGTAATACCAACTGATAAACAACCATGTTAACCCTCGTGAGTATCTTAAAAGGCCTAATATATCTTGGTGATAGCCTTCCTCATTTGTTGAATTTGAATATTATCCTCATAGGTATTTCCTTTAAGAAAACATGATCACGCACCACAAACTCTAGAGATTAACTCTAGAGTTTTAAGGAGAGACTCATATCAAATCCACTTTATCTAAGGTGTCTCTAATAAAATCTTAACCCATGGAAGATTTTTATTTTCCACCTCAATCCAACAAATTAGGGATCAACATGGTCTTTCATTTAATTCCTCATAGGGTCATCTATTTTCTTGCCTAATAACTATTGTTATAGGCAAACTCAACCAAGGAAAAATACTTTTCTAAGCTACCCTTTAAATATATGATGCATGCTCTCACTATATCCTTTAAAACATGTATGGTCCTCTTTGCCTGATCATTTTTCTATGGATGAAAAGTAGTGCTTATCATTATTTGTATACCCATAACTTTATAGAAACTCTTCCAAAAGTGAGCAATAAACCTAAGATCATAGTTTGATATAATAGATAATAATACTCCATGTAATTAGATGATCTCTCGTATGTACAACCTACATAATTCCTTTAGTTTGAAGTTCATCTGCATATCCAGAAAATATATTAACTTTGTAAGATAGTCTACTATCACCCACATAGTATCATGCTTTCATGATGTTCATAGAAAGTGAGTAAAAAAATTTTTCATGATAAGCTCCCGCTTCACTCTCCACTTCCTCCAATGATAGGAACAATCATGTTGGTCTTTAATGTTAAATCTTTATTTTCTGACACATGAGACATCATCATACAAAATCCTCAATGTCTCTCTTCTTCCTATTCTAGTAATACTAGTGAAGAAGATTATGATACATCTTCGTACCACCTGGAAGCACTACAAAATGAGAATAATAAATTTTTTTAAGAATCTATTTTTCTTAATTGTACTAAGTGGGGAACCATAATTTTTCTCTTAAACCAAAGAATATCCATAGTCTCGAGAATCTTCTATTCCTGAGAAGCTACAATAGCCAATACTCCAAATATTGTATCCATCTATGTTGTCTCATGTTTGAGGTCCCACTATGTAAAGATATATTTCAGATTTTTGTGGTATCAAAATACATCAATCTACTAACCATACAAATAGTGATGTCATATCTTTAAGGCAAAACAATAGCCACCAACTCCATGTTATGAATGATAATGCAAAGTGAAGTCATAATCCTCTAGATATTTCATTTATCTTCATTGCCTCTTATTGATGTCCCTCTATGAAAGGATATATTTCAAACTTTTGTGGTCTAAAAATATATCAAATTGCTCACAATACAAATAGTGGCATCATATCTTTAAGAAAAGATTATAGATGCCAACTCCATGTTATGTGTGGGCTGCTTCTGCTTGTGGTTCTTCAACTATCATGAACCATAAGATACAACTCTTCCAAACTATATCATGACACATCCATGCCCATCCTTTGAGGCATCACTATACACTATGTACTTCTATCCCTTATATGAGACTAATATAATAGAAGCTAGATTAAGTTTCCTTTTCAATTTTTAGAATGCCCTCTCACATAGATCAATTCACTCATACTTGACCTCCTTCTAGGCCAATCTAGTCATATGAGCACCTAAATGAGAGAAGTCATCATCATGTAATATATAGCTAGTCTTAAGAATCTATGTATCTTGAAAACTTATTTCAGTCTCTCTCAACTCATGACTACCTTGACCTTCTCAGGGTTCACCAAGACATAATAGCACATGTTCCAAAAACTTCATCTCTGTCAACCAAAAGTCATACTTACTAAATTTAGCATACAACTAATATTCTCACAAAGTATTGAGATAACCTTTAAATGATCTACATGCTCCTTCTAGGACTAAGGTTAGATCAAAATATCATAAACAAATATTACAATAAATTGATCTAAATATAGCTAAAATACCTTATGCATGTGATCCATGAATGCTGCTAGCGCATTCATCATTTCAAAAGGTATCACTGTAAACTCAAAATGCTCATACAATATCCTAAACATTGTCTTAGGAATGTCAACCTCCCTAACTTTCAACTAATGATATCTGGTATTAAGATCTATGTTGGAATAGACATATGCCACTTTCAACTGATCAAACAAATCATTAATCCTTGGTAATATATACTAATTCTTGATCATAACTCTATTCAACTATCAATAAAATGCATTGTTGAATGGTCTTATCCTTATTTATTGCAAATAGAACTAGAGTGCCCCAAGGTGAAGTGCTCTATCTAATGAAACTATTGTCCAATAAATCTTATATCCAGACCATGAGTTCCTATAACTTAACTAGTGTCATCCTATGAGGAGCCATAAAAATAGGTGATATATCAAGGTGTAACTTAACAATGAATTCTATATTCTTGTGTGTGGGGGTAATCCTAGTAGCTCTCCAGAAAAACATCCTTGTATTCCAAAACTATCTGAAGTAGAATCAGATTCCATGTCATCTCATCCTTTCGGGTGAGGCCGACCAGTCAATCCATCAATGTGATACATACCAGATAGAATCATACAAAGCCTATAGTAAAGTATAATGCTTATCCCTTTAAAATATAACACAATTTCCATCCTATATATAGGTAGTAACCCTCCTACAATTATTATCAATGATGACTTAATGTGTCATCAACCAATCCATGCTAAGAATGACATCAAACTTTGATATATCCATAACTCAAAGGTCTCAGCTTGTGGGCCCTATCTCAACCTTGATCCATACCCTAGCCTCTCTAGCCTTCTTGTGAAGCAAGAAGTACTTGTTCAACACTTAAAAAATGAAATTAGTCTTTTAGCCCATGCTAGAAAAAGGAGGAATAAAATATTTCTGCATTTTTCCCATGAATGTTTATGACTGTCATGTCCCATAACTTTGGGATCTTTACCTTTGTGCATAATCCCATCTCTAATTTCTAGGCTAATGGTAGTAAAAATATATCTTTTTAACTACCTAGCTAGAAGCCCCAACCTGGCCTTGGCCCTGATAGCCATGACCCTTTCTTGAAATTTTTGGGAAACAAAAGTCATCTGTCACTTTCTCAAACTTGAAGAATGCCGTTTCTCCTTCCTCTTTCCACTAGTATCTACACCCACATATTGGATGTTTCATGCATCCTCAACCTCATGCTCAAAAGCCAAATTTGTCCTGACCATTGAATCCATATCTTAGTTGAGAAATTCCATAATCTTTACTTGGATAGATGATTTCGATCCATCCTCAAATTTTTTAACATTGTCTATATTATTGCCACATAGTCATCTTTAAAATGTGCAAACTCTATGAATTTAGCCACGTAGTTGATCACTATCATATTCTCTTACCTAGACTCAAAGAATTTCTAGGTCATAGCATATCTAGCTGAAGTCACATATATATTTCTCGAGGTCTTGACCCAATCTCACCAAATCTGAGACTCACCCTCTAGTTGGAACATAGCTAGCTTGATCTTTGTTTCATTCGAAGTGTTCTATATAGCTTCTCAACTTGGTGGAACTAATGGTCAATTGCTATCTAGTCCCCTCCCCCATAAACATCAGATGATGATATGCCTTGAAACTTTAGAGGTTACTCAATCCTTCCTGACCTATAGCTACACTAGCCTATGCAAAGGTAGCAATTATCTCACCCATAGCCTCTATGAAGATTTGCTGGTCAAACACTAGTGATGGTTGATCATCATCTCAAGGACTTCATATGAGTCCTCTTCCTTTACAATGTAATCTACACAAGTCAAATAGTAATTTGAAAATCACATTCTTGTACTACTATAAGTGTACATGCCAACCAACAATAGATATTTTATTTCAAAGTATTCTTTTATTTATGAACCCCTAAGGAAATATTTCACAACCTTAGTGTTCACACTATCAATACACATTTTCACCATACATATAAATCAATTAATGTAAAACACTAATGCATAAGAAAATACGCAATGCAAACACATCATACACATGATGCATAAGAAAATACGCAATGCAAACACATCATACACATGATGCATAAAAACACTCAATGAAAACCCCAAAGGTTATAGACATTGTATATTGTAAAACATTTTCACCATATACATAATGCAAATCCATCAAAGCACACATAAGAAAATACTCAATGCATGTTGTGATCTATCCTAGGTAATCTCTTACCTAGACCGTGACACCAAGTTGTCACTTGAATATTAATTCCTATAACATTAGGTGATCCTAAGCCCAAGCTTCAACATCAAGCTATACTAAGTTGTGATGTTCATATACCTTAACAACATGTCCTAGACCCATGCTCATTGAGCCCTAGGTATTTGTACACCTAAGCTCTTGTACCAAATAATAAAAATTTTACCAACTCTAAGCTATTTGTAATTATATAACCTATCATTTGATACCAAGCTATGAAACACCAACCATAATGGGTTCCATTCATTAATCACACAATAAAAATGACATAATATAATATTTGTATACAAAAAATTATACATGCTTTATGTATGCTCAGTAAGAAAAAATATAAATATAATTAAAATCAAGTCACAACTAGGTTTCTTCACATGTGTGCTTTTATATATGAGTATGTCGCATACACTAGACACATACCTGACAGGGAGGTCCCAAAATAGAATGAGAAGCTCAATAAAGATAAACTCTTGCCTTCACCTAAGTGCACAGAAAAAAACCATGGGCTCACATCAATATACATTTAAGTATAATGTCTACATGAATGTGCTTATAGATGAAATATTTTTATGCTCACCTAAGTGTACCATCTATTACTTGTATTGGACATTCTCCAAATATTAACATTCTTTGAGTATTGAACATTCTTTGAATAGTGGTCATTCTCTAATTATACATGTAACTCAATTTGGATGTTGTCACATTTCAAGCTAACATAATTAACATCAAACACATTATTAATTGATACCCATGCACACGCCCATTTATTTGTGATGTTCTCATGCTTATGAAATACAAGTATGTTATTTTATTATTAAAGCATGTCACATGCACAATTATAGCTACATGAAGATAAATTAGAATGCAATATGTTATTCATATATATTTTATATTAGCAATAACAAACAAAGATAGCCTACAATTTTTCCAAATTTGGAAGTACACAGCCTAACATTTTATATTTTATTATTTCCGACTAGTAGTCTTTTATAAAATCATTCCACTAAAAATATATTTTTTGTTGTTTTGTAGTATGAAAAAGAATATTGATCTCTAATACCTCATTATATCATAATCTAGATCACATGAGTCATTGTAAATATTAAATTTTACTTATTCCTCATCGATAATGAGAGTGAACTCTTCATTCACTCCTATGTTTTGAATCATGAAGAAATTTCTCAGGTTATTTGTCTAATTTTTCAGATTATTTGTCTACTTTCTCAGATTATTTGTCTAATTTTTCATTTTGAATCATGAAGAAAATGAAAGAGTTATCAAAAACTTACTCTTAGCTTCATTTTGATGTGTTTTTTTTTTGCCTCCATAGCTTCAGATAACTTTCATTCACTCCTATTTTTCTTCTTTTCTCTTTTCACATATTTATGTGAAACTTAGGCTTAAACTTGTTTTAGAGTTATGATCTTCTTAGGTGCTACGACATCATATCATTTATATTTCTTGTTTGCTTTGGTCAAGTCCATGGCATCTTGGAAAATTTCTAGTGGAACAATGACTTTTGGGAAAGATGTAGTGGCAGCTCTTCTCTACTTCTAAGTAAAATTAAGGACTAGTTCTTTGGATTTAGTTCCATATCATTTGACAGTTTGTTTAATATTCTTCCATTCATTGATAATTGTCAATTATCGGAGATAATTCTCAATATTCTTCATTATCAAATTTATTTGATCTATCCTTGCTTCAAGTACCTCTATCTGATTGTCTTGGTCATCATTCTTCATTTTCAACTCTACTATGAAAGATTGCATCTCTTCTTGCAAATATGACTTTTCTTCTCTTTGTGATGGTTAATAATTAAAACATTAACCTCCTTGATTAGTGTAGCTCATAGTATTGCTCCTAATATTTTTAGTAAATTGACTGATATTTTATAGCCCATTCCCATAGTTTCATAGAAAAAATTCTCATTATTTATCACGTTAGGATGGTAATACATTGGGACATTATTATTGGGTCGAAACATGTATCCTTTGCTTTGCATTTAGTTGGTTTTTTTCATTTTATAAATAGGGTTTGAGTCTACTAATTCATATAGATGTAAGTTAGTGATCTCTTCTAATATTCTTCTCTTTTTTTCTTGGGTATAAAGCTTCCTTAAAAGAGCATCCATTTTTGCTTCAATAGTAGTGAACCAATCCAACCCCAACATTCCAACTTATTATCTTTCAAATAAGTGATCCATTAAAAATTGGAAGTTATTTTTCACTAGTTCCATAAATAAATGATATGCTTCTTTCAGCAATTTATTTATTATTGATCTTCTAGCAGCTATATCAACCATGCACCTTGTCATACTGATATTCTCAAATAGATGATTTGTGCTTGGAATCACAACTCAAATTCATTTTGATAACATTTTCTCAACAATTCCATAAAATGACCCCAAGCATCATATAGATTTTCATGTTTATCTGGTTGGAATTTGCTTATCTTGCTCTATAATTAAGATGTAATTTGAGATGAGAAAAATTTAGTGAGACAGACCCTAACTAATTCACCCCAACTGTCAATGTAGCCCTAAGATAAACATTAAAATCAACTCCAAGCCTTATCACTTAATGTAAATAGGAATAAGCATAATCTTATTGATTAGAGCTTACTCCATTCGATTTTATACTGATGAATAGCTTCAAAAATATTGATATTGTTGATATTGATGCATAACCCTTCTATTATATTGATATTGTTGATCCATAACTATAAGACTCGGCTTCAACTCAAAGTAATTGGCTTCCATTGATTTCAATCAAATGTTTGAATAACTATTCATCATCATGATCCTCCAATAATCTTCCAAGGTTTGGTAGTGGATGAGTTGTTGGATAGCTTTTCCATTACCTCCTTGGAGCTCTCTATTACCGCTAGTGCTTTTTTAGGCTCTTTATTAGCTCTTTATCTCATAATAGTTCATATAATTCTTATGATTTCTATGTCCAAAAGGATTAGCTTAGTCCCATAGCTTCAGTTCATACAAGAATGCTAAAAAGGAAAAAAAGTGCAAAGAATATAAGCAAAACTAAATCATAAATAAACACTTTCAAATAATTCAACAGAAATTGGCAATTAGATTTGGGAAGATTTACCAAACTTAATACTATCCAAACTACTACAAATAATTATTCTTTTACAAGGAAAATTATGTAAACTCATGTTGATTAACCAAACTAAATAATCTCTAGCAATGATACTAAAAACTTGTTGTGACTTTATTATGTTATCTAATTTTATTAGTTAGGTAATGTCTCAAAAGCTTTTTAATGTGAAAATCTCATCAACAAAGATATAGAAGTGCAAAGGTCATATAAGTAATAAAACAATATTAGTTTAGATATCAATCTCACATATATTGTTTTGATAGTTTGGTTATTCACTAATAAGAATTTTTAGACAGATAGACAGATAGACAGACAGATACACAGATAGATAGATAGATAGACAGATATATAGTCATTTAGATAGACATATAAACAAACATACAAATAGACATATAGACATACAGATAGACAGATAGATAGGTAAGACAAAATGTTGGACATAGGATAATAATTAGAGTATTGTATAATAACTCCTTGCCTTAAAAGCATACAAAATGCTTGTCACCATTTAGCCCATCTCAATATTTTTTAAAGATAATGATTCGTATATCCTCGAGAGTCATTCGTAATCATATATTTTTTAGAAAACTTTGTTAACTACCCTTGACAGTTACTTTGTATGCATACTCTTAATTCTTTGGCCTTCATTATCATGCAAACTAAGGATTGACATGGCCTGTTAGTATTTGTACTTTTGGCTTTTTAAGTGCTATACTTACACAATTAATGTATGTTTCATCAAGTTTCACCAATAAGAACCATACGAGTAAAAACAACTCTCAGGGGCTATCACCACCTTGTGAATCACTACATATGTGTGAATGCCCCAAGAATTTTTTATCATTATCCTCCTCGATGATTATGTTACTCACATACTAAAGATGAACCCATTAGAAAAATATTCTATATAATATTTATCTCAATCAAGAACTAGTTCTTTAAAAATGTATACAATAGAATGATATATAAAAGAATTCATACTTTCATCTTCATAAGCACCATACATTTAATGATTAACATACTCAAATTTTAGGTTTTAATTTTTAGGTTTATCTTGTATATCATAGTCAAAAGGGCTATTACTACTATTAGAATTTTGTATTTGTGTATATATAGTGATTATGTTGATCATAGCATCAATGAATTATGTAAAACATAACACATCATAAGGAACAAGAAGAATAACATAACAAAATCAAACTAAATACTAATTTTAACATGGTTAACTAGCCATTCAAAAGAATTAGCCATGTCTAATAGAAAAGTGCATAGTGCTTGTAGATTTATTAACCCAGAATATTTTATTACATAATCAAGAGAGAGTGAGAGAAGAATAATAGAGCACACTCTTGTGATTATAAATACAACACACACACACACACACACACCAACATAAAATAGAATGTGTTGGATCTTTAGAGAAAACTATGTCATGCTCAAAAAATTCTTCCGGCCCACTGATTAGGTACTGGGACCTCCATTATTGTCCCAAATTCACATATCCAATCTCTCAACTTATTAGTATCTACACCTATAAATAAAATAGAGAAACAAAACAAAAGGTTAAAAAATAGATAACAAAATAAATTATATACTACAATCTCTACCTTAAGTTGTTTTGCAGACAGATTGAGAGACACTCTCTATAAATGATTAGTCTCAATCAGACTATAGCATATTTTATATGTTCAGTAAGTCAAGATAGTGTCTTAACTTATTCAGTGTGATAGGTTTGGTAAACATGTCAGCTTGATTATTAGAGGTTCCAATCTTTTTAACTTGCACCCTCTTCATATATCAAAAGAAATGATACCGCACATCAATGTGCTTTATCCTCTCATGGTGTACATGGTTTTTCATTAAAAAAATTACATTGAGATTGTCATAAAATACTATTGCAACCACCTAGTAAAGACCATCTTCCGTGAGAAAGCCTTTTATCCTAATCCCTTCCTTTACAGCTTCAGTTAGAGCCATATACTCGATTTCAGTAAAGGATAGGAGCGACTGAAGATTGGAGAGTGGCTTTCTAGCAAACTACAGAGCCACATATAGTGAAGACATATCTAGTCATAGACCATCTACTATCAAAATATCTTGCTAGCACGAGTTTAGATTCATTACCAAATATCAGACCTATATTAAATATCCTTTTTAGATACCTAAGTATCCTATTATAGTTTTCTTGTGCTCTTGACCAGGGTTTCTTATAAACCTACTCACTACACTCACTACATGAGCAATATGAGGTTGGGTGCACACCATGAGATGCATGAAGCTCCTAACATTACTAAAATAAGGAACCTTAGACATTTGTTCCTTATCAGGTTCAGATTGAAGATAAAACTCTAACGACAAATGGAGGTTGGAAGAACATTGCTTGGACAAAGACTTATGAGAAGCCATTCCAAATTTAGATATAATTTTTTGAATGTACTGTTTTTATGAGAGAAACAATTTTTTTTAGTTCAATCTCTAAATATTTTTATGCATAGATTTCTTTTTGCCCCTCCCAGGTTTTTCATATCAAATTCATAACTTAGGAGATTCTTTTGTTCATGAATGTAATATATATTTCTAGTAGTAATAAACATATCACCAACATATAAAAGTAAGTAGATATATGGCTCATCATTTGGCCTTCTAAAATAAATATAATAGTCATGGTCACACCCACTATATTCATGACTAGTCATGAAATAGTTAAATTTCTTGTACCACAGAGGAGGAGACTATTTAAGTCCATAGAAGAACTTTAGAAGCTTACCCATATGGATTTCATTACATAATACCTCAAAACTCTTAGGCTATCTCATATAAATTTCTTCATCTTGATCTCCATGTAGGAAAGCTATTATGACATCTAGTTGCTCAAGTTCAAAATCTTAATATGCCACTAATACTAGAAGCACTCTGATTAGAGTATGTCTGACAATAAGCAAGAATTACTCACTATAATCAACACCTTCAGTCTGATTGAACCCTCTTGCAAATAGTTATGCCTTGAATTTTACACCAGCAACAATTGAGGTATCTTCTTTTTTTAGAACCCATATTTAAGAAACTATCTCTCTTCCCTTTGGTTTAGTACAACAACATATGTAACATTCTTATGAAGGGATTCAAACTCTTCATTCATGGTGACTAACCATGACTTGGATCCAGGAAATTTAATAACATCTCTGAAAAAGGATGGTTCAGGGATATCAATTTATTCGGCAACTTGTAGGGTAAACCTTACAAATTCATCAAAGCTAAATCTCAGAGGAGGACCTACATTTATCCTCCTCAGTATATCCCTAAAAATATTTTAGGGAAAAGATACTTCAAGTGCAGGTTGAAAATTAAGTTCAAAAATAGATTCAAGATTAGATTTATGATCAGCTATTGATTGTCTAGATACAAATTCAAACATCCTTCTTGGAGACACAAAATTAGATTTTAGCTCAACCTTAAGTTTAGATTGAGGAACTTTAGATGACTAGATATGACTAGGTACTTATTCTTGGATGATACTTTCATCAAAGGTAACACTCCTAGGGAGGATCACTCTTTTTTTAGATGGTGTCTAGATACAAAATCCCTTGACTCCATCAGCATGTCCTATAAATATTTTTTTTGCTCATGGTTCAAGCTTGTTTGTCATTTACATGATAATAGGAAACATAGCCAAATACTTTTAGATTGGAATAATCTCATGTTTTACTAGACCATACCTCAAATGGAATTTTAAAATCAATTCCACTATGTGATGATCTTTTTGTCAGATGGCATATTATATTAATAACTTTAGCCCAAAACTCTTTGCCTAAGCCTGATTGAGAGAACATACAACTAGTTCTCTTCAAAAAAGTTTTTTTTATTCTTTCAGTAATACCATTTTGTCGAGGAGTATTCCTAACTATTTTATGTCTAGCTATATCTTTGTTTTTGTAGAATTCCTCAAATTTAGATGAACAAAATTCTAGACTATTCATAATAGTTTAACATTCATCAGTATATGGTTTTCTGCTAAGCTAACCCACTATCTAAAATTTCCAAAGTTTTATATGTATGTTTCATTATAAATACCCAGAATATTTTAGAGCAGTCATCTACTAAACATAAATAGAATCAAGCACCACCAAGAGATTGGACCCTGGAATGGTCTCAATGGTCAGCATGGATATAATTCAAAGTGGCTTTTGTATAGTGTGTAGCTTTACCAAACTTAGTTTTATGTTTCTTACCAAAAATACAATGATCACAGAAATTTAGTTTACTAATTTTATGATCAACAAGAAGGTTAAGATCAAAAAATATTTTCATATATTTCTCATTGATGTGTGAGCCGCATGTACCATAATCTAGTAAGATAAGCTTCAACTTTAGATGTAGGCTCTCAAGATGTGATAGTAGTAACCCCTATCACAATGGAACCCATTAGAGTGTATCGCATTCCACTCTTCTTCCCCTTCCGTATGATGTTGTCTCCTAAGTGAATATTCAATATTTTCTCATCACTACTAAAGGTACATTTCTAATCATCTAGAATAGAGAGAAAAATTATATTCATAGTCATCTTTGAAACGGGCCTTACATATGATAGGGAGATTATCTGAGCATCATATGTCCTCAGCCTAACTATGCCAACTCCAACAACTTTACATGGTTAGCTATTACCCACAACAACATGCCCAACTTCCTTCATATCATATCTACTAAACCATTCCAAATATGTACTGATGTGAAAGCAACACCACTGTATATGATCTATGAGTTGGACTTTGCAATAGTAGTAGAGGTGACCAATGTTAGGTCATCTTCATCCATGTCATCACATGCTACAGTAGTAGCGGGTGGAAGAATAGGCTGACCCACCTAATCATGTCTCATCTTTTTTCTTGGGAATTTAATTTTCTAGCGCCCTTTCTATTTGTAGTAGTGACAAGTGTCACCCTCCTTAGACTTTTTCTGAAATTTGTTTTCTTCTGTCTTGAATGAAATGGGTTTGGACCTCCTGTTCATTACCACCAATCTAGTAGCCTACTACTTAGGCCATGCAAAAGTTGCTTTCTGCCTCATATCTTTAGAGTGTAGAGAAGACTGAATATCATCCAGAGTAATTTCATCATTCCTCACTATTAATTATTCTACAAATTTTTCATATGAAGCTTGAAGTGAGACTAGTAGCAAAAGTGCAGCATCCGCATCTTCCACCTTGACATCAATTTGCTTCATGTCCATAAAAATGTTGTTAAACTCATTCAAGTACTTCTTTAATGAAGTCGCTTCCTACATCCTCAGTGTGAAGAGTCTCCTTTTTAGTAGAAACTTATTCATGAGGGAGTTTGTCATATGCAACAACTCTAGCTTATGTCATAAACCTACAGTAGTCTCATCATCTACTACATCAGTTATTACCTCATCAACTAGGCTCAAAAGAATCATAGAGTGGGTCTTTTTTTATGCCTTCATGCCTCAGCCTCTGTTATCCCAACAATAGTAGTAGTCGTAGCAATAGCATTACAACCATTGACTAGATGGCTCAATAAATCAAAGTTCTTCAGATCTGACCGCATCTTTTTTTGCCAAATACTAAAACATTTTTGGCTATTGAATTTCTCAATAGTGGTGTTCAATATTTCAGATATTTCAACAAAATTCATATATTACTAAACCAAAACCTATGATACCAATTGTTAAAATTTTGTATCTATGCATATATAGTGATTATGCTAAAAATAACATCAATGGATTATGCAACACATAACACATCATTAGGAACAAGAAGAACATCACACAACCAAACCACACACCAATTTTAACATGGTTCAATAGCCATTCAAAATGAGCTTTGTTAACCAAAAAAATACATTTTACTTGCATATTTATTAACATATAATATTTTAGTACATAATCGAGAGAGAGTGAGAGATAAGAATAGAGTACACTTTTATGATTATAGATACAACATACATATATATATGTGTGTGTGTGTGTGTGTGTGTGTAAAATAATTAGATTTCTACATAAAATAGAATAGGTCAGATCTTTAGAGCTGACTAAGTCATGCTCAAAAAATTCTTCTAGCCCACTGACCAGACAGTGGGACCCATTATTGTCCCAATGCCGTATCCAATCTTTCAACATATTAGTAATTTCACCTATAAATAAAATAAAGAAACAAAATAAAGGATTAAAGAAATAGATAAAAAAATAAATTATATATTATAACTACCTTTTTAATATATGCACAAGTGAGCATCGTGGTATACTTTATATTGTCCATCATGATAATCTTGTACAAACTTACTAATAAATAAAACTCTAGTTTAAGTTATATTTAATCATTATCTATTAATATCCATACCATAAAATAAATCAAACAAATTCATTATTAGATAACAAATGTCACATCATATAAATTCAAATTACATAAACCCTTGACCTATGTTATTTTAAAAAAAATTCTTGAATCCATCCTAGAGTTGAGTATTTGAGAGTCATGTACCCCAACTTTAGGAATTTCATTAAGTCTCACATCCATTTCTTGCATATGGAACCCTTGGTGAATGTGGAATTCACCCTTAGAGTTTTTTTTTAGTTTCCAAGCCTTTGCTTGTATCATGATTAGAGAGGAAGAAGAATGAACGATTTTTTTTTTGAATTTTTATATCTTCTACTTTTATATTAGGGAAAAATTCTATATTATTCTATGTAAGAAGTCATGATCTTTAAAAGAAATTTATCACTTCATTCATCTCTTAAGAATGAGGTCATGGCTCTAAAAGGTGGCTATGACTCTAGACTATATCTTGATCTTTCTGTAACACGATATCATAGCGATATCAATGACAATGAGTTGGGTCTAATATCTTTGTAATATAAATTTGTGGTTTTGTGAAGTATCCATGGCTTTAGGCATTTATCATCTTGTCTTTAATAAAGGGCATGTTGCTTGAGAATCATCATGGTATGGTGAATGGCTGTTCACATTGATATATGGCCGTAGCATTCTGATAAAGTCACCACATTAGCATTAGTCCTTCTTGATGATTATATGGCTATGACATTGAAAAATATAATGGCACTGAGAAGGTCTTGTGCATCTTATGGCCATGGTGTTGAGAAATTAATATGATACATTTTCTCTTTTATGTCTTCAAGTATATTTGATGATATGAGTGGTCATAAATTGACCTCCTCTTCTCTCATATAACATATTATTGTAGCTCTCTAGGAATATCATGACACTAAAAATTAGCTTGAGCATAAAAGTCATGGTATGATATAAAATTAATGATAGAAAAGTCCTTCCTTTGAGGACATGAGGCACAAGTTTGAGAAATGGTCATACTCAAATAATATCATATGTAGCTTTTTGTGTCCAAAAAGTTGTGGCTCTAAATAATGATCATGTCATTGGGATGAGTAGTATTAGTTATGTAACTTTTTGTAGCTCAAAAATTATGACTTTATAAAAATGTTGTGACTCTAACTTGAGACTACTGAGCCATATTAAAAATAAAATTATGGTGCTTGGACTTGGTCACAACTATGAGAACTAGTAGAGTACTTGGATGATATGATATAAAACTAATGTTGCAGTTATTTAAATTTCATACGATATGCATGATTGCAACTTTATGATAGCATCACAACTACTAAAAATATGTCATACAATAGAAGAAATATGTTAATGAGTTAGTAGGACCACGACAAACAATGATTACTACGACTAACAAGATAAAGTTTCAACTAATAATGGTTGTCAAAACTTCATAAGACTCAATATTCCACCTCATATACTAAATACCTCTAAAAACCTATTAATTTCATGAATATTTATCAAAACATACCAAAACTCCAAAGTCATGAAATTAATCCTTAGTTTCTTATATTATATGCCTGCATAACTTCATAAAACATAAAAATAACTAAGAATGTTTGATAGTTTGAATAATGACCAATAATGTCCATCACTTAGGCCTAATGTTTCTATTAGAAAAAGTTATGATGCTAGGAATGAACACATCTTCAGTACCCATCTTTCTAGTTCATCATATGGTCATGATAATAAGAATGAATATGGTATTGTGAATAGCCTTTTTTATCATAATATGGTCATGGTGTTGGGAAATGACCACAACACTGAGAATGTCTCTCATGCCTATCATATGACCATATCAATAGGAAATAGCCTTGACACAAGGAATGATATTTCATGTATCTCAAGTGGTTGTGGTGTTAGGAATATCCACATTGTTAACATTGACTTCTTTCATATATCATATGGTCATAATACTAAAAAGATTCTAGAACGCTATAATTAGCCTAAACATAAAAGACTTAGCTTTATCTTTTCTTGATGGCATCATAGCCTTGAGAAATGGTCATACTCGAGTAATAATCTCTATTATTATTCTTATCTAAAATTCATGATATTGTGTAATTGTTATGAATTTGACCTGAGTAGTTTTGGCTCTATAACTTTTTATTACTCAAAATTCATGGCTTAGTAAAAAAACAATAGTTCTAAGTTGAGACTACTAAGCTATAGTAAAGATAAAGTCATAATGCTAGGATACAGTCATGACTTTTTGAACTAGTGGGATATTTGATTGTGACATAAAATTAAGGTCACATACATTAAAATTTTATACAATGACTTTGAATATGATTCTATAATAATATTATAGCCACACAAAATATATTACATAGTAGAAGAATTATGCTAATAAGTTGGTAAATTCGTGATATAAAAAGAGAGTCATGACCAATTAGGTTATGACCAATTAGGTAGAGCTTCAGCTAAGAATGAATTTTGAAGCTACGTGATACTTCATAATCTACCCATCACCCAAACATTTCACAAAACCTATCAATTTTATGAATATTTATCAAAATTTATCAAAACTCTAAAGTTGTGAAACTGATCAATAAATATCTCAGTTTGATGCTTACATATCATCAAAATTATCAAAATATGCAAGAATATTTAGTAATTTGAATACTAAATAGTTGTCTAAGTTAACTTTTCATAAAATTTTTGATTTCTTTCTTTCTTGTACTTTCCATATTAGTTGTTGATGCTAGATAAGTAGTCATCTCGATGACATCATCTACCAGAATATATGGGATGAAATGAATCTTATCTTCTTTGTTTTTTCCCTTGCCATAATATTTTGAAATATCATGACCTTTTAAACTTCTCGTTACTAGTTCTTTTCCTCAACTTCCTTCATTTTAACCACTAAAACTTTATCATTTACACCTTCTTCTTGTTTAATCAAGACTATATCTCTAACTTTTTCTTCCTAGTTGGTAACCTCAACTATCTCTATATTAGCCACTAAAACTTATACTATAGCACTTCCATCATACTTTTTAGCTTCCTCAAATTTCTCTATATCATCCCCTAAAGCTTATGATGTAGTACTTACTTCAAACATACCTTATTTAGTGTCTTTAATGCTCTTTTCTAATCATCTCAACTACTCTTCTTCTACTTCATTTTTTCTTCTTAGATTTTTTTTGTAGTTAGGTAAGTATATGATCACATGAAGTTTCAGAAATTGGATAAGGATAATTGAATATGTTTCCTTCATGGCTCCCATATCTCAAACTTCTACTACAACACTTTCATCATACTTTTTAACTTCCTCAACTTCATCTATATCATCCTCTAATACTTTTGATGTAGTACTTTCTTCGAGCATACCTTATTTAGTATCTTAATTGCTATTTTCTAATCATCTCAACCACTCTTCTTCTACTTCATTTTCTTTTCTTAAATCTTTTAGCAGTCAGGTAATTATATGATCGCATGAAGCTTTGGAGATTGGATAAAAATAATTGAATATGTTCCCTTCATGACTCCTATATCTAAAATATTTATTACTCACTACTAGATGATAATAGAGTTCATTCAAGTTACCATGAGATGTGAAATATAACTCATTGCTCCATAAGTAATAGGCCTAATCACACTGATAGTTTATACTATTCTCACTCATTCTCATCTCATTTCTTCTCCAATAATAGTTCTCAACATCATTTCGTCTCAAGAAATATATTGAGTTTTCCTTGAATGAGTGGTTTATGATCTTTTGATTTATCATTTTCTTGGTCTCAAAATATTAGGCTAAAAAATGAACAAAGAAAGTACAAACCACAATATTTTCACAATTCAAACAAGATAATAAAATAAACTATTGGATCTAGAAAAATTATCAAGATAACACTATTAAAACTACTCAAAAAGAATAATCATTTTTCAAGTATAATTATATCAACTCATATTTACTAATCAAATTAAATTAATCCTAGCAATAATGCCAAAAACTTATTACTACTTTATATGTTATTTAAATGTTTTGGTTAAATAGTATCCCAAAAGCTAGTTGGTGAGGATATCTCATCAACAAAAATCTACTAGTATATGAATCATATAAGTAATAAACAAGACTTTCATCTAGATATTAATATCATTTAAATTATATTAGTTCTTTGGATAGCCAATAGTGAGTCGACATAGTTCTAGTAAATAAAAAATTTGAGATTTTGGTATGACCCTTTGATCCTAGTATTTCTCCATTTGATCCATATGATGCATATTCAAATAATTCTATCAATGTTGGGCTTGGATATAGAATGAAAGTTAAATTATTTTTATAATTTTATTTTTTTCCTTATGACATACAAGGTGGTTATACAATGATACTCATCCTAATAATGGTCCACTCATAGTTATCCATTCGGTATTTTATCACCACATAATAAATCATCTCTTCTTGAGGGTCATTCATAAGCCATATCTTTTAGGCACCTTGTTAACTACACTTGAAAATTTCTTCAAATATAGATTCTTATTTTCTAGCCTTATGTGTCATAAAGACAAAGAACTTGTATTGTTTAAAACAATTAAATCCCACCCATGATATTTGCAGAAGCATATATTAATTGTGCAAGTATGATACTTATGAAGTCAAAATAAGAATGTATATATGAATGTGAAACTCTTAGGAGAATATTCCATTCTATATCCACATCAATCAATGATCAATTATTCTTTTAAGAAATGTACAATAGAATAACAAGTAAATTTGTTTGTATTTTTGGATTCAAGACTAACATACTCATAATAATTAACATATCTTAATTTTAGGTTTTGATATATATATTTGTATCATGCATCATAATTAGAAGTCTTATCACTTCCTTCTTATCATATGCACGAGTAAACCTCATGTTCTACTTATCACCATCTACTATTAAAATATGCATAAACTCATCAATAATTAAAACTCTAATTCAAGTTTTATTTAATTACTATTTCTATCAATTTCTATTTCACAGCATAAAATAAACATCACAATTAATCATATAATCATTTACACATCACATAAATTATAATTACACAAACCCTAGACCTCAATTTAGTTCGATATTGGAAACATATTCATATGAGGTACAAGAGAAGATGCCTCAAGATTCTCAGTTTCATAATGAGATCCCTCACAAAATCTAGGATTGAAACCCTATTTTTACACAAAT
This sequence comes from Sapria himalayana, assembly GCA_029783825.1. Taxonomy (NCBI): domain Eukaryota; kingdom Viridiplantae; phylum Streptophyta; class Magnoliopsida; order Malpighiales; family Rafflesiaceae; genus Sapria; species Sapria himalayana. The sequence continues at coordinate 386,808 of JAREIK010002134.1, forward strand.
TTGGTTGATTTTTCAAATCCACCCTAAAGAGGTTGGATTTGAGTGTCAAGCCCCCATCTCTAGAATTTAGATTTTTTATTTTATCCCATCATTACTAATTGATCTTTTATGAAATGAAAAAATTTTCATAGGGTTGTTGCTCCACTTTGTATTTTTGTCTCAAAGATTGAAGAAAAAGAAAAATTTTTTAGGTATCCCATCATTCTTTATTTTATGCTTCATAAATCTAGAATTTATCCAAATAGAAAGTTGCAACTTTGAGAAGATGTCATAACTTTGGTTTTTATCTTTTGACCTAGAGGACCTGGCTCAAAAAAGTAGCCACAATTTTGGAATGCCTCTAAAAACTTTTGTATCACAAAGTTGTGGCAGTGAGTGGAAGTGGCTTGTATATTTCATCTTTGTGACAAAAAAATTATAACTTTTTGAATGAGTCATGGATTTGATCTTTCTTTTACACCAAATATTATTGGTACTAGAAATGATCATGACTTTGGTAGTTAACTTGTGCATCCAAATCATGACTATGGCAATTAGCTCATGCATCCAAGTTGTGGCTTTTCTTTCTCTTGAGGGAAAAAGTGATGGCCTTCTATGTGGTCACACTCAAGTAGTACCCTCTATAATCTTATGTAACCAAAAGTTGTAGTGTTGGATAATTGTCATAGTTTTCGCCTAAATAGTTTTGGTTCTATAACTTTCTTCAACATAAAGGTCATGACTTTGAGAAAATGACATGATTCTAATGTGAGAATACAATGTCTTGGTAAAGATAATGCTACAATTCTAGGAAATGGTCATGACTTATAGCTCTAGTGAAATATTTGATTATTATGACCTAAAATTAATATTATGACTATTTAATTGTTATGAGATAAATATGATTACGACTCCAAGATAATATTGCAATAAAAAAAATATGTTGCATACTTGAATGATTATACTAATGAGGTGTGTAGAGTCATATCATACAAAGATTGTCATGACTAAATACGTGGTATTTCAGCTAAAAATAGATGTCAAAAATACTTAATAAACTATACATCATCGAGTTACTAATTATCTCTAAAATCATGTTGATTTCACGACTATTCATCAAAATCTACCTAAACTCGAAAATCATGAAATTGATCTAATTATGGTATATTTTCATACTTATATATCATCTAATATCACCATAAATACATAAAAATATTTGGTATTTTATATATCAAACACGTAGTTAGAGACTTATATGTCAACTTATTTTTTCTCATCCATAATAATGACATTTTCATTGAAAAAAAACATATTTTTAAAGTTATTTATTATATGCAGTGTGTATGCTATGAGAAAGAGAGAGAGAGAGAGAGAGAGAGAGAGAGAGCATGAGTGTGTCATGTGTAGTAGGTTGTTGCTAGGATGGTGCATTCATGTCTACACTTTGTCTTAGTAGCATATCTTCTACTATGGACATTTGTTGGATAAAGTGTATTTATGTAATATATTTTCTCACTATTTCATTTTAGTCGTGCACTTTGTGCATATATGTGTGCAACATAGTATGGTTTGCTAATGTGTGTGCATTTTTGCATAGTTTTAAGTTTGTATTTTTTTTCTATAATTTCTACAATTCTACACACACACACACACACACGCACATACACACACATTTATTTATTTATTTATATTTCACATTATACTCTAAATTTTAGGAGTTTAATGCTTAATATAATGTTTGTTATTTTTTGGATAACCAATAAGTTTTTTAAAAATCAAATTTAATTTTAAATTATAAGTCCACTCACTCTTAAAGTCTATGCATGTGATCATAATAGTTTCTAATGATATCCTTTGATAGCGACTAGGTGTAGAATTTATCTCATTATGAAAAAAATGTTGGAGAAAAATCTTCAATGGGAGTCTATTTCTTCTTCCTTAGATGTTTTTTGATAGTGTTGAAGGTCAACATCTGAGGAAAGAATACTTATGACAAGGAAATGTATGCTAAGTAGAGAAGTTATTGCTAATAGAAAAATATTGGTAATCGAGATGTCATTATTAGTGGAAAAATTAGTGTTTCATGTCATAACTTTCATATAGTTATTTGTGAGTAATTTTTTGTTGATATTTTCTAAAGTTATAACTTTGTAATACCTTTTTAATAGTCTAATTTTTTATTAATTACTATAATTGAGAGCTAAATGAATCTCTATTCTTTTGTAAGTGCTCAATTTTATGTCAATTGATTGACATTCATATTAGAGGGTTGATAAACAATTATTAAGAAATTTAGTGTTGCCTAGTAGAATTCAAAAGACATTTTGGGGGAAAGAGAGTTTTAATAGTAGCTTTATCTCTATTCTATTGTTATAACAAAAATGTGATAACTTTATACAATAAGCAATCTCTTGTTATTTAGTTTTACTGACTATTAAAGCATACTCATGAAAATCTTTCTATGATGCAAATAGTATGGTTGGGAGGTTAGTACAAGTATAGAAGAACTAGCATTTAGCATGATACTGATAGAGAAGTAGTAGAAAGATCTAGAAGGATTGAAGTTAAAATATTTGAAGGAAAAAAAAATATATCTTCCAAGTAATTAATTGCACAATCTTGGAAATAATTCTTTGCTAATACACTCCAAGAAAATGGGTTTTCTTTAAGAAAAAGCATGATGGAACAAAAGAAATAAAGAGGCAATGGCTTCAAGCACTTTAATATGAATTCGAAATAGTTGAAATGAGGTTAGAAAAGTAAGTTTCTGATTTCTTCTCAAGAACCATGAAAATAACCAACAAGGTGGGGATTATGGTGAGAAAATAGAGGATGTGTTTGTTATTGAAAAAATTTCTTTAGTCAATTATGACAAAATTTAATTATGTTGTTTATTCTATTTAGGAATCGAAGGACCTTGAAGAACTTTCAATTGATGGTTTTCCAGGATCTTTGTTGGTTAATGAGCAAAAAAACATTCAACATGGCAAGGAAGAGTAAATTCTATTAGCTTTTACTGACAACCATAAAATCCATAGAAAATTACTTCAAGTGTAAAAAACCTTGCCACAATTATTTGAATGTTATACCAAACATCCATTAAGTAAACAAGGTGAGAAAAATCAAATTTTTTAGAGTAAAGAAAAAGAAATTTTGAACTAGACACACTGTAATTAAACACAATGCAGCAATCATATGTTTAGTGGTAACTGGTAAGTCACTCTTTTCTCATTGGGATAAAGACTTTGGTATTACTATAAATTATATTGATAATTTCGAAGCATATATTATGGAAATGCATGTTGTTCAAATCTAGACTAAATGTTATAATATTGAGACTATGTCAAATATCTTTATATTCACATTGTCATTATATTAATGACATGAACAACCATTTTGTTAAGTCTTGGGAAACTATAAGAGAAGATATATGAGGCTACAATTAAAAGTGATACTTGTAAGTTCTTTGACTCTAAAAAGTTTTATTTGATGATTCTAAGTTGATAAAGAATAAATTATTTCTATTAAAAATTAAAACCATGCAGCTTGGCTTTGGTACTTTTGTTGCAGCCACTGGAACTTCAGCAGGTTGAAGACTTTCTGGGGGGAAAATGTTGATCTGATTCCTCATATTATTTCTTCTGATAGAGTATATCAAAAGTATGCTGTTGGCAAAACATATCAGGAGCAATTTCCCAAAGACAATCAAGGAAAGTAGAGAACATTTTGGATTTGATGCATTCTAATATTTTTGGACCTATAAATCCATCATCTAATGTAGGTAAGAGTTATTGAATTATTTTGGTTGATGATTCTAATAAAAACAAATGTGTATTTACTTCTGAGAGAAAAAATCAAAAGCTTTTAGAAGCTACAAGGAACTTGTTGAAAATAAAATAGGCAAAAAATATTGAAACTCTTGGGTGCAAATTCTATTCAAAACATGATGTTGGATGAAGTTTGTGTGGACAAAAACTAATTATTGTTGACTCCAAAGCCCTTGGGGGCATTTTGCATGCATACATTCCAAATGAGAAAAAATAAAAGCTAGATAACAAAGGTAAAAAATTAATTTTCAATAGTATCGATGATAAATCCAAAGCTTAATAATCATCCATTTGAACTATAAAAGAGATCATCATTAGCCTTGATGTTGTTCATGATGAAAAAAAATACTTGGAACCAGAATGAAGTTAGTCTTCAGTAGCAACAAATACCTAAGTTTAAAAAAAGAGTAAAAAATTTTGGTACACCATATCTCATTAACTAACACTACATTGCCATAGTTAGAACAACAACATTGGTAGTCACACCATGCATATGAAAATAAGTTATCATAGAAAATGTTTTGATCTCAATAAATTAGAAGGAGATGATCAGTATGCTAAATATCAAATAATATTAATTATTTGGTATGATTTTTCATAGTATATTTTACCTAAAAGAGAATTTTAGTTGTAATGATATCACAAAAACTTAGTTTTGGAGCATATTGATGAAAAATTATGAAACCAAAAGGTTTTAATGTGAAATATGTGGTTTTGTGGAGGTGGTGACTGGAAGATGAGCAAAAAGTCATACAAGTTATAGTATTTAACATACTACGACTTGAATATGCCTTTGAGTACTTATAGATTAGTTTTGACATTCATTTTTGGCTAAAACTCTATACAAATATCAATGGAAAACTTTGTATTTCAGACTCTAAAACCTTGTTAACATAATCCTTTCAATATGTAATATATTCTTTTGGTAGCAGAGATTTTTGGAGTAGCAACCAAAATTGTTTGAAACAACTTTATGACTATGATATTAATATCAAGTCATAGCAACTAAGTACTTCATTGGTGCTAAAAATCATAACATCCTCTAGATATCATAACTTTTCAAGTATCAAACCAAAGTCATAACACTGATCTAACATCACAACATTTGGTGATAAAATGTTACATAGATCAAACTCTAGTCATAGCTAACAAAAGCATCATGACTCTTGGCTCAAGAGAGAAAATAAAGTTGTGGACATTCTTCAATGCCATGACTTTAGGTTACAAAAGTGAAATGTACAAGATGTGGTCACACTCTATATCATGACAATGGGTTACAAAGACTAAATGCACAAATTTTGGTCATAGTCCAGTGCCACAATTTTGTATTATAAAGACAAAATGAATTATCATGACTTTTCTTAGTATTGTGACCATCAAGTAGAGAAAAGAAGACGAAAGAAAGTGGCTTGTACCTAGTGTCATGACTTTATGTTACAGAATCAAAAGGTCGAAGCCATAAATTTTATTCATGACCAAAACTTTCGATTAAAAAAACTCTCATAAAATGCTCGGGTATATTAGAAAAATATTAAGAAGCCAAGATGTGATCTATGAGAAACATGAAAAAGATGATCCGGGGAACTCCACAACTCTATTTTCAGTGTGATCCATGAGAAACAAGGGCAACACATGGCATAAACATAAACCTTAGGAGGTGAGCACACATTCTAACCCCCTTCTATGAACAAATCAAAGAGGAATTGAGTGAGTTTTGAGAAATTTAGATTTTGAAGCTTAGATTTTTCCGATGGCTAAAAATGGGCACTCATTCATATGAGATAATTTTTCATGCACTAGTATGTTATTCTCCTCAATTTCAAGCTAAAAGGAGAATCTAAGATGTTATGATATGTTTATTATGGTGGATATTATATTTCATACTTTAATATGATATTTTGTTGTAATATTATTGGGTAATAGATGGTTTGATAATTAAATATAACTAAGACTATGATTTTGGCTATTAGTGGGTTCTTGCTTAATTGGAGTGACATATAGTGATATATAAGTCATAAAGCATACTAATGCACTTTGTAGAACGAAAGTGATAACTATTTTGACAATTATGCATGAAAAAAATTCATACTCCAAAACTTAAAATTGAGGTATGTTTAATTATTATAAGTATATTACTTATTAAACCAAAAGAATGAACAATTTTATAAGTAACTCCATTATACATATCTTAGAGGAATTAATATTCAATTAATATTGGATAGTAAATAGAATATTCTTCTAGAGGTTTCACTTTTAGTATGAGAGTCACTTATCCTAGTATAGGATGGTGATAGGTAAGCCATGTGACAGGCATGAATACATATGATTTATATGATAGTAATAGTATTATGAGTTATATTTGGTTGTATGACTAATACTAGTGAAACATAAATAAATGTATATTTTAATTGTGTGAGTATGATACTAATAAAGTTGAAAATATAAATATTTTTATTACCACATCAATTATCATTGAGAATAGTACTATAGGTTGGAGAATTAAAATATGTATTTGAAGGAACCATTAAGGGCAATTAACAAGTTGTCTAAAAGGTGAGGACTTGTGAATGACCTCTGAATAAGGACATGTATTATCTCGGTGGTAAGATACCAAGGTGACAATTATAAAGTGATCATCACTAGAAAAGGCTCAATAGTTGATAACCACCTTGTATGTCAGAATAAAGAAATCTCATTCCATAATTATCCATTTTTTGTACGATGACTTAGTATATTCACAACATGACTATTTATGAATTCCAACATAATAAAAATATGAATCATCTTTAGAATCAAAAATTTATAAATTGAATTCTATTTATCATTCCTACTAGAGTAGTTATTAATTATTATTAACTAATCGAACATGTGAATGAAATCCCAAAGGGATTGATATCTATACTAAATATTTGTACAACTCAAATTTACTTATTGAATGATATTGGAAGAAAAACTCTTACTCAACTAGCTTTTTGGATGCACCTAATCAAAAACTTATGTATGTAACAAAGTCATAATAAGTGTTTGGTACTATTATAGAAGATCTATTTTTTTAGTTTGGCTGGTCAACTTTAGTTCTTTTTTTAGTAGTTTTAACAACATTTACTTGTTTTATTTAGCTGAGATTTGTATTTCATTTCTCATATTTATCTTGTAATCATGGTGTTTTTATCTTTATTTTTTCTGTCTTTTCTTTTTTTAGGCACCACTCTTACATGAGTGAATTTTTAGGACTTAGTTAATATCTTGAGACCAAGAGAAAAAAGAGGACCATGTATTAGTAAAATTTTCAGTATGATGATCATTTTTTTCCTAATAGTTATCTTTATTTCGTGCCTAATGATGATGTTGAACATACTTCTATTTATAGAGAAATACTTTGCCAAAATGGGCTTCCTAAGAAATCACTTTTGAAAGGATGACATCTTGATGTTACTTGGGAAGATGAAACAAAATAATGATATCGAAGAATTTAACAATAAAAGACTTAATAGATCATATATAAAACTATCTAATCACTTGGTTATTCGAGACTAGAAAATTGATAGAAAGGGAATAAGATTAGATATGAAAACTTGACATGAATGGGGGGGACTTGAGTACAACCAAACAAGCTTGGAAGTTCCATTGGTGAGTATGGGAGTATGGATATAAATATGAGTGAAGAAGAAAATACTACCTTAAAAGTTGAATTGTGAATATTGATATAATAGTTTGTGAGGAGGAAGGTGTTGCATCATAAGTTATAGTAGTGATTATGGCCACAATAATTGAAGAGGAGGAAGTAAAAGAAACTAAAAAAGAACATGATATTTCTATATGTTATGACCCAACTAAATGAAAAGTGCAGCCCTTCAATATCAATAATTTATGTAGAGAATATCATTCAGGTGATTTTCTATATAACATTACTTGTGGATATTCAACAAATAAGAAGAAAGGAAGGAAAAAACCACACAAAGAAGCTAGCATTAACTACAAAAATTAAGAGTAGAAAAGAAGAGTTAATGTTATCTAGCTATGGATATTAAACATAGTACTACTTGGGAGGCAACCCAATAAATTATTTTATCATTATTATTTTTGTTTGTGTTAGGAAGTTTTTTTTTACATACACTTCATACTTTGACATTGATCTACCATAAACCTCTCACAACTTTAAGGATTAGTAGACTCAATTCTATTAATAATATGATTTCATCAAAAAGGTCATGGCCAACCTTTAGTACCATGACTTCTCATTTCTTAAGTTTTGGCCAACTTTCAAAACTGGTCATTCTTAGTATTATAGCCATATGATGCACATAAGAGAAGATTCCCAATTCTATGGTCATTTCTAGCATCATGGATATATGAATATTAAGAGAGAACAATGCCAACGTCATAGCTCTCCTAATATAATGGTCATATGATACACATGATAGGTTATTCCCAATGTCATAGTAATTCTTTGTACCATGATGTATGATGAATGAGAAAGATAAATACCAAAGCTAGAACTATTTTAAGTGTCATGACTTTGTATTACAAAGATATTAAGCCTAAGTCATAGATATTTCCTAGTACAATGATATTATGTTGCAAAAAGATTAGGATATATTATAGAGTCACAATTATTTTCTAGAGTTGCGACCTCAATATAAAGAGATGAATGCCAAAGTCTTGAATTTCATTCAAAAAAAATCATGAATTTCAACTTAAAGTAATACATAAATATTATAGTATAAAATAGGAAAGAGAAAATGAGAGAATATCTTTTACTTTCCACACACCAAGTAGAATTCAAAGCATAGCAACCAAACCCTATGGGTAATTTTTATTTTCCTAGGAATTCCAAAAATAAGGCAAGGGATGAAATAAATCAGATAAATCCTAATTCTCCACCCCCACCACATATGATAGATTCAAGAAAATATATCAATATAGCATGTGGTCAAATATTTTTATAATTTAGTTTGTGTGATGTATAAAATAGTTTTTACATTAAAAAAATGTGTTTGTATTTTAGTTGTATTATAGAAATTAATGGATATAGAGATTAAATAAAACTTAAATTAGGAACTTGACTATAAATAGAAATGAGATAAACCATGAAAAAAACTTGAATATCAGTTTTGAGAGTTGTAATGGTGGATGGTGACTGATAATCCATGTGGCTCACTCAAGTATATGATAAAAAGAAATGAAAACCCTTCTGACCATGATGCACAAGATAAATCTAAATATTTAAATTAAAAATATTGTATGTTAAATATTACAAGTATGATACATACGAAGCCAAAAGTATGAATACTTTTATATATTATTCCATTGTATATGTCTTAAAAGAACTAGCTTCAATTGAGATGAATATTTTATAGAATTTTCTTTTACAAGTTTTATTTTTTCATATGAGAGTCATATCATTACTGAAGAGGATGGTGATGGGTAATCTATGAGACATGCATGAGTACATTTTGACTCACATGGTAATAAAAGTCCTTTGAATTTCTTTCACTAGTATGGTTCCCACCAGTAAAACTTGACATAAGTATTTGTTAATTATATGAGTATGACACTTATAGAGTCAAAAGTGCAAATACTTACAAATCAGATTAGCTTTTAGTCTATGAGACCCAAGGCCATGTAATAAGAGTGTACTACAAATCAACCATCGAGTGTATGTGATGAGTTATTTTAAAAGTATGGGTTTATGAATAACTCATAAGCCCAAATATTTTATTCTCTCAATGGTAATAATGACCTTATATACCATTTAGGCAATGAGTCATTATACAATAATTTAACATTCATTCTATATCCAATTTCAATATAATTTGAACTATTTGAATATACTTCAAATACTTCAAATAGACAAGTCCACAGATCTAATATTGATGTCAAAATCTAAAATATCTATTTTACTAGATTTGAATTATCACACTTTATATTAACCAAATTATTAATACAATCTTTTATGTGATTGATATTTGGATGCAAGTTCTTTTTATACTTGTATGACTCATATACTTGTGAATCTTTATTAAGGATATATTTCTTTTTAATAAGCTTTTGAGATATTGTCTGACTTACAAATTTAAGCTGTATAACAAAGTCATAATATATAACACATTTTTTTGGCTGTGAAGATATCTTGGAGTTGTAGTTGAACTAGCTCAAAATAATTTTATAGTTGTAATATTAATTTCACGTCATAATAACCAACTATCCCATAGTAGACTTTATAAGTCATGATTTATTCTTTACCAAATCATAAAATACATAATTCAAAGCTATACTATTGATCAGGCATCATGACTTTTAGCTATAGAATATTATAGAGAGTAAAACTTGGGTTATGGCTAATATAAGTGTCATGACTCTTAGCTCAAGAGAGAAACCAAAGTCATGGTCGTCCTTCAATACTGTGACTTTGAGTTATAGAAGTGAAATGCATAAACCATGATCATACTCAATACCACAACAAAGAGTCAAAGAAACTAAATACAACAACATTGTGTAATAGAGGTGAAATAAATTATCTTGACATTTCCAAGTATGGCGACTTAAATAGAAGAAAAAGATTAAAGTCATGGCTCGTGCCAGCACCATGACTTTGTATTATAAAACCAAAAGACTGAATCCATGACTTTTATTAAGCATTGTGACTTCCAATTAAAAAGTTTATACTAGATACTTGGTTACATATGAAAAACACAAAGAATCCATGAAAAGTTCCACGAGAGACAAGAAAAATGACCAAAAAGATTCCCTTACTTTATTTTTGAGGAGATTAATGAGAAACAAGAATGATACAAGGCACAAGCATGAACCTAGAGGTGTCAAACGGGCCGGCCCAGCACGGCACGGCCCGTTTTTCACGTGCCCAGCCGTGCTGCCGTGCCGTGCCGGGCACGGCACGGTTTTTAAAATTCGGGCACGGCACGGCCCGTGGGCACGGCAAGGCCGTGCCGTGCCGTGCCGGCCTGCTCGGGCACGGGCGCACGGCAAGGCAGGGCAGGCGGGGCGGGGCGGGTCGGGTCTGTTTGGACCCGACCCGCGGTCTTTTTACCGGGGGCGGGGCCCGGTTGGGTCACGAGTCACGACTCAGGCACGCGGGCCGACGTGCCTGAGTCGTGCCGTGCCAAGGCACGAGTCGTGCCGGGCACGGCCCGGCACGTGGTTCGTGCGGACGGGCCCGGCACGAGCCCGAGCACGTTTTTTTATCGTGCCGGGCCGGCCCAGGCACGGCCGAACCGTGCCGTGCCTCGTGCCGGGCCGGGCCGGCCCGGCCCGTTTGACACCTCTACATGAACCTCATGAGGCAAACGTGCGTCTTGACCCCTTCTTAGGGGAAAATCAAAGTGAAGTTGAGTGAGTATTGAGATATTTATGTTTTGAAACCTAGATTTTCCAATGGGTTGAAATTGAGTACCTAAATTCATACAAGATAAATTTCTACCATTTTTCTCCTGAATTTTAGGCTAAAAGTAGAATCTAGGGATAATATGTTTTTTGTGATTGATGTTATATTAAATACTATAATGTAGTATTTTATTGTAATATTATTTGATTATTGATTATTTGGTAATTAAATAGAATTGAGACTAAGGTTTTTCCTATAGGTGAGTATATGTGTGATTGGAGTGATGGTTGGTGATAGATAATCTATGAAACATAATTATGTGTATAGTAAGAAGGAAGTGACAATCCTTCTGACCATGATGCACAAGCATACTCATTTTACAAAAACTTGAAATTAAGATATGTTTAATCATTATGAGTAAGATATTTACAAAGCCAAAGCATAAATACTTTTATGGGTCATTTTATTATGCATATTTTAGAGGAACTAACCCTCAATTAATATTGGATAGTAAATAAAATATTCTCTTAAATGGTTTTATCTTTGGTATGAGAGTATCTTTTCATAACATAGAATGGTGATATGTAAGTCATGTGATGGGCATGGATGGATATGATTTGTACAATGGTGATAGTTATTTGAATTACATTTGGTCATATAACTATCACTGATGAAACATAAATAAAAGTATATATTAATTATTTGAGTATGATGCTAATAAAGCTAAAAATATAAATATTGTTATTACCACATCAATTCTCTCTGAGAAGGATATTAGAGGTCAAAGAATAAGAATATATATTTGAAGCAACTATTAAGGGTGGTTAATAAGTTTTATAAAATGTGTGAACTTGTGAATGACCTCTAAGTAGGCATGATGTGTTGTCTCAGTGGTAAAGTACTAATAAAAAAAATTACTAGAAGATCATCATTGAGAAATACTTAATAGCTTATAATTATCTTGTATCTTAGTAAGGAAAGAGGTCATTCCCCAATTATTCATCCTTCGTTATATGACTGAGCATAATCACGACAAGTTTATTTATGAACTCCATCACAAATAAAATATGAATCATCCATAGAATCTAGGATTTACAATTTATCATGTCTACTAAATTTGAATCCTATTTATCATGTCTACTAAATTAGTTGGTAATTATAATTGACTAAACTAACATCCATGTACGATCCTTGTAGTATCAATATCTAGACTAAAAGTCAACTTTATTATCTATATGACCTTATAAAGTTCTACAATGATACTGGATGAGAGACACTCACCCAACTAATTTTTTTGATGTACCTAACCATAAAATTAGGTGTCTAACAAAGTTGCAATAGGAGGCTAGCATGGATAGAAGATTATGAGACTAGTCGAGTTAAATCTTATAACTTAGATAAAATTCCTCATTACACTTTATTATAAGATTTTGATCTTGCTTCCTTCCAAGAGGTTGTTAAGGATTTAAAATGTCAAAGTGTCATGAATGAATAGATTGGGTCTTTTGAGAATAATGATAGTTAGGAGCAAGTTGAACTTTCAAACGGGTAGAAATCTATTGATGTTAAATGTGTTTATAAAATAAAGATGAAAATGATGGAGGAGTTGACAAGTTCAAAGCTCAGCTCATTGTAAAAGGTTGCAAGTAAGAATATAATATTGATTACCAAGTTATGCTTTCTCTAGATACAAAGCTTTATATAGTTCTTTTTATGTCATCCTTGACTGCCCAGAATTCATGTTCTATTAGTTGCACATGAAGCTGGGAATTTTGCATGGAGAGTTGGAACAAGATGTATATGTTGATCAACCCTATATATTTACAAAGCAAGGAAATAAGAAGTAGGTAAACAAGTTAAAAAATGTACTATATGAACTAAAAAAGAACCAATTTTAACATCACATAGATGCTTATTATACTAAAATGGGTTTTATTTGATGTCCATGTGAAAATGTGATTTATGCTTAAGTGGGTGTTGATGAGTAAAGTAAATTGTAGTTTTATATCTTAATAGTCTTTTTATACTTAACCATGTTTGTTGATTATAAAAAAGTATATGGTGAAACAATTTGAGATGACAGGTTTGGGATTAATGCATTATTTTCTAGGTATTGAGGTAGTGTAATCATCTACTATTGTATTCATTTTTGAAATGAAATTTCCTCTAGAAATTTTATACAAGGTAGTGTAAATTGTATTCATTTTCACATTTTAGAAGTTTAATGTGAAAATGTATTTGAAAATAACTTGACCAAATATCATGTATGTCGTCAACTCAATCAACAGAAAAATAGAGAATTCAACTAAGGATTATTTCTTAGTTACTAGGATAATTTTGCATTATATGAAGGGTACTACAGATTTTGGAATCTTGTAAAAGATTAATAATCTTGTACATGTTTGATTGTGTTCTCATGTAGTAATTATGCTAAAGATATTGATGATAGAAAAAGTACTTCTAAAGTCATATTTTATATTCAAGGTTTTAGTTGTTATCTGATTTCCTAAGAAACAATAGTTGTGAATAATGAAAGCAAAGTTTGTTGTTGCAAAATTAAGTTCATACCAAACTATTTTGATAAGAAGACTACTTTAAGTTGTATACAACTTGTTTTGAAAGGTCTAGCTATGATTTACTATGATAATCTTTCTACTATAAAACTTTCAAAAAATCCAGTCTTATATGAGTGAAGCAACACATAGATATGTGGTACTACTTCTTACCTGAAATATGTAAGGATGAAAATATTGACTTGGTTTTTTGGAAAAAAAAATGATAAAGTTTCAGATATATTGATTAAGACCATTGAGCATGATATTTTAATAAAGCTTCGAACTATGCTTGAACTATCTTTTTCCAAAGATATTGCACATGGGTGAATGTTGCAAAGTATTGAAGTTTATTCCTTTTTTTTTTGCATTTATTAGTTTAAGAAAAGATATTGGGTGGACATATCATTGCTTATAGAAAATTTATTGAGAATGGAAAGTTAGTATTAGTCCATGAGTTATTAACAATTGAGGAGTAATTACTAATAGAGAAGGTATTATTTAACTTTCACATAGCTATTTTATGAGTGATATTCTTTTATTGATATTTTTTATATAACTATAACTTTGTAATTTTTATTTCATGAACAACTTTTTCATCTTTACTATACAATAGAGAATTTCATGATTCTACTTACTTTTTTGGGTTACACCTATTATATGTCAAAAGGTTGACAGTGTAAGGTGGAAGCATTAGGATGCAATGATATATGTATTTTTTTAAGGCTTGCCATCGCTGTTAGGGAGTAAAAGTGATGTAAAAGTTAGAAACATATTATCTGTTTCTAAATGAGTGATAAATGATCAAATAAATGCATAATCCATATATATTTATAAATGGATTTAGAATCAAAAAATTCCATTTCTTGTGTCTATAACAAGAACAAGTTCCATATGTGAAGTTTCTGTATGTTGTATACAAAAACAATTACATATAGAAACTATATAACCTGTAACTAAATAAGTACATCAATATATTATTCATCAAATTACATTCATATAACATCTACCATAGAATAAAATATCAAATAACAAACATATATGCCATAAATTTCAATACACAATATATAACCTAATTATAAAAAAACTATATTGATGAATATGAGTTCTTCTCCTGATGAATATTTCCTGATGAATATTTACTTTAACAAAAACCATAATTTTGGATCAAAATCATACATTGCAAAAAATTAATAACACATTACAAATAAATATGAGTTCTTCTCCTGATGAATATTTCCTTCTAGAGATCTGGATGGATCCTCTTTAGAATGATGAAAAATAGATGATGTCTCTGCCAACTTGCACATTATTTTCTATATTTTTAAAATTTTCTATTACATTTCATTCTTTCTTTTAAATCTTTCCGCCTCTTTTTTTTCATTACTTCTTAATTTCCTTTTGCATTTCTTCATTCTTTTTATACATCTCCTGATTTTTCCTTTGCGATGTATCTTGAATTTTCTACTTCTCCTCGTGCAACCTCTCATCAAACATATTATTGTAATTAGAATATGATGATGATAAATTTCAAACATAACCTAGATAAAATATAGATACATGAGTACCAAGACCGTACACTTGCTATTTTTTGAGCTCCACTCTGATAGCCTAAAGGTAAATATGCACAATATCAATCTCTTGTACCTCTATAGAATGATCTATCAATTGTGAAGTAATTATAACTATATTTTCCACATCTTCTTATAATTATTAAAATACAACATAACTCATAAATTAATTTATTAAAAACAAAATTATATCAGCTCAAACAAATATCCTCTCACTACTAAAAAATAATATAAAATCAAAGTTAGTCATTATATTTAATGAGTCCATAAATAATAAATCATTAATCATGATAAAAAAAATATACCTAAGTTTGCATTTTATTTACATGTAATGCCAAATAATCAAACAAGTTATTATTAAATTTGCATCACATTCATTATAGTATTAAATATATTATCAAACAAGTTATTATTAATATGCATCACATCTAAGTTGTGTCTAATGAGATTGATTTTATAATAAGGCAAATCCCAAAAGATATTTTTTTCTTCCAATCATAGTGATAATTTTTTTAAATTTGCATATTAATCAAATCTGCATCAATATCCATAATATTTTTAAACTATATATTTCAATTACTTCTAATATGTCATCACTTGATCTCAAAGGTGGTGCACTTTTAATGACTTTGTGCTATTTCTTAAATACTTCGATATTTATCCAAAATGGATGTTCCACAAGTAAGAATTTATAATGATTATCAAACCAAGAAATCTTTCCTCCTTTGCTCAATTAAAATATATCTGAGTCCTCCATATAAAAAGGACAAGCTATTTTTCCTGCATTAATCCATTAAAATAGCATTGAATATGCAAGAATGTTACTAATAATCCACATAAGTGCTGCTCGTATTTTGAAGTTATGCTTTCTAGATATATCATATATTTCGACACCATCCTCCCACAAATTTTTGAACTATGCTATAAAAGGCTGCAGGAAAACATCTAATTTGCCTTTTGGATTTCTTGGACCAGACACGATAACATATAAAAACTTGTACTCATTTTTCATGCATATCCATAAAAGTAAATTATAAGGTGTAACAATAACTAGCCATGAAGGGTATTATAATCATGTTTGTCCAGATGGCTAAAATCCATCTGTGATTAGCCCTTATTTAACATTTTGACTTTCATCTGCAAAAGATGAATGATAATAATCAAAATATTTATAAGAATGAGAATATGAGTAATGTCGTATCACATTATCTTTAATAACATGCTCTTTGTGCCGACTCATATTATTAGCAGTAGTATCACATAAAAATAATCTTTACAAACGAGGAGTCAATGAGAAATAATACATATTCTTGTGAAGAAAATTTATTTTCTGCCTTTTACAAGCTATATTTTTTTATACTGATGATAGTTATAGAAATTTCATGCAATTTCTTAACTATCTTTGGCCCAATATATCATGCAACCATTAATATAGCAATATATTTTTTCCACCGGCAAACCAAATCCTCACATTAACACTTTTGTACCATAAAAACTATCCATCATTACGTTATTTTTTAGTAATAATTCAGATAAAAATTGGCATGTTTCATCATATCACATTTCTTAAGAATGATATTTTGACTTAAAATTCATTAATCTGGCTACTATGGATAACTTTGAGTGGTCATATTGATTACCTTCTCAAACCTCTTCTTCTAAAGCCTTCAATATTTCATAAAATTATTTTACTGATAATATTGGGATATTATCAGTGACATCTAGATTTAATGAAGGACTAATAACATTCTACAAAATTACTTCACATACATCATTGAGATTAGCAAATTCTATTACGACATTTGAATCAACATTTCTATGTATAGAATGCTTAGTTATTTGGGGCACAATTAATTCTTCATGTTTATGCCAAATATAATAGTCTCTAACAAATAAATTTTTCATAAGATGATATCAAACTATCTCCACATCATGGAAACTCTAATTTTGACATTTGCGAGTATTACATGAGCACCTTATTTTTATTCATCCATAAATTTAGGCTATTTTTCAGCAAATGCAATAAACTCCTCAATCCCCTCTACAAATTCATCAGTCAAAAACCTATCTTTCATTTTTACATTCATCCATTGATGATCAGGTCGTATAATATTTTTCATTCCTATAACACAACACAAAAAATATTGAATTATAATAATATAAATAGAGATCGATTTATAATAAGGATATAGTAATATTTGTAAGATATCACATAAATCTAATAAATAAGTTATAGTAGAATCATCATTAGATAATTTTGGATTAAAATCAAATAAGGCGGGTTGTTTCAATATCTTAGATATTTATCAAAAGAGCATGTGTTATTTATTTTATTGTACATTTAGTAAAATATAGATCCATCAACTATATAAATTTTTAAATGAGCTTATAATTTTTTTTAGTTTTACAATTAATCATTATGTTTCACCATTCCAATTGCATATCTTCATAATTTTTTTTTATTTTTATTGTTATTACAAATAAACTTTTAGTATTTGTTATAATAATTATAAATATTTTATTGTTAAGGTTGCGCAATTACTATGAGTTAGTCTTTTAAAAATTATTAAATTTCATGTAATCCTAGTAAGGAAACAAAATGTAAATTAAGTATAATGATCACAAAAAAAGGTCAATAACAAAATACACAAAAAAAATCATACCTTAATTAGGTTACAGAAAATTTTAAAAAATCTAACTGAGAAAAAAATGAAAAATGTATAATTTATCAATTACAATTATAATCATTCAACACAACAATAAGATAAAACTCAATATGAATATTAAAATTGAAATGAAATTAAACATAACATCAAAATGAACAAATATACCTATTCATAAATACAATATACATAAGGACTAAAATTAAAATCATAATTTCATTCCTTAATTATGGATTAAATGTGCGTCGATCAATATAAGAAGGATAAACAATCAACAAATGATTCAGAAAAAATTAGAATCAAATTGAAAAATCAAAGAACTTATTTTCTCTTCAAGTTTGAGTTCACACCCAAAAATGACTATGTTTAAAAAAAAAGTTCCCAAAATTTTAATATTTAAAAAAAGTACTCCAAAATTTAAAATATTTATATTTTGATACACCAAAAATTGAGAACGTGTCTTTGCCTCGACCATAACACATCAATGAATTTTTTTAAGAAAAATAAAAGGTTATTCTATTGGGGCAAAAACTAAAATCAAACTCTTGAGGGAGACAATGCATATCGAACCCATAGCCTAAATATTATTAGTAGTACCTCGAACCATCCAACAACAAGTATCATAATGTTTGATATATATATATATATATATATATATATATATATATATATATATATATATATTATTATATTTATATTTATATTTATTTATATATTCATCTATCAAATGATTTGATGTTTGTAGTTGGATGATAGGAGGCACAACTAAGAATATTTAAGTTATGGCTTCAATTTGTACTATCTCCTTCAAGAGCTAGATTGATGTTTCACCACAATTGGATAGTCTATTTTAATTTTTTTTTGATTCCATTGATGTGTCATGGTGCGGATAAAGTTGTGTTTCTGATTGTGTGCATAAAAATGTTTCACCACAATATTTTACATTTTGGAGTAGCATTTTTTATGTTGAAAATTTGGGAATTTTTTTTTAAATATTTTCTAACTAGTACACATAAACATAAAACCCCTTTAAAAAATCTATCATTTTGTTTAATTTTATATGATGCATCAATAATTATGTAAGCATCCAATGGTAACAAAAATTTCATAGTAGCAAATTTTTTTAAGAAAAGATAACATTTAATTAATTTTAAGTGCAAAAAAAATTAAACCAAAATTAAATGATTTGAATTTAATTGGTAATTAAATTAATTTTCACGAACCAATCTAATTGATCCGGTTTTCCCAAACTGGATAGACCCAACAACTAGAATGTCTAGAGCCAAATCTTGTTATTCCAATGCTAAAATGACAATATGTTGGAGATGCTTGGGATTAAAGATAAACTTTAATAACAATGTTACACTACTTCACTATAGACTTTTATGTAATCAATAAAAAAAGGTCTAGGTAGTTAATTTAAATTTAATGTCTTTTATTTTTAATGTAAGAGCACATATACCTACTTAACAACACTAATATATATTATATCTAGGTGATAATTTTGGGTAATTCATCAAATTCACCTTTGATAGTTGGCACATTCAATTTAGTTTGAATGCCTAAAATTTTCAATCAACATAGCATCATGGTCCTATTGATTACATTGCCCAACTCAAATATATCTTAAGCAAGACCAAAATACATAGGTTGGCTCTTGTGCTACAAAGCTAGGCAAGGTCATGTGGCCCACTGAGCTAGTCAATATGACATGAATTGATAATTTATAGCATATGTGACTTGTTGTAAATGTTCTGCTAAAGATTGATGCGACTTATTCTTGAATAAAAGATATGTAGAGCTCCAAAAGCGAGAGTGGGTATAATTGAAATAATTATTAAAGAAGTTATGCATCCTAACCTGCTAGAACTTAGAGAGCTTGTTTTTAAATCAATAATTTAATAATGGAGAAAAGTTTTGGGCAGTCATATACAAATTGGTTGGAACCCGGAGTTGTTGTTTTGATGAGCCCATGGTAGGGTAAACTCAATTCAACACAGAGACAATGGTTAACATTGCATGAAGGTTGAACAATTGTTACAACTCATATGGATCGTGCCACAAAGTTAAAACTCTAAGCTTGTGATAAAATGGTATCAAATTGGACAAGAAGTTTCAATGTAAATGTGATGATTTTTTTTTATTTTTTTGGGTGATCTTGTTGACCAGTGTTAAATCTCTTTTAATGGTAGTATAAGTAGTCAATGAAGTTGGCCAATAGCAGTTCAAATATGAATGTTGCTTAGTGGATCAACATTAGAAAAAAAGGGCCTATGACCCATCATGGGTTCCTCTGGATGAGGTGGTACCATTTGTTGTTCTAGTAGTACATGATAACATTATTTATTATGAATGGACATTTATTGTGAGAGTAGACTTTTAGTCTGCTAGTGTGTTGGCATTACTAGTGATGTTGCATCCTAGTGAGGTTGATGTCCCTTTTAACCCATTATGACTCAACATGAAATTTGATATATAAATAACATGTGAGAAACAGACAATCATTAATAATTTCATTCGAATAAATTCTATAAAAATATTGTATCATTGATTGCTACTGATTGGGTGAGTGAGTGTCACGATCTATTGGTTTGTAGGGATTGTGACTCATCATAAATATACTTCTAGGGACAATACGGTGATTGTTTCAAATAAAAAAGAAAAGATATAAATGAGCCCAAGAGGTACAATTGGGGTTTAATTGAAATAATTTTTCAAGAGTTTAGATATTTTGGTCTAGTTAAATTTGGGGAGATTATCATAAGTCAATTACAAAACAATGAAGAGGTGTATAATAAATAGGAAAATAAAATTTTAAATAACTTTAAAATTTTATGATCATGTTTTTTAGATCACTTGAACAAAAAATCTCATGAACTCGGCTTCAAAATACACAAAATAATAAAAAAAAATTTTAATGAATTTCAAATATATCTTAGGAAAATCAAAATATGCAAATTGTAGTAAAAAACAAATAAATCATTAATCAAAATTTGACATGTATATATTGGTAAAATCTATTATTTTAGTATATAGATTAGACATTAAAACTTATACATGAACTTTATAAAGTAGGCATCTCTTAATTTAATATTAGTGGGTCAATTTTAATTAGACTTAAATAAACCATTTTTATGGAAGGTTAGTGCTAAGCACGATGCCATATTTGTCTAAACATTATGCTTGAATCTTGATGGTTTTATAAATAAGTGGGAAACCATTTAATTCAAGTCTCCTAAAAATTAACTCAATCTGTGATATATTTAAATGTTTCTATCAATTAAAATTATTTTTTTATCAATTACTTTTTTTTATACATGAAAATGGATACCTTAATTTATCAAAATTAGATGATGGCGGAATAAGGGCCGGTGGGTATTCAATTTTTTCCAATGAAATGAAAACCAGTGACAGTGAGGCATCACCGCGCCCATGTTTCTGTTATGCGTTAGGTAAAAAAAAACACATCAGCCTTCTTCTAGAGAGAGAAACAAGAACCGAACAATGCTCCACATCCTCTCTCTCTTTCTCAAACTCCGAAGGAAGTAACTGAAACCACCCAAATGCAAAACCATCCAGATGATTTAATGGAAACAGAAAACGGAAACCCAGAGGTTTCGCCGACCGGTGGCGAGTTAGAACTCGGTGTTGGAGTGGAGTCGAGTGAGCTCTGCTGCGGTACAGCAACCAGCAAAGTGAAAGGCCCGTGGTCTCCGGAGGAAGACGGAGTGCTAACTCAGCTTGTTAGTAAGTTCGGTGCCCGAAACTGGAGCTTGATCGCTCGAGGAATACCCGGCCGGTCTGGGAAATCGTGCCGACTCCGATGGTGTAACCAGCTTGACCCATGCCTCAAGCGGAAGCCTTTCACTGGTATCTTGGCAATCAATTATTATTCCCTGTCTTATCTTTGTTTATATATCAATTTTGAACTTCTTTTGCACTCTTTTAAGCTCTGTCCCGTGCATCCCATTGATTTTGAATTTGAATTTTGAAATGTCATTTCAGTACTAATCTTCGACGATATATTTCTATCTTAGCCCTTTTGGCTTTAGCTTTTCTCTCCTTTCTACTTTTTGTGATTGGTGCATTCTGAATTTCTTCGATATTGCAATTCAGTAGCTTTCAGAACATCGTGTTAATATCTAATAGGCGAATATGCGTGCGTGCGTGCGTGCGTGCGTGGTGTGTGTGTGTGTGTGTGTGTGTGTGTGTTGAATTGAATTTTGAGAAGAGATGATCATCTGGTAAAGTTCACGTTTTTTACTTTCTATTTCTTTTAGGACAGAAGAACGAAGATAAGGTAGTTTCTTTTTATTATTTCATTTCTGAGTGTTTATTCTTTTTGACATTCAAAAGAAATAATAATAGTTGAGAATTAGTATTAGTGTGTGAAACTAATTTGGGTTTGGCATTGACTATTCTAAGATTTAACACTTGAGGTTAAATTCTAACAAAGTGTGAATTAATGGGTAGGAGATAAGTAGGAAATAGGTCTCATGTTCGTGATTTATTAGATATAGTTTTTCTGATTTTTAGGGATAAGATTACCTAGAAATAATCTCTTCCAAATCACATGCTAAGTATGAGATTTGTGCATATGGTATGATCTTTTTAGTTTGTATCATAGTAAAAAGAGATTTTTTTCAAGGAAAAATCTTTTATAAATCTTTCGTGGGAAACCAAATGTTAATTAATTTATGAGATTTTTAATTATATTTTATAGCTCATTGAAAGCTAAATCATATGTGATGGAGTTTTTAAAATTAAATGTAGATAACTCAAAATGAAGAATTACTTACATCTCATTGTTTTTAACTCATAATGGCGTGCATGTTTGTTTACTTTCTCCCTCTCTCTCACACAGGCACACACGCACACACACACCCACACCCACATACTCTATTATTTTATATTTTTGTATAAGTGATTATGATAGGTTGAGTTTGATATATAGAGTGTCATTAGAAATACAAAGTGTACTCCAAAAATGATCATGACTTTTTATTTCTTTATGAGATGCAAGATTGTGTTATGATTGTGGTGGTTCATATCTTGTAACAATTTAATGTTAAGATAAATTCATTTTGCTTCATTGGGTAATTAAGAGCTTATTAAATGTTTAAAACATAGTAGCTTTCAATAAACTTAATAAAATTTGTATTTAATTTTTGTAATTTCATAAGAACATATACTATAAGAGTATAAGTAATTAAAATATATTAGTTCTTTATGTAATGTGATTATCACATAAATTATCATATAAAAATTACTTATACATACCAATTACACAGTAATCTGGCTATATGTAGTGGATGAACATGCACATATTTTCTTATTTTCTTCATTTGCATCCCAAGGGCCTTTTTTTTTTTTTGTATATTATTTACTAACTCATTAATTTAAATATAATAAAGAATATCACATACAAACGCGCGCACACACACACACACACACACACACACACACATATATTTAAATGTTATACCTCTTGTACAAAACTCCCACTAAGCACTATATCTAGGAATGTTATGTCTAATGCATATATTTATATATATATACGTATAATAATGCCTAAAATATATATTGATATTATGTCTAATGAGTCTTGAACTTGAGATCTATTGATTTTGGACAAAAATATTTATTATTACACAAAAATACTATATATATACATATAATAATGCCTAAAATGCTTTTTAATTGGTAAAAAATTTAAAATTAATAGCTTATATAATATTTCATAAAATTATTATCATGATCATTATCATATTAATTTGTATTTGGAAAAATTTGTGGCGTTCCCATTCACATGAAATGGCTAGCTTTTTGTTTCATGGTTAATTATTGTTAAGTTGTATTAGGAGATCCAAAATGGTTACTTTGTATAATTTCTTTAAGAAATTGGAAGTTATTTTTCAAAATTGGAGAAAATCATTTCTTGCACGAATAAAAATATAATCTTTTTTGGTTGAGAAGTTTTTCTAATAGTTGAAACAAAATCATTTTTGCCAAGGATGTATGGTTCTCACGAAGTTATATTTTTCCTCAACTTGCCTCTACCAAACAACTATTGATTTTTCATTTGGTTTAATAATGAAACCAACGAAAATCAAACATGCATCTGTTATGATAGCTTGATCTTGATGATAATTCTAGTAATCCAAGCTACCCAGCCCAATCAGCCCAGCTAGTAACTTGGATGGGTTAGTCCGCCAGGAAAATACATAACCAGGTTGGGTCTGCCTTCCCCTGGGTGTTTCTAGGGTATTTTTTCTGCCACAATTGGGAGGGTTGGGTAATGATGGCCTTCGGGCCTGGCCACACCAGGTAGCCTTGTATTCCCTAAAAGATATCTTACTTACCTTAAAAGCATTAAATTAATCAATGAAGCGAATTTGTGGCATTGAGCTAGATATTAATATGATAGATTTGTTTTAATCAGTAGATAATGAGTTAGCAATATATGGAAAAGCAGAACAAAGCTAATTCTACCTGTTTGTTACTAAAATCTCTATTGCATAAGCAATGAATTGGTGCATTATACCTCAATCACAAAAATTATCATTTCTTATAGCTTAGGGTGTGTTTGAGAGTTTTATGGAGGAGGTAAATACAACATAGAAGAAGGGAATTAATTAAATCACCCATGCCAAACTTAGTTCTTTTGGACTTGGGTTCTTGTTTATTGTATGGTTGGGTTCATAGTTGTTTATATTAAAAATTGGAGGTCGGAGATCGTACCTAGTACATAAATCTCATGCATAATGCAAGATATGGAAAAGTTAATATCTTAATAATTTTATCTTTAAAAATTAGAGAGATTATATCAAATAGTCTCAAACATGAGACTTACTATATTAGACGAAAATAATTATTATTGTACTAAGATATGATCTCTCATTATATATTTATATTAGGAATTAAATGTACTAAATTATGTCACATGACGTGTGTAGTTCAATTGGTGGGGATTCTAAATGTGTGCTTCCTTTGGAGGGCAAGTTTGATTCTCATGGGATCCCAAGGCCCATAAGAATCAATTAGGTTCAAGGAAATACTGAGTTAAAAAAATGTGCTAAATCATCTATTTTCATGCTTTAGGTATGATTTTGTTTTTTTATCCCCGCCCATATATGGGTTTTGGGACAAGTCTAGAGCATGTAAGATTTATGTCCATGTAGCATGAATAGAGCACTTAGTAAAGATAACATGGTGCATGTATCTGATATTTTATGTACCAAACTTGTATTTTTTAGGGTTGGGCAATCATTCTCATTTGCTAATCAGATTATCATATGGTTATTATCTGGATATAATTTTGATATAAATAAAGTAACAAGTTATTTTAAGGAAAAGATATATTGATGTATATTATTCACAAATGATATTGTAATAATCAGTAAAATTATTTAAGGCGTAGTTAAAACATTTTACATGTAGTATGGCGTAGTAAGAGTAGGGATTTTAAAATTAATCAGTTGAAAATAATATAGTTGAGATTGATGATGTTAAAATGTTAGAATTTAATTTTATTTTTGATATTTAAGATTTTTAATTCAGAATGATAACTAAATCATAAAAAATTTAAATTATTAACATCGTTCAGATGACATAATTGATGATGTCATGAATTTTATATGATAGAAAAATATATATTAGGTTAACAAATATTATAAATAGTTATTAGATTAATTATATATTATAGTTTAGAATATTTAATTACTACAAGCCACAATGTTTATGAGATGCTCTTAATAAAAATATGCAAGTTAAAATAAATATGTCGGAAAAATTATAAGAATAAAATTAAAGACTAAGAAAATTTAAATTTATTTATGTATCATACTTATAAAATATTTTTATCCAAGGATAGTTGGTCTCAGGTTTGATATTTATCAGACTCTATTTGATTTAAAAGTATTTAGATTTATAACATAGTAAATTATGTAGAATAAATCATCTTTTTTTCTCCTTGCTCTCAATTCTCTATGTGATTGGCTCTAATAATAATGGTCATAATTTTTAATTATTGTTACGAGTAATCAAATTTGTGTTGGCGAAGAGATTAGCTTTGGCACATGATTCCGAGAAGAATAAATTATGACTCGTGAGGCTAGATCTTGAATATTATGAAAAGTGATGCCTACTCTTTAATTAGGACTCGTTCTTGCATACGATTATGTTCTCAAACGTGCTGTTTTTTCCTGGGAATGTTCATTGTTAATGGTTTGCTGTTGGTTTGGACGGGCATAGATGAAGAGGATCGCATTATAATATCGGCGCATGCAATACATGGAAATAAATGGGCAGCAATTGCGAAGCTCTTGCCGGGTAGAACAGACAATGCAATCAAGAATCACTGGAATTCCACTCTCAGGCGCAGGCACCCAGATTTATGGAGATTTAAGCCATTATCCAGTGATTTAATGGAAGACGCGTATCCTGAGAGAACAAAAACATCTTCGGAAGAAACCGTATCAGTTAGTGATATCAATTCATTCAAGCCCTGCCAAGAAGAAAGAGACGTTGCCGCACAAGAAATTCTTCGTCCCAATCCGCGTGTGAGCGCATTCAGTGTTTATAATCCTTCTAATGGTTTGAAAATCAACTCGCCCAATGGGGGAATCGTTCCTACGCAGGGACCCTTGGTTCAGGCTCTTAAGCCAGATTTTGGAGTCTGCAAATTTCTTGAAGATGTTCATGGTGAGCCTGTTCTTCCTTCGCGATGTGGGTTTGGTTGCTCCACCACGCCAAACGGGCCCATTTCTTCACACGGCACCATCTTGGGTCCAGAATTCATTGATTATGAGGAGCTTCCCGTGTTCTCAAGTCAAGACTTGATCTCCGTTGCAACTGATTTGAACAATATTGCTTGGATCAAGAGCGGGCTCGAGAACAGCTGCAATGGTGATGCCCCAGCCAGTTCCACGGCCTCCACATTGGAGATGGAGACTTCTGAGCGAAATGTAAGCAATGAGCACGTCAATTTAGAGAGATGGAACGAGCTGAAGTTGAAGGCTTAGGTTGAAACTGGAACTGGGTTTCTTTCTTCCCTGATAAATAACAGAGAATCGTGCTCGTTTTCATAATTATTTTGTTTTTTAGAGAAAAGTTAAATGTTCTTGTTTATCTAGGCAAAGTAGGCTTTGTTTATTTCAGAGAAACAGGCTTGCCCACCAAAATCATGGGGAACAGATTTTTATTCTAGTTGCATTTGTGAACATGAACAAGGGACAATAACCAGCTTGAAATTAATGGTGGTCATCCGTTATTAATTCAAAATTTGAGCCTTGGGTGCTTAAAGAGGTGGTCTTGCCAATTATCAGAGGTTGGTGCCATGGCTGGTTAGTTAAAATATAACAACTTTACATTCATATATGTTATGATGTATACGTTCTTGAAACATATATGGTTTACATGTTTGCCAAATATTTATATAGGGTATATGTGCTTTGGAAAATATGTACTTGGTATAGTTATACACACCACTATTTTTTAATGTTGATGTGACATGGTGAGGTGGGGTTTTATTTAGTGATTGGAGGGGTAATTTTGGGTTTTCCCATTTAAGAGTTACAAAATATAAATAATTTTAATTTGGGTGAATTTTTGTTAATTTTTATTTAAAATGAAAATATCTTTTTCATGGGGGATGCTTTCATAATTTTCCTATTTCTTATTTTTTTTTCAACAAGCATTATTCATATGTTTTAAATTTTAGATCAAAAAAAAAAAATATCGCACACAAGAAATACATTACTTTGCAAGTTTTTTTTTTTTTCAAAAGATATTGCATAGCTACTTGATAGGATAAACAAAGATTATATGGTTTCATTAATGCCATCAACAACTCATGGTTTCTCATCCATCAAAGTAATTTTAAGTATTTAACTCATATAATAATTCAAAGTTAAAGGTATTTACATAAGAATAATATTAAGAAATTATTGTGTTGTATATATATGTTGGTCATCGTGCCTTGATGTAATGACAAGTACTTTCATCAAAGGACGATAGGTCTTGAGTGGAGCATTAGACTTGGGCACTAGTTATGATTTCCATCTCTCATACTTATAATAATCCAAATTATCATTCAAATGTTAATACACTTCTCGTAATTAAAAAGATCAAGTTTCAACAAAAAAAATCCAATTTATGAGAGAGAGAAAGATAGAAGAAAATGAAATTTCAATTTAAAATGTGAAAACATAAGTGATGTGTGTGTGTGTGTGTGTAATATATATTAATGATCAAGGAGCTACATTTTGTCTATCAAGATTTTCAATCATAACCAATGCTGAAAGAAACTACATTCCGTAAGAAAGATAAAATGATAAAATGATGAACAAGGAAAACCACATAAGTTCTAGTAGATATGGAATTATCAATGTTCGTTGCTCAATCATCATTAGAATATGCATGGAGAGATAGTAATGAGTGACTATGAAAAAGTAAGTCACAAGAAGACATGCCTATTAAGTAGTGAAGAAGTTGTTTAGATGCACCCTGATATGTGACTGTCATCTTATGCATAAATTGAGATAACTTGTTGACAGCAAAAGCAATGTTTGGATGAGTGAGAAGTAAATATTGAAGACTATGAACAACATTATAAAACTTGCCAACATCATAAGGAGAAGAGTCATCATGAAGGAAAAAGGGTGACTATATTGCTAGAGGTGTGGCCACATGTTTGGAAAATAATATATTGTAGTATTGCAGAAGATCAATAATATATTAGCATTGAGAGAGAAAAAAATGGTAGTAGAGTGTAGTAAAAACTTTACTTCTAAGAAGTATGTGAGAGGATCAAAATCTTTTAGCGAGAAGCACACAACAAATTGGTAGACAAAGTTACTAAGATGAGTTGAATCACTACCAATAAGTTTTTGATCATCAATGTACATAAGAAGATAAACAATGAAGTATGCTTTCTGATAGACAAATATAGAGGTATCTGGCTGAGTGTTGACACATCCAAAGTTAAAAAGAAAGTGTAGAAGCTCATAGTATCAAGCACAAAGAGCTTATTTTAGTCCATAAAGAGACTTCTTTAATTTGCATACATGAGAGAGATAGTTAGTATCAATTAAACCTAGTGGTTCAACCATGAACACATCTTCCATGAGATTTTCATGAAGGAAAGCCTAATTAATATCTAGTTGAATACATGTCTACCCCTTGGAGAGAAAAAGCTGAGGATCGGGCATATTGTAGTAGGTTTGACAATAGGAGTGAAGATATCTTAAAAATCTATACCATGCCATTGATTAAAATCCTTAGCACATGTAACCATGTGATAAAAATTTGTATGAGAGACAACATTGGGAGATGGCGGAGAGGCTTCATAAGAAGGCAACAATGTAGATGATATAGATGATAGGCCTGAAGATAATATGGTTTAATTTGATAAATTAGAAGAGGATGAAGGGGATAACAAAATGAGCATGAGTAATAGACAACCAGGTAGACTCGAATTGAGAGGGTATGTTGAAAGAAGAAGATCGACAAGAAAAAAGGAAAATCATTTTGAAAATTTTGACATGTCGAGAGATATAATATGTAGATGTAGATAAATCATAACAATAATAGGCACTTTGGGTTGAGGAATAACCAAGAAATACATACAATTTTTATTTAGGTTCCAATTTGTGAGAGATATAAGAATAAAGCCAAGGATAACATGCGATATGAGATACATAGTTTTTAAGAAGAAAATATGGTGAGGTTTTGTTTAAGCATGTAGATGATGAGGTAGCCAACTATGGTGAAAGCTTCAAGCCAAAAGTGGTAGGGAATTGGGCATGATGAAAAAGAGTAAGGCCTGTTTTGATAATATGATGATGGTAAAGTTCAAAAAAGGCCATTGTGTTCAAGTGTATGGGGTGGGGTGGTGAGATGAAAAATACCAATATGAGATACATAGTTTTTAAGGACAGGGTATTCTCCCCCATTTTCACTATATATTTGAATGATTAGTTTGTTAAAAATTTTTTGAACAAAAGCCTTAAACTAAGTAAAAATGGTAAGGACATCAAATTTGTATCTTAGTGAGTAAAGTTAAATATACCAAGTAATGTGATCTAAAAAATAATATAGTATTTATATCCATCATTTGAAAGAACTAGAGTGAACTATACATTTGAAAATATTAAATTCAAGGGGGATAAAAATACTAAATTAGACTAAAAAATAGGTGCTTATGACTTTTATTACATTTGCAAGAATCACAAGAAATGCGGGAAAAAGAACTAGAGTCATGTATCATCTTATTTTTAGAAACCAAATGACTAATAATATGACTGGATGGATGACCTAAGTATGAATGATAAATAGATGATGGCACCTTGATGGTTGAGAAGACAAAAAAGGTCTAAAGATAGTAGAAGAATTGGGCCACATGTATACACCTTGTTTATTGAGTCTTTGGAGTAAAGTGTGCCCTTGCGAAGATCCTCCACCTAAAATAAATTGGGCAAAAAAAAAATTATGGACACAAGGTTAGTTTTACAAAGTTGATAAACAAAAATGAGGTTCCTTATCATTGTAGATACGCGCAAGACATTATCAATGAACCATTAACTATTATAATGGGACAATGAGAATGAACCAAGTGAGCTGTCAATATCCTTTATCATAGTCAAGTCTCATGCTAGTGACATGCTCCCCAAACTTAACAAGGTTGACATGCCTCAACTCTGAAGAATCTTCACCTTCAATCTACTTGCACTTCTTTATTGGAGTACTTTCACACATTTCTACTCAAATCCTTCAAAATAATTGATATTCAATAAAGTCTTCAATTATGATCATAAATGCACATGATAAGTTTGTGACATCAGCTGAAGATTTTATTGAATATCAAGTATATTAATGGGTTTGAGTAGAAATGTGTAAGAGTGCTCCAATAGAGGAGTGCAAGAGGATTGAAGGTTAAGCTTCTTCAGAGTTTAGGGGTGCCGCACTGTTAAGTATGTAGAGCCTGTCGCTTGTCTAGGAATTGATTATGAAAAGGGTTTTGGCCTATTTTAAACAAACTAGTCATGAGTTGGAGCCACTCTTCTGATGAGCTTGGTGTTGGGAGAAACAAATTAGCATATAGGCATGAAGTGTAACATAGTAAGTTGTGTCTTATGAAAGTGTTAATGTGAGATCACTGCAAGGGCTAATTTATCCAAAATTGTATATGCAAGAGTACTTAAAGAAATGGATCTAAACAATGAGCTACCCATTGAAATCACCTTAAACTTTTCGGATGGCTCTAAAATCTGTCAACAGATTATCGATGATGAAAGTCCTCTTTATTGTAAATTTTGTTCTATCTTTGGTGAAAGCAAAGAGAAAAAAGAAAGACCCAGCTAATCCAAGGGATGACCCTTCTTTAAATCTCAGGAATAAAGGCAGGATCAAAGACAAGAATTCCTAAGCCTCTGCTCCATATGGCCCAAAATAAGAGGAATTCATGGGCCCTCAACCCCCTTAAAAATGAGGTTCTACAATTTAAGTTTTTTTGTTGGAGGTTCTTCTTATGGTGTTTTAGAGGGTGGCATATGGAGAGAACTTTTAGACTCTCCTATCTATTTTCAAGGGATTTTTGGGGAGAGGTGTGGGCACCTCTAGGTGCAATGGTCTTGTGGTTGTTTCTTTGATTATTTCTAAATTACACTGCACCTCGTGGAGAAAATTGGTTAGCTATCTGCTACCTGAATTTTAACACTATTGCTTGTTATGAATACCAATTCTCAAAAAAAAAAAACACAACCACGGGGTTGCAATGTCCTTGCACGAGGTTTTATTGGAATTTTTGGATGATCCATATGCAATTAAAATATGTCTGCATCTAATAAATATACATGGGTTCACGGTGGTGTGTATACCTGCTCCTGACCTCTTATACTTGGAAACATACATAGTGGCATTCTATTGTGTGATGGTATGTTTACCTTTCCTAAGATGCTTCATATGGATGGGATTGTATATAAAGGATTCAAATATGTGTTGTAATATATGTGCTAATCTATGTCCTGATGAATTTCATAATATATGACCTTGTAATAAGCCGATTGTAAAGCCTGTGATGGTTGTACTACCACATGTATTTTGCCAAGTACTAGGGAAGTACTTGAGCTCCCTGAAACTCTCTTTTATGGCTCTTGGTGAGGTGCCTTGCCCTCAAACAAATCTATTAAAAAAAGTAAATGGCCAAGCACCGTATGAAAATTTCTTAAAAGGAAGGATGTGTGCATGTACTACTTGTTATGTATGATTGTATGAGGTTGCGTTTGAGATTCATCACATGCTGGCACAGGGGAAGTTGGTTTTCTCTGGTTCTTTTGGCTGTTAGGGTGGTTTTAAGGGGAGCTTTATATATATTTAGATCTGTAAAAGGATGGAGGCTTGTAAGGGTGATTTTAAGGGCATTTCTTTCTGTACTTATGAGATTGGTTTTTGTAAAAGAATTAGGGTCTGTAAGGGTGGCCCTAAGGGTAGTTCCTCATGTAGCTAACAAATCGATGGTTGTAAAAGGCTTGGAGTCTATAAAGTGGGTATTTGGGGTGCCAGCTTCCTCTTCAGAACACATGAGCATGAATAGGGAGTCTCTGATGGTTTTATGCTATGCAATATTATCTATGGTAAATATCTTAATCTCTGTGAGTCTGCATATGCAGAACAAAGATAGAATGAAAAGAGACATTTTATGAAGATAGCCTACTGGAACTTAAGAGATTTTAATTGCTCATTTAAACAAAAAGAAGTACTGAGGCTTATTAGTGCTCACTCTATCGACATTTTCACTACCATTGTAGCCAAGCTTAGCTATGAAAAACTAGCTTAGCTTATGAAAATGAAATTTAAAAAATTAAGTGCTCTAAAAAACATCTTCTGCCACAACAATGGAAGGATTCTAGTTTTGTGGGATAATCAGACCTCAGACATAATCGTTCACTCCTGTTCATCCCAGCATATTTATCTTCAAGTGAAAGATATTGACAAAGGGATATCTTTTAGGTTATCAGTAATCTATGGCCTTCACTCGGTTGTTAATAGAAGTACTCTCTAGGAAAATCCAATGGAAGATGGAAAGGGAAAATCATCTCAATGGGCTATTATTGGCAACTTTAACTTCCCCCAACATTGACTAGATAGGGTAGGAGGCAGAATTATCACAAACTATGAGTGTCAGGATGCTCTAAATTATTTCTCCTCGCTTTGTTGGGCAATTATGCTTCCACGGTAGTGAGATTGAGATACAGAAACACAGAAATAACAGAAAACAAGCAATATATATATCCCAATCCAGCAACCATCCACGACAGAATCAAAAAAACGAGAAACAAACACCAAAAATAACGTGGTTCGCTAGTCGCTCAGTACGACTAGTTACATCCACCAGAAAATGCTTATGTGTTACAGATTAAACCAACAGGAATGTCTTACAGTATGCAGCACACAGAACAGTCATGATAAATCACGTAGAGAGAAGAGAGAGAGAGAGACGATGAATAGTTCCACAAATCCAAAAATAGCCACCCGAAAATAAAATTACAGAACATTTTATATAAAAAAAAATCTCTCGGTTCATTTAACCGGAGCAGGTCGGATCATGGAACGGGTCAGGCTCTGCTCCAAAAATTTCGGCCCGCTGATCGGACAGTGGGACCTCCGTTATTGTGCTACTATTGCATCCCCGGCCTCTTAATATTTCCTTTCCTACACTTACATGAAAATATTAAAATAGAAAAAACATTTAGTTATACAAACAGATTATTAAAAAATAAATTACATATACAGCACGCTTAATTTCGAAGATCTGCCCTCCTCGGGGTGTTACTTCACATGGGCAAATGGTAGAATATCAAGCAAACTTGATAGCGCATTGGCTAATAGTGAATGAGCTAATCTCCAATTAGATAATCATGTAAGATTCTTAATCCCGGGCATCTTCTCAGTTCACTATCTTATGCTTATGTCTATGGAGATCACAAATAATGAGAGATTAACTTTCTTAAAATAATGTAACATGTGGCTCTCTCACAAAGAGTTCACTCCCATGTTACTTAGTATATGGAAGAAAGAAATAGCTAGATCAATGATGTTAAAACTAGTTAAAAAACTAAAATTATTAAAAGCTCTATTAAAAGAAACTGAATGAAATACATTTTGGACATATAGGTGCAAGGATAGTTGTAGCGAAGAGTGCTCTTCAGTTGTTCAAAAGGAAGTGTTAAAATGGCAAGCATACCTTTGAAAGAGGATGAATTAACTCTGAAAATTAAATTAAGGAAGCTAGAGGTGTTTGAATTATATTTCATTAGACAAAAAGCTAAAATTAAGTATCTTAAAGAGAGTGATAGGTACACAAAATTCTTTTACGCTCTAAATAATGCTAATATACAAAAAAAAAACAAATTTATCACTATCGTTAAAGAAGATGGAAGATAAAACGACC
Organism: Sapria himalayana; assembly: GCA_029783825.1. Taxonomy (NCBI): domain Eukaryota; kingdom Viridiplantae; phylum Streptophyta; class Magnoliopsida; order Malpighiales; family Rafflesiaceae; genus Sapria; species Sapria himalayana. The sequence continues at coordinate 421,195 of JAREIK010002134.1, forward strand.
TCTAAAAAAATATTGTTAAGGCCTTTGTCTCGTATTACAAAGGAATACTAGGATCATCCAACTCTTGAATAGGAATAGAGGAAGATAGTATAGCATGTGGCCCAAAGCTAAGTGAAGAAAATTGTAATCAACTCTTTTTATCTTTCTCTCCTAATGAAATAAAAAATGTAGTTTTCACCATGGGCGATGCAAAATCACCTGGAACATATGGGTACATAGCAGAATTTTTCAAAGCATCATGGACCAATGCCGGGGGGTTTGATGTGATCAATGCTGCAAATAATTTCTTCCATTCCAAAAGAATGCTTAGGCAAATCAATCATGCCCATATACCTCTAATTCCTAAATCTTCTCTTACGACCATGGTTAAAGATTACAGGCCAATATCATATTGTAATATTATTTATAAAATCATAGCCGGGCTCATCGCTTCGTGGCTGAAATTGGTGTTAGGCGGCATAATCAATCCAACACATGTAGTTTTTGTCAAGGGGAGATTAATTTCTGATAATTTTCTACTTGCACGTGGATTAATTAGGAGATATGCTAGAAAAAAGATGTCTCCAAGATGTTTTCTCAAAATTGACATTCAAAAGGCTTTGAATTTGTGTATTGGGATTTTTTGATAGAAATTCTAGCAGGCCTAAACTTCCCTAAATGCTTCATAGAAGTTATCTATTTATGCATTAGCTCAACCTCTTATTCGGTGTCAATAAATGGACAGCTCCATGGATTCTTCAAAGGTAAAGAGGTCTTAGGCAAGGAGATTCTATCTTCACTCTATCTCTTTGCCATATGCATAGAATAACTCTTGAGGAAATTGGCCATTGCAACTTCCACTGATCAGTTCTCATTTCATCCAAGATGTTTTCCTTAAAAAAATTTACAGTTAATGTAAGTGAATGACTTGATCATCTTCACTAGAGGCAATTTGTCTTCCACTCGTACTATTCTAGAAATACTCAATGCTTTCTTGGCAACTTCAGACTAAATATAAACTCCTCCAAATCTAATATCTTATTTAGAGGAGTAAACAAGGAAACTAAGGATTAAATTATTAAACTAATTGTCTATGAAGAAGGGGTTCTTCCATTTGTCTTTCTTGGAGTCCCTCTCTCCTCAAGTCACCATATATCTTTCCAATTCTCCGTCCTACTAGCCAAAATTTTATTTGCCATCCAAGAATGGGCGGGTAAAATTCTCTCAATTGCGGTAAAATTAGAGCTCTTACCTATGGTGATTCAAGGAATGGAAGGATACTGGTTCTCAATTTTCCACCTACCAAATATCATCATAAATGCAATTGAAGATGCATGCACACTGTTTCTATGGGGAGGTCCCAATATTGGTAGATATAGGCCCAAAGTCTTGAGAAAAAGTTTGTTTACCTATATCCCTAGGCGGCTTTGGTATCCTAAATATCTTCTTATGGACTAAAGCCTTTTTTATTAAAACTCTATGGCAGATAGATAGAAAGAAAGACTCACTTTGGATTACATGGGTTCATTAATTCTACCTCAAATCTCAAAATATTTGGGGCTATCAATTATCAAAAGGGATTCCCCCTTTTGGAAATCCCTTATCTCCATAAGGGACATCTTGATTATCAAAGTTGGCTCCAAGGAACAAGCAAAATAAAAGCTGAATATGTGGGGTGACAAGGGCAGGATCATCTCCGAATCATACAAATTTCTAATTGAGATGGAGAATAAAAAAGTCAAAAGCTAGACAAAAATTATATGGATGTGGAATTATGTGCCAAAGCATGCTATCAACCTTTGGATTTCCAAGCATGGATATCCAATTATTCCAAGAAATTGCATGATTATCAATTGTTATAATATCACTAAAAAGAATCTAGTGATAGAAATTTATTCCAACACTATAATAGAAACATAAATAATTTTCATCACTAAATTATGATAATTAATTTATCGAATAACACTTTCAAACTTCGAACATACATAGGATTTATAGAAATTTTCATTTTGATTCTAATTTTGTTTGAATTGTTTATGGATTGCTTATTCTCCATATATTGATCGATGCACATTTCATCCATAATTGAGGTATGAAATTATGATTTTCATCTTATCCCATATGTATTATCATTGGGAATAACTATATTTGTTCATTTTGATGTTATGTTTAATTTGTTTTTATTTTTTAACATTCATATTAGGGTCTATCTTTTTGTTATATTGAATTGTTATAATTCTAATTGATAAATTGTATATTTTACATTTTTTTCTCATACTTGGATATGCTAAATTTTTATGTTATCAGAATTGAGGTATGAATTTTTTGTGTATTTTGTTATTGACTTATAATTATGATCCTTAAAATTAATTATCATTTTGTTTGTTTACTAGGATTAAATGAAATTTAATAATTTTCAAAATAATAACTGATACTAATGGTGCAACCTTAATAATAAATAATTTATAATTATTATAAAAAAAATACTATGTTTATTTGTAATAACAATAAAAATCATAAATAAAATTATGAGGGTATACAATTGGAAGGATGAAATGTAACAAAAATTGTAAAACTAAAAATAATTATAAGCTCATTTAAAATTTTATATAGTTGCTTGATTTACATTTCATTAAATGTGCAATAAAATAAAAAAATATCTATCATTATTTAATATTAAAAAAAATCATGCTACATATAACATATGGTATAGGACTATGTATACTACATGCTTCGTATAGATTAGAAGATTTTCCCATTAATTTGTTAATGGTCTCTGTCAATAGGTGATTTATTTTTTATGTTTTTTCAAATTTTAAGGCAATGATATTGAGAATTTATTTATTATTGCTATTATATATAATATGTTTGTCTAATAATTTAGTACTCATTATTTATTTAGACATAGAGAATTATGACATTGCAAATTTTTCTTTTATTTATTTATTAATGTAATTTTATCCAATATAGATAAATATCAAATATTTAGTTTTATGTAAATGACAAAATTATAACTTATATCTTTTGATAAATATCTAATACATTGGAACAACCCACTCTATCTCATTTCTATCCAAAATTATATAATAATAATTTTACTACAACTTATTTGTTAGATTTATGTAATATCATAAAAATATTACATCTTTATTACAAATATATCTTTATCTATATTTTTATAATTCAAAAAATGCTTATGCTATGTGTTATAATAATAGAAATTATTATACAACTTGATCCTTAATGGATGAATGTAAGACTGAAAGATTAGTTTTTGACTAATGAGTTTGTAGAGAGGATTGAAGGGTTTATTGGCTTTGCTAAAAAATAGTCTGAATTTATGAATGAAACAAAAAATAAGATGTGCATGTATTTCCCTTAAATGTCAAAATTGTAGTTTCTAAAATGTGGATACATTGTGATATCATCTTGCAAAAAATGGATTTATTAGGGATGATTATGTTTTGAAGGATAAAGACCATTAAAACATATTAGAGGTTCAATGATGACCTACCAACAATCAGTAAATTTGATATAATTATCTTTTATTTTTTGTTATTATTTAAATTTTTTGAATGCAAAGGATAAAATTTGTGTGATAATGATTGATATACCTTAATTATAACTAATATTTATTTTCAAGAGACTGAGTTAGGATGTCCACCAATATTATTTGAGGTATTCAAATAAATATACAAGAAGAAAGATAAATCATTTGTGGATAAGCACTCAAATGATATAAATATGAGTTTCTCATTTTGTACTTGTAGTTTCATATGAAAATTGGAAATAATAAAAAAAATTAAAAAATTTATTATTTGGCATTAATTGTAAATAAAATGCAAACTCAATTATATTTTTATACATAACTGATAATTTATTTTGTATGGACTCATTAAATATAATGGCTAACTTCATTTTTATACTATTTTTAGTAGTGAGAGGATAGTTTCTTGTATTAATATAAAATTTATTCTAATTTATTAATTGATGAGTTATGTTGTATTTTAACAATTGTAGGAAGCTATGAAAAATATGCTTGTAATTGCTTCACAATTGATAGATTCTTCTACATTGCACAAGAGATTGATGCTGTGCATATTTACCTTCAGACTATCGGAGTGGAGTCAATAAAAATGGCAAGTGTATGGTCCTGGTACCCATGCATCTATATTTTATCCAATTTATGTTTGGAGTTCTTCATCTTCATCTTTTAATTACAATAACATGTTTGATGAAACGATGCACGATGAGATACAAAAAATTCAAAATACAATACAAAGGAAAAATGAGGAGATGAAACAAAAGAATAAAGAAATGTAAAATGGAATGAAGAAATGTAAAAGAAAATTGAAGAGATGAAAAAAAAATGTTGAAAGATTGAAAATATATGATGAAATTCAATAAAAGATTTTAAAGATGGATAAAAGAATGTGCATCTTGACAAAGGCATCATCTATTTTTCATCATTCTGAAGATGGTCCATCTAGATCCCTGAAGAACAATACTTATCAACAGAATGACTCATAGTTGTTTGTGATGTATTATTAATTTTTTGCAATGAATGTTTTAGATGTGAAATTATAGTTTTTGTGTTAATGTTTTTTTATTAGGTTATGAATTGAATATTGTAATTTATAGATATTTATATTTGTTATCTAATATTTTATTTATAGTGAATGTTATGTGAATGTCATTTGATGAATAATATGTGGATATGCTTATTTAGTTGTAGGTCATATAGTTTCTATATGTATTTATATATTGTATACAACATATAGAAACAACACAAATGGGATATGTTCCTATTGTAGATAATATAAATGAAAAAATTTATTTCTAAATCCATTTCTAAATAGAAATGGATCATGTGTTGCTTTGTTAATTTGTCATTCATTTAGAAATGGATAATATGTTTCTATTTTTTCTGTAGCAAAATTAGCAATCGAATCCAAGATCCCTTTGCCGTCATACCTTTTAGCGACATATTTTTTCCATCACTAATTATAGAAATATTTACTACGTTGTCCATTTCTAAAATTTTTGAGAGGAGGATTTTTGGATAATTTCTGTTTCTAATTATGTCGTCATTTGACCATAGCGACAAAATTAAAATGAAATAGAGCATTTATAATTCAATCTTTTTTTGTCGGGGATATTTTCACTAAACATGTCTCAAATACTAGTAAATAAGATTTACCTTGATTGTTCACCTTGCTGAAATAAAGTGGACACTACTTTTAGTGTTCTAACTCCTTACAATGAAAATATTTATATTTTGGTTTTTTCGCTCCCACTTGTGACTTAGGAGCTATCTATGGAATATGAATATGTTTTTAAGATTTATTTTTTTTGTTCCTTTTGATTTAGAAGAATTCTTTTTAGCAACAAAGACTCAAGATGATCTCTTGATAAGACTCTTAGTTGATACAAATTCTTTAAGCAATTGTGCTTATTGTCCAATCAAGTTTATTTATGTAATAGGTTAGGCATAATTACTAATAAGAATTTGGAAGTGAATAGAGAATAACATCGATCTGGAAATCCAATTCAATCTCAACACCAAGGATCTCTAGTTCATATAGAAGAATAATTATCTTTAGAACATGGTCTCTTACTAGAGTATTTTCAGTCATCATAGTATTCATCAAATCCCTCATGGCTTTCTATCTGGTAGAAAAAGTCTAATTCTCAAATATTTCACTGAGATTAACTATCATATCATAGGTAATATCAATAGACTGATGATGCTGTTGAAGTATATTTTTGATAAAATTCAGAATATAGCACATTGACATCTCATTAGTTTTTATCTATTTCTTAAAAGGCTTGACTTCCTGTCCAGTTGCCCCTTCATGATGTTTATACGGGCAAAGATCTTTAAGTACAAACTTATAGTTCTCAATAATCAGAACAATATCAAAGTTTCTTTTCCAATCTATGTAATTGAATCCAATGCATTTGTATTCCTTGAGAATAGTGTCTAGTGGGTTGAACCTTATTTTTATTCCTTTAAAACCTAAAAAAATTATGAATAAAAAATTATTTTAATTTTTTTTCAATTTATTCAAATAGCCTAATTCCTATCCATCTTGTTGTTTAGGCAATAGATCATACCAAACAAGATTAAACAGATGACTTCGCTTTGATCATATAAATAATAAGTGTAATTCAAGATTAAACATATATCTAAATATGTTTAAATAAACATATATAAAACCCTATATAAATGGTATGTATATATATATATATATATACATATATATGTTTATATGTAAATATATAATTGTAAATAGATGTTTATGTGTGTGTGTGTGTTTATAGATTTTTATATATGTTCATATATCTACATATATTTGTATAGTTATATATAATTATATATGTATACATATAGATATTTATGAATGTTTATATATGTTTATATGTGTTTATATGTGTTTATATATGTTTATATATGTTTATATGTGTTTATATGTGTTTATATGTGTTTATATGTGTTTATATGTGTTTATATATATAGACATATAAATATATATGCACTATAAGAAAAGATAGAATTAGAAACAGCATATTCCATTTATAAAACCTATTCTCTAAATTTTTAGAAACGAATAAACCAATAACAATTCTATAAATAGTAATTGATTTTTTCCATCATTAAAGTTGAGACAGAAAAAGTTCTTGGATTTAGCGAGGAAAAAAAATAAAATTATATTATCCGACTTATCAGATGTTCCAATCTTCTTCAGTTGCATCTACTGTCAACATCTTCTGCGTAGTCAGAATCAAAATATCCAGCTAGCATGAGTTTGGATTCATTACCAAATATTAGTCAGACATCAAATATCCCATTGAGATACCTAAGTATCCTCTTTACATCTTTAGTGATCTTGATAGAGTTTATCATTAACTTGCCCACTTAACCTATTGCATGAGCAATATCAGGTTGGGTGCACACCATGAGAAACACGAGGCTCCTGATAGCACTAGAATAAGAAACCATATACATTTGTTCCTTATCAAGTTCAGATTGAGGACAGAACTTCAATGATAGATGGAAGTTGGAAGCATATGGCATGAACAGAGGTTTACAAGAAGCTATTCCAAATCTAGTTAGAATTTTTTAAATATATTATCTATGATAGAAATAATTTTCTTTTAGTTCTATTTCTGAATATTTTCATGCCTAGAATTCTCTTTGCCCCTCCTAGAATTTTTATATCAAATTCAAAATTGAAGAGGTTCTTTAGTTCCTGAATGTCAGATTATTTTTTCTAACAGTAATAAGCATATCATGTACATACAATAGTAAGTCAAAATATGACTAATCTTTTAGCCTTCTAAAATAAACACATTAGTCAAGGTCACATCTAATATATTCATTATTAGTCATAAAATAGTCAAATTTCTTATACCACGAATGAGAAGACTATTTAAGTCCATAGTGGGACATGAAAAGTTTGCACACGAGTTTATTTACCTAATACCTCAAAACCCTAATGCATGCTGATTTAAATTTATTTATCTAGATCTCCATGGAAGAAATAGTTTTGATATCTAGTTGCTCAAGCACCCTAATTGGGGTATGTCTGACTATAAGAGAGAATATCTCACGATAATCAATACCCTCTTTCTGGCCGAACCCTCTTGTTATTAGACATGCATTGAATTTTACACCACCAACAACTAAGTTACCTTCTTTATTCTTCATTACCTATGTATCATTCTTATAAAGAGATTAGATCTCTTCATTCATGAGAACTAACCATGAGTTAGATTCATTTTTTTAATAGTATCGCTAAAAGACAATGGTTCAAGAAAGTCAATTTCTTTCTGCAACTTGTATTGAAAAACCTACAAATTCATCAATGTCAAATCTCATAAGAGGGCCTTCATTTATCTTCCTAGGTTTATCCCTAGCAATACTATTGGGAATAGACATTTCAAGTGCATGTTCAGGATCAGGTTCAAAAACAAACTTAAGATTATATTCATAATTAGTTGTTGATTGTCTAATGACAAATTTAGGCATCCTTCATGGAGCCACAAAATTAAATTTTAGCTCCACCTTAAGTTCAGATTAAGGAACTTCAAATGAATGGATGGGACTAGGTACTTGTTTTAGGATGATACATTCATCAAAGGAAATATTCCTAGAGAGGATCACTCTCCTTTCAAATGGTGACCAGATATGGAATTCCTTGACTCCATCACCATATCCTATAAATATTTCTTTTATTGCTCATGGTTCAAGTTTGTCATCATTTACATGATAGTAGGAAACATATCAAAATACTTTTATACTAAAATAATCTACGAGTTTACTAGACCATACCTCAAATAAAATTTTGAAATCAATTCCACTATGTGGTGATCTATTTACCAAGTGACATGATATATTAACAATTTCAACCCAAAAATTTTTTTCTAAGCCTAATTGAGAGAACATACACTTAGTTCTCTCCAAAAAAGTTTAGTTTATTCTTTCAACAATTCCATTTTGCTGAGAATTATCATCAACTATTTTATTTCTAGTTATACCTTTAACCTTGCAGAATTCCTCAAATTCGGACGAATAGAATTCTAGATTATTGTCTGTTCACAATAGTTTAACCTTCTTAAGTATTTTATTTCCTACTAAGCTAACCCACTATCTAAACTTTTTATAAGTTTTAGAATTATGTTTCATCATGAATACATAGACACCCCGGAGCATTCATCTACTAGATATAAATAGAATCGAACACAACCAAGAGATGAGACCCTTTAAGGGCCCTAAAAGTTAGCATGGATATAATTCAAAGTATCTTTTGTGTAGTATATAACTTTACCAAACTTAGTTCTATGTTTGTTACCAAAAATACAATGATCATAGAAATTCAATTTATTAATTTTATGAATTTTCATTCTTCTCACACTCATATGTGAAAAGTATTTCAATTTATATTCAAACAAAAAAAAGAAAAGTTAGTTTTTTTTAATGAAACTTATATTTGCTGCACGAGATCTCTGATCAACGAAAGTTTGATCATCATGAGCCTTTGTCATAAACAGTGACTCTAGCTTGAGCTACAAGCCTATAGGCTACAGTAGTCTCATCGTCTTCTACCTTAGCTATCACCACATTAGCTAGGCGCAAAAGAATCATAGATTAGGCCATCTCTTCATGCCTTTGTATCTTAGCCTCTGTTATTCCAACAACAACAACAGTAGCAGCATCATAACCATCGATTAGAGGGCTACATATATCAAAGTTCTTAAGATATGTCCACATCTTTATTTACCACATATTAAAACTATTTTTACCATTGAATTTCTTAATAGTGGTGTTAAATATTCCAAGCATTTCAAAAAAATCATAGGTTTCTAAATCAGAATATAAGTACTAGTAATAGAACTATAAATTCATCAACATAATAAAAAATATAACATAACCAACCCCTCTAATACCAATTGTTAGAATTTTCTATGTATATATATATAGTGATTATGCTAAACATAATATATATATATCACAAATAACAAGAATATAAAACAATCACAGACAAACACCTATTTTAATGTAGTTCATTAGGTGTTCAATATGACTATGTCCGCCGGAATAGTAAGTAGCACTTATAATTTTATTAACCCAAAAAGTTTTAGTATATAGTCAAGAGAGAGAAGAACATAGCTTATATTTTCAATTACAGATACAACACACACACACACACACACACACATATATATATATATATAGAACAATTAAGAATTTACATAAAATAAAATGGGTCGGATCTTTAGAGTCGGAACCCCATTATTTTTCCAAAGCCACTCATCCAATCTCTCAACATATTAGTATCTACACCTATAAATAATATAGAGAAACAAAATAAATGGTTAAAAAAATAGATAACAAAACAAATTATGTACTACAAGATATATTATATCTAATGAATTTTGAACTAGAGACCTACTACCCTTGGATGAAGTCATTTGTCATCGTACTAAGGCATGCCTCAAATATATTCATGCAATACAAAGACTACTGAGGTGATTAATAATCCTAGTATCATTTTTGCTTTAACATATTTAACTTTTGAGTTCTTATGAGATTTAGTGTGTTAATATTTGTGTAACCAAAAGAAATTTTAGTTTGAGGTTACATGATTATCATGTTCTTTTGTAGTATTTAATATTCATTATAAGAGACCATAACCAAAAAAAAAGAAGTATGAGATACTATCATTGAATTGACCATATTTTTAAATAGTTGATTCTTAGAATACAAAATGCCAAATGAATTGAAATATTATAGATAAGTATTTTGCTTATGTATTGCATGTTACAACACTACTTTTTTTCACCAAAATTTTTTGAGATTGCAATCCATTCAATATGGTTTTGCCGCAAGAAAAGACACTGAGTGAACTTGTCCATCACCAATGGATATATCTATTTGAATGAGCATCATGTACTTTTGAGAAGTTTATAAGATAAATAACTTCATCAAAAAGTGCAATGATAGAGGAAATTTGTAAATGAACCAATATTTTTTTGTTCCATTTAATTCTAGGAGTTTAAATTAGAAATATTTATGGTGTAATGTATAATGAGTCATAGTATATTTTGAATAATTTTGAAGTGGTGGCATCATGCATGTAAGCTATAGGTATCATCATAACCATATAATTATTCTATTATTTTTAGTGAAAATTATCATGATATTTTTCTAATTTTATTTGCATTTCTCATTAAAAATTAAAGAGTGCATCAGAATATTGAAATCATTACCCTCCCTTATGAGATTTCAATATCTCTAAATGAAGTATTAAGATGAGTTCCCCAAATATTTTTTTTATGTTTATTAAAATTGTTTCAAATAATGTATGGAATGGTTTTATATTTTTGAAAATAATCAACAAATAATAAAACTTGAAGTTAAAAAATCCACCAGACTCATTGATAAATTATATACATTTGTTTGTGATCATAATTATGATTTCAACTAATTTTTTAGATTTATAATTAATAAAATTAATTTTTTTATTAAACATTATTATCAAATGATAAATTTCAAAATGAAATACACCATGTTGGTAAGTAGTTATATTTGACATTTTACAATCCATTCAAAAGAATTATATTTGAATACTAAAATGAGATAAATTGAAAATCTAAGAAAGGAAAATTTCATAAATATGAAAGTCTAAATAAAAAAAAATTAAATAAAACAACTATATTATGAATAGTTATTGCCACTAGTTGTTTCCATAGCTTCATCTTCTTATAAGAAAAGAGTGACATTTAAATTTTGAAAATTGAACACAAGGTTAGTATTTTTTATAATGACATTATTTATTTTTTAATATCTTGAAAATTTGTGAATACCTATGGAAATGAATGTTTAATTTGGAGTTAGAAAATTATGGTATTGAAGTGCTTTCGATTATTTTAAGATTATACTGAAATGAAATGAAAATAAGTTTTTGATTATAGAAAAAAGTAATGATTTTTTTTAATAAACTAAACACATGAAGAAAAATCATGCAAGGGAGCTCTAGGAGGGGGGGTGGTGGCCGAGTGTGGAATTGTATTTGAGCATACACTCTTTAAGTTCTTATAATCAAAATTTTCTTAGAAGCATGGTATTAAGAAAAACAAAGACTTATTTTTTGTTTACTACAAATGTTGTACACAGAAATAAATTGTTCTACATAGCCATAGAAGAAAATGGATTGAATTCTTACAATGATGAAGGAAATGCATGAAAGCTTGGATTACTGCTCCTGGTTTAGGTTGATGTATGAATGCCCTTCATATTACATTTCTACATGGGTTTCTCCTTTTATAGGTGTACATGGGTTTCTATTATTATAGGTGTACATGGGGTTCTATAATTAGAAGCGTACACAATTTTCTATTATTATATGGGTACTCAGGTGTTGCGCATAATCTATTTTGCTTGATTTCTATTACTTAAGGTTTTTTCTCAAGTGTGATTAGTGTGAAACACGATTACTCATGGACATATTTCATGATGTGCTTGGTGTGGAGTTTTGATATTGCTCAAATTCTGCTAAAATACACCCAAGGAATCTAACAATCGTTTGTTCTTTTTTTCTACATTTTTTAATAATGAAATCATAATGTGTTTTTTGTGATTTAGTTTTTGATTTCTAAAGAATTTGGTATTAATTCTACAGTATGTGTATTTTCTATAGTATGTGTAAAATATGTGTAAAATATGTGTAGTGTGTGAATTTTGGTAGAATTATTCATGAATGTGGGTGGTGTGCATTGTGTGTTATATTTGTGAATATACTAGAAAATTATGTTTTTTGATCTCTACTCAATTTTTGCTATTAAAATTGGCATTTTGTGTGTATATGTGTGCTTTTGTACATTATTTATTTTATTAGTCTTATTCCATTAGCTTTATGAAAAATAGAAAAACTTTGTTAAATATTATAATTGTTATTCTTTGAATCATTATAATCAATCCAACTATATTTGGATAAAAAAATGAAAATAAAAACAAAAAATAAATAAAAAATAAAAAAAAATCAAACTATATATGGTTTGAGTTAAGTTTTGATATTGGATTATTGGTATTCAAGCTTTCATTTTTTTCTAACAAATGGTATTAGAGCAAGGTGATACCAACAAGTAGTATTAGAGCATTTGATACATACAAATAGTGTTAGTGAAGGTTCCTTGATTTTGGTGGTTGGCAATATCTATCTTTGGTTGGGATTTGGTTTTGATAGAATTTTTGATGTGGAAGATGTTCGCCTACTTGGATTTGTCTAGTTGGACCAATCCTATTATACATTTTGATAGATAGAATATTATGCCTTTTAATAGTTTGAAGGAGTGTTAGGATTTGTATTAGAAATTCACATGGAAAAGAAAAAGAATATACTCTCAAGGTGAGGTCTAAGGTTAGAGATATGCATGGAGACAATGAGCTAATAAAGAATAGCATAGTAGGGGTATGCTTATTGATAGAGACAAGTTGCTAATTGGTTTGGCATGCTCAGATAGTTAGATATTTGAATGAACATATTAACTTTGAGAACGTTGGATAATAAATGTCATATGGATTGGTCTTGCTGAGAGATAAAAATTAAGGGTAAATGGTTGTAGAAATGGGTTGGAAGTTGTATTCCATGTATTTTACCGAGGCTAGATTTGTATGGCTATGTTTGTGTTGATGATAGATAAAATGCATTGATTAAAGACATATCATACACTTACATGTTTGTGTTGATGATCAATTTTCTATAGGAAAATAATTCTCACTTAATATTCCATTGACATCTGTTGGTGGGTGGTCAGTTTGTATTACTATGAAGATGCGTAAATTTGTCACTTTTGCCCCCTCTTTTGAAGAGATCAAGGATGTTCAATATAGATTTCTCATATACTTGTTTTGAAACAAGTAGGATTCTTGGAGGTGTCCTTTATTTCTTGAATAATTTTACTTCAATGGGTCATTGGATGAGTAAGATTAAGACAAGTCTTATATGTCAATTGGTAAAAAGAAAGTATTGGTGGGAATAAAATAATACTCAATTAGTCATGATGAAATCTTATAAGATCTGTCAAATTAAGATAGATTTTTTATGTCTAAAAAGTTTACATTTCTAGAAAATTTTGTTTGGGAAAGAAATGATAATTAGTTTTAGGATATGCAACATATGATGAAATCTCTATTTCACATATCTATTAAAGTCAAACCATTGACTAATCATGATCTACGTACATAAAGATAGTTAATGTTTGGATATCATTGAGTTTCCCCATATCTAGCATACTGATTCAAACAAAATAGATCAGTCAAACTAGTTTGGGTAAAATTAAAATTTGGTTTCATTTTATTTAATATGCATTTATTTGACATATATTGTATGAATTTATTTTCAATTTAGTATTTTTGTTTTATTTATTATATACAAGAATTGCTGCAGAAAGAAAATAGATAATGAGAAAATAAGTTTTCCTTTTACCATCTAAACAAATAAAAAGAAACAAATAGAAATCAGTGAGAGAGAGAGAGTGAGAGAGAGAGTGAGAGTGAGAGCAAAAAAGAAAGATAGGAAAGGAAGCAAAAGAAAAAAGATATGAAACAAAGCAACAAACATGTATTAAGATGTATGATGAATTAAAGAAATCTTAAAGTAACATGAAGAAATCTCTGATCAACTGATTAATCTAAATAAAAGTGGATTTTATTATGGAAGGAAAGTTATGGCTAAGAGGAGAAAATATATAGAAAAAAAATCTGGTTCATATTAAAAGAATTACCAATTTCATATATCGAATGCCCCTTATTTATAGAGAATACGAAGAATATCTATGTTGACCATATAATAAACAACACAAGGAGCTTGATTAAGGGTTGGTTGAATAAATTATTAATCTAAGCCCAAATGTGATAAAATTATTTGAATGAAGCATATTTTATCCACTATTCCATTATATATGGCACATGCCATATGCCCCACCTTGTCATTGATTATTACTATCAAATGACTATTTTTTCAAAATTTTTATGAGAAAATGGGAATGAATTCAAATCTAAATCTAATTTTGTAGATGATATAGAAAAAGTTTATGTTTTCAGCATACAAAGATGGAATGGGTTTTCATAGTCTACAAAATATTATAATTGCAACTAATATATAATTATGGTGGAATTATCATACTGATAAATCACTTATAACCTAGTTTCCCAATAGTGGATATGGAGGACTAGCATATCAAGACTTGAGCAAGTCTAACACTCCTTCAATTTGAAGGAGAATTAGACAAATTAGCATGGTGATGGAAGAATAGATAAGATGAAAGTAGGTTGTTCTTCTAGTATGATCAATAGAGAAGTAGGGATGCATTGAGTCACAATGTGGGATTGTTCTGAAGAATACTAAAGTTCCAGAATACTTAAACCAAGAAAACTAGAACATCCCAGAATTAGCAAGGACTCTCTCATAAAACATAATTGATAAATTGACAAGACCATAAAATATGAAGGACACATGCATGTCTAGTTTTTGAATAAGTAAGGTAATTGCTCTTTCAAAGTGGCATGGGAACTCAATAGATATAAAAATTTAAAATCAAAAATATAAATATATGAGAGTATTTGACATCATTATATTCTTATAAAAATATAATTTTTTGGGTGGAGAATATTTAACTCCCTAATTTTTATAAAATATATTTTAAAGTGAAAAAGTTATCATTTAGCATCTTAATACATGAACTACATGAGTGAAGAAACAATTATACATCTCTTTATGCAATGCATAGAGATAAATAAAAATTGTAATATGTTCTATATGAATTATAATGACTATGAAAAAACTTTAGAAAATATATTAGTTATCCACTAATACATTAGACTCGTCAAAACCCAAGATATCTTATTATGCTCTTAATAATGTGTAAAATATGGAAGCAATGAAATGATATATGATTTCATAATAAATCATGTTTAAGTGACCAAATAAATTTTAGAAAATAGAGTTATTGGCGAAGTATTAAAAAGACAGTTTGAGTTTAACAAAACTCAAAAAAAAGTATTACACAAGGAACTTATCACTTTGACTAAGCAGAAGGTAAGACTAGAAATAAATTAAAAAACCAATCCTAAAAAAAATGTTAAAAAAGCACAAAATTGGGTTAAAGAAAAAAAATGGTTGCCCTTGAGTAATATTAATTTTGTTGTGATGTTGCTTCTCATGTTATGCAATTGGAAAAGCCAATCTCTAAGTTGCAATATTTCCTTAGATGAATCATGTGTAATTTATTGAAAGAAAAGCATGAATTTCTTTTGATATTGATTCCATTTAATACATGCATAAGAAATGCATCTTGATGATAAGTAGTATGTTTTTTGTAAAAAATATATAATAATATTGGAAACTATTTGCTTTATCTTTCAACTAGACCAGTCAAATTTCAACACGACACGATTAACCGACATTATTAACCGATTATTAAATGGGTTTGTGTGAGACCTAAACATATTTGGGGTGAGAAATGGGTCAACCCATTTAAAAAACATAATCAAAGACGCTACAACAAAAAACATAATCAAAGACGCTACAACAAAAAACATAATCAAAGACGCTTAAAGAGCATCATTAAATATAATTCATGTCGCTTATCGATAGCGTCATCCACTAGCCTGTCATTAAAAGTCTTAGCATATAATATCATTTTTTAGCAGTCGTTGAAAAAAACCTTGACGCTAAAATAAAGTGTCATTATTTATTATATCAATCTACCTTGACACTCAGAAAATGTCATAATTTGTTGTATCAATCTTAAAATATTTGAATATAATGACACTTAGTAAAAATATTAAGGAATATAATGATTTAATTAAATATCAATTTAATAATTATTTTAAATACATTTTCACCTGTTATTGTATTATTGCATGCACATAAGAAAAACATACTTTACAATCCCTACTAAGATTAAAGTTATTAATTACAATGGAGAACTTGGAGTTCTTAGATTTCATAAATAAAAAAAATATATAACACAATTTCAACATTCATTTCTTTAATTCAATTCACAAATTCTGATATATGCAACCCAATTGTGCCTTATCTCCAAGAAACTGCTTCATGCTAGCTAGACAAAGTTGAAAGTTAATTTCCAAAAAAGGTAACCTACATACAAAAAGATGAACAATAAATAATTACACTTGCAGAAAAAAAATATATTATCGAGCATTGGAAAATAAAAAAGAAGGAATGATAACAACATATCATAAAAATAATTTATATAACAATTGACATATACGATTAAAAATATTTAACAACATCAAAAACAAAGTTAGTAATAATGGGTAAAATATAAAGCAAGAGATTATTAATTATGACATAAAAGTTGATCAAATATTTTAAAATACAAAACAATAATAATTCATTAAAAACATATATGTGTGCAGTGAGTTGAAAGATCTCAAAAACTACTTGAAGAAACATTACAAAAACCAATTAAATTTAATAAAATGAAAAGTTAAATTACTTTCCATCTTCCCAATGCATTAAAAAAACTCGATGAGATGCTATGTAATGTAATTTCAATTATTTACACATATATAGTAATCCAATCAACTTATAGTTTTAGATTCATAAAAATAAGCTAAGTAAAAAAAAATTGTGCCTTGAAATAATAATAGAGTTTTATAAGGGTGACATTATACTTCATTGATGACATAACCATTATACTTCATCACATAATGGCTTGGACCATCAGTTATCCATTTAAGGGTTTCAGATACAGATTCATTATTTCCCATTGCAACTTCAACCTATAGAAATAAGTAACAGTTATCATTTATATGTTAACCAATAATAAAAACGAAAAGGAAGATTTAAGAAACCATTATAGTACCTTTTGTCATAACCAAAAGGTAAAAGTACGAGTATGCTCATCCTGTAATCACTTTTGCCTTTTTGATTGACGTTGATGTTTCCCTTTTAGCCATTGCATGTGCTCTATATGAGGTCATGTATAAAAATTAAATAATTAGAGTAATATATTATATGTACAACAAATAAAGAAACAAAAAGTTAGTGGTGTTTACTCAATATAAGGTTGGACAATTGATGTATTTTCCAACACATAATGATGTGCTTGTAACCATAAATTGGAATCGACATTCATAGTAAGACCTCCAAATATTGGTGCCCCGACTTTGTGGTCAATGTTTGAACTACTAGGAATTCTAATTGCTTTAACATTTGATAAGTACTCTGTACAAAACTCGATTCCTTCTTCTGCAATATAAGCATTCAGCAATACAACCTTCAGGTCTAGTACGATTTAGTACATAGCCTTTTAACACTTTCATAAATCTTTCAAATGGATACATCTACCTAAAGTAAATCAGTCCACAAAGTCTCACTTCTCTTAGAAGATGCATAGTAAGATGCACCATGATATCAAAGAATGAAGGTGAGAAGTACTTTTCAAACAAGCATAATGTCACCACTATATCATTTTATAACTCATCTAATGAAGGAACATCAACGACTTTAGTACATGGAGAATTGAAAAATAAACTCAATCTACAAATGGCATTCCTCACATGCTTGGGCAAGATAGAACGTAACAAAACCGGAAAAAATTATTGTATTAATGCATGATAGTCATGGGATTTTAAGCCATTAAGTTTCAAGTCTTCCATTGACACGAGGTTTCGAAGGTTCGAACAATATCAATATGGAACCTTCAATTGTGAAAGTGTTTGGCAAAACACCTTCTTTTCCATTGTCGAAAGTGTATAACATGCAGGAGGGAGATATGTTCATTCGATTCAAACCTTGGTGCCAATTCACTCCTTAAGCCCATATCTACAAGATTCAAGCGAGAATTAAGCTCATCATTTGTCTTACCTGCAATATTGAGTAAGGTACCATTAATGCTTTCACAAACATTTTTCTCAATATGCATTACATCCAAATTATGACGAACATGAATATATTTACAATACTCAAGATCAAAGAAAATTGACTTCTTTTTCTAATAATTTGTATTGTTGATTTTAGATTTCCCAGATTAAACGTTCTTCCCCCAAGAATTACAAATTCCATTGATTTTTTTAATATTTCCTCACCAGTCAATATTTGTGGAGGTGACCTGAACTCTTGTTTTTCATCAAATGCTTTCTTTTGTTTCCTATATAGATGGTTTCTTGGAAGAAATCATCTATGTCCAGTATAGAAGTTCTTTTTACCATGCTTTAACATACAAGAATATGTTTCTTCTCCATATATTGGACAACCATAATATCCTTTAACTTTGCAGCCTGACATGTTTCCATATGCAGAAAAATTATTGATTGTCCATAAAAGAATGACTCTTAATGTAAATATTTCTTGTTTATGTGCATCGTAAACTTG
Organism: Sapria himalayana; assembly: GCA_029783825.1. Classification (NCBI taxonomy): domain Eukaryota; kingdom Viridiplantae; phylum Streptophyta; class Magnoliopsida; order Malpighiales; family Rafflesiaceae; genus Sapria; species Sapria himalayana. The sequence continues at coordinate 440,082 of JAREIK010002134.1, forward strand.
AACTCCGATCTCTCACAATGTTTTTAGATCTTCTATTAGTGGTGCTAAATAGACATCAATGTCATTGCCAGATTGTCATAGACCTGAAATTAATAAAGATAACATCATAAATTTTCTTTTCATGCACAACAATGGAGGAATGTTGTAAATTATCATGAGAATGGGCCAACAACTATGTTTGCTATTAAATGAACTGTGAGGATTTATGCCATCTGTATAAATTGCAAGTCTCAAGTTTCTATGTTCTAAGGAAAACTCAGGCCATCTGTGATCAACTTGCTTCCATGATGGTGAATCTGATGGATGATGCATTTTTCCATCATAATTTCTTTCTTCAACATGCCATATGAGCTCTTTTGCAATTTTTGATGATTAAAACATTCTTCTAAATCTTGGAATTGGAGGAAAATACCACATTACTTTCGCAGGAACTCCTCTTAGTTCCTGTGTTATCTGTCTTCCACCTCAAAGTTTCATAGGTAGGACATAAGGATGCATCTTTCATCTCCTTTCGAAAAAGTACACAATCATTTGGGCATGCATGTATTTTCTCATATTCCATTCCCAAAGAATTTAATGTCATTTTTGCTTCATACATCGACAAAGGCAATTCATTGTTTAAAGGCAACATTTCTCCAAGAATTTGTAAAAGCTCTGAAAAGCTATTATTAGACCACCCAAAACGTGCTTTCAAGTTGTATAATTTGATCAAGGTAGACAATCTTGTAAAGTTTCTGCAACCAGGATATAATGATTTTTCTAGATCTTATAGTAATCTTGCAAACAATTCAGGATCATTTTGACAATCATTATGTGCAGCTTGAACCATACTACGTTGATCATCAAATTGAAGTCTTTCATAATGTTCTGCTCTTATGGAATGTGGGCCACTTGGAGCTGCCTCTCCATGTCAATACCATGTATGATAACTTTGATCAATTCCAAAGAAAAACAAATGGTCTCGAATCTTTTGAGTATTGAAAATCATATTACCACATTGTAAGCATGGACATTTAATGGAGGTTTTATTTGCAAAATTTTGTATTGCAAATGCAACAAAGCATTCAACTTCATCTTCATATTCCTTCGATCTTCTATCCTTTGAGATCCATGAATGATCCATTTGTAAAGAACAAATTATTTCCAATAGTGATCACACTTTATATGGAAGAACACAACAACATTCCAATGTTATTCGTTTAGCAACCTCTTTTTTATCTGTTAAAAGAAAATTTAAAAATCAATTTAATAAAATATTAAAATGCACGTCAGATATAAGATAGAAGGGATGAGCATTAATATTGTAATAATGTTGAATTTGTTTACATAGGCAATATTATTAGAATAATATTTAAACATGAGAAATTATTTCTCACAGTTAGTATGATTCTTAGAAAAAATAATATTTAAACAAAAAAATATCATTTAATTATTCTTTATATTAAAGTCAAATATGAGAAAAGTAAATTTATTAATAAAAAAATATTTTATTCTCCTCCAAATCCGATCCTAGTACCTCCCATCATGCATTCTTGTGCATTATAGGTTTTTATTCCTTTTTTTGTTATTTTTTTAACGAAAAATTATTTAAAACATATTTGATGTAAAAGCTGATTCTCTAATTTATAAGAATAAAGGACATTAAAAATAAGATGATTTTTTTGTATCAAACATGACTAAGGAAAAGAGAAAATAAAAAGTGTTTTGAGAAAAGGAAAATTTTAATTGGCCATGTATTTTCCTTTTAACTATGTTATTTTATTTATTATTAGCTACATAAAAATTTATATTCTATTTACTGGACCCCCAAATCTTATTTTTATTATTTGTGTAGCTTATTTTAACAAATACTTTGCTTAATTTCTCATTTTTAATAATCAATATTCCCATGTATAAAATGTATATAACATATATGTTCTCTTTTTGATAGTAATATCCTTATTTGTGTATATTATTTTTATAAATACTTTTTTTAATTTCTCATTTCTTATTATCAATATTTCCAGGTATATAAGGTACATCTTTTTGTTTTGATAATAATGTCCCTCTTTTCTTTTTTTTTCTTTTTGTGAGGAAAATAGTAATATTCTATTCATACTTCTCAATGTATAGAAATCATTAAAAAAATAAAGTAAAAGTATTTAATTACGTGAGTATTAATTTACCAATCATCTATTTGAATACAAGATACTAATATATTTTAACTTTGATGTAATATCTAACATAAAATAAACAAATACATGACCTAGGCGAATTTATAGATATGACATTACATGTCTCTAGGTCCTTAGGCTAATTGATTATGAAATGGTATGACCGTAGAGCATACATTTTTAAAAATTATTGCGTCAATTTTTTTCCATACTTTCACAGTCTGAAAAATAGAGGATGAGAGAACAAATAGAAAAACATTTCTAAAAATGGCACGAGATCAAAAATAAAAAAGAATGGATAATCACCTGCTCAAAGCCAACAACAAGATTTTCCCATTATATATCCCTTGTAATTAGCAAATTTGACCTTGCAAGAAGAACTACAGACTGAGCCTGAAAATGAGATATGGAAAAGAATTTATTATTACCCTTTGGTAGAATAGTAGCCTAAAAATAGGGGGCATATAACTCAATTACGACAAAATTACTAACAAACCCAGCACCAACATCACAAAATCTGTATTGATTGAAGGAAACATGACTAATTAAACTTCACAAAATAGCAACACAACACACGATGCCGAAGATATGCTGCATAAGCCATGTACAACTCCACTTTACACAATTCGTAAAATAAGCCGTGTAGAAACTGATGACAAGAGTAATTAACTATAATTTCTCTCTTTCGATCCCAATTTAAACTCCTTTTTAGCTTTTTATTTTATCCTGCCAAGCTACAAAAAATTTTCGTATAACAAGGGTAGCCATTAAGCATAATGCATTTTGGTAACATATCTACTAATTTAATAATAAAGGGCGGTGAGGACCTGTGATGCAACGCGTAAGAATCTATTCACTGAGATCATGTGCAAGAATACAACAACCCTAAGGACAAGGATATAAATAAGCAAAGAGAATTCCATCAACGAAGAAATGGAAAACGAAGCCATAGAGAAGCAGGCCGAGACTCTTTTACTCAACTCTTCCAGTTTGTTGCCAGCACCATTTTAAAACTTATTACATATTTTACAAATAAAAAATACAAAATAATTTGTTTCAATTCAATACATTCATAATTAATATTTTCATATCCATGTCACTTATAATAGTGTCAAGGTTTATAATTTACAGTCCCTTATTAGTCTTACCAATCTATTAAGTCTTAACAATCTATTAGTCTTAACAATGACACATCTAGTAAGAGCCATAAAAACATAAAACATGTACCAAATAATGATGTTTTTAGAAAAATGTCATGACATGTCTAATTAATATATTTTATTATACAAACATATATTAATTTTTATCTTTTCCTCTGCAAATATAAAATCCAGTGTGACTCAGATTCTGCTGTAGGTTTTTTGTTAATTTATGAAAAGACTTCATGTTCCCAAACTTGAAGAAGCTACAGAATGTTTCAAACAGTAGCATATTATAAGCTGGCAACAGATGCTTATGCTAAAGTCAACTTCTTCAGAAAATGTATTGAGTGCTGTCAAAAGGGGGAGCTATTCGACGAGGGACTCTGTTACATTTCCTACTTGAAAGAACATGCCACACAATATAATTACATGAAAAGAGACGAGGGCATAATATAAGATGCAAAACAGAAGATCTTGGAGGATGCTGCAAAGAAATACAAAAAGATCGGAGACAAGTTCACAATGGTGAAATAAGTTAACCTCTTCAATTCAAGTGATTCAATGCGCATTTTTTTGAAAAAATTAAAGTGTATGGAAGAGCTGATACAATTAGAAACTTTAAGGGAAAACTTCATGGATGCTGCAAAGATCACCAAGGATATCGGAGACGCACTGCTTGAAGCCGAGCTGTTGGAAAAGGCCGAATGTTTTGAAGAAGATGTGCTAGTCTTTCTAGCGAATCTTCATTTTATTAAATGAAGATAAATTATATATTATATTAATTAAGCTCATTTTATTATATGACCTTAAATTTTCATTTTATAATTATTTCTCTTAAGTTAAATTAAATATTAATAGTTTAATTTTAAAATTAAATATTATTACTTATTTTATAAATAAAAAATTCAAATTTGAATGTACAAATATTTAATTTTTTTTAATATTATCAGAAATTTCTTTTTATTTTTAATAAATAATTTTCAACTAAAAATTGATAGATTTTTTTTATTAATCAAGAGTAAAATTTAAAATAATTTTACTTATTTTACAGATAAAAAATACAAAAGAAATTAGTTCCAAATCAATAAATTCAAAATTAATATTTTCAGATCCATGACACTAATAAAAGTGACAAAGTTTTAAATTTTCAGCCCATTATTCTTTGGCATTTTTTAAGGAGTTAAGAAATTTCCTAACCCATTAGTCTTAACAATGACACTTCTAGTAAGTGCCATAAAAACAGAATACATGTTCCAAATAATGATGCTTTTAGAAAAATGTCATTAAATGTCTAATTACAAATAGAATAATGACATTTTCTGAAAGCATCAAGGAATAAAACATCATTAATTTGAAGTGTCATTGTATCTATCTACAAATATGTGTATCTGTCAAATTGCCCATCTGCAAATCTACTTAATTGTCTATTTGTCTATTTGTCTATTTGTCAATTTGTATATATATCTATTTATCTATTTGTCTACCTATCTATATGTTTATCTATCTATCTGTTAACATGTTTGTCTATCTTTTTTTTATCTACCCAACTGTCTATCTGCCTATCTTCCTATATGTCTATCTATCTATCTGTCTATATGTCTATCTGTCTATCTATCTATCTGTTTATCTGTTTATCTATCTATCTTCTTTCTTTCATCCTTTCATTCAATCTAATTATTTGTCTATCTGTCTATCTATCTAACTACCTACATGTCTATTTATCTACCTATTTATATGTCTATCTATCTATATGAATATCTGTCATTATGTCTATCTATCTATTTATCTCTCTATCTATATATCCTTTTATCTATCTATTATTTATCAGTCTATCTGTCTATCTCTCTATTTGTCGATCTATCTGTCTATCTCTCTATCTGTCGATCTATCTGTCTATCTATCTATATTTCAATATGTTTATCTATCTATCTGTCTATCTTTCTATATGTCTATCTTTCGATCTGTCTATCTTTCTATATGTCTATCTTTCTATCTGTCTATATATATATATATATATATATATATATATATATATATATTTATTTATTTATTTATTTATTTATCTATCTATCTTTCTATCTGTCTATTTGTCTATCTGTTTATCTGTCTATTTATCTATATGCATATTTATCTATCTTTATATATGCATATTTGCCTATATATCGATCTGTCTATATGCCTATCTATCATTCTACCTATCTTACTATATGCCCAAATATCTAATTTCTATATGTCTATCTATAAATCATCCTATCTTTCTATTTGTTTATCTCTCTTTCTATCAATCTGCTTATCTATCTATCTGTTTGTTTGTCTATCTATCTATTTGTCTATCTGTCTATTTGTTTATCTATCTATTTGTCTACCTATCTACCTTTCTATTTGTCTATATTTCTATATGTATATCTGTCTATTTCTCTATCTCTCTAACTGCCTATATATCTATCTCTTTCTCTATCTATATGTCTATCTATCTCTCAATCTATCCATCTTTTTATCTGTATGTCTATTTGTATATATGTCTATCTATCTATCTATCTATCTATCTATCTATCTATCTTTCTTTCTTTCTATATATCTTTCTATCTATCTTTCTTTCTTTCTATATATCTATATATCTATCTTTCGTTCTTTCTATATATCTTTCTTTCTTTCTTTCTATGTATCTATCTTTCTATTCATTTATCTAAGTATCTATTTATGCATCTATTTATATATATATATATATATATATATATTATCTATATATTTATCTATCTATATATCTATGTATGATCTATCTATTTATATATCTATCTATGGATCTTTATATATATATATATATATCAATCTATCTTTATTTCTTTCTATCTATCAATATAATTACCAATCTATCTTTTTATCTATCTATTTATCTATATATATATATATATATATCTATATGTATATCTATCTATTTACCTATCTATCCATCTACATATCTGACTATCTATCTTTTAATTGGTCTAACTATATATATATCTTTATGTCTGTCTATCTAGTTGTCTATGTATCTATATATATATCTATCTATTTATCTTTTTTTTTCCTTCTTCATTTCTTTCTATTTATCTATTTAATTATCTTTCTATCTAAATATCTATTTATCTAATTATCTATATTTCTATCTGTATATCTATCTATTTATCTCTCTATCTATTTAATAATATGTCTGTCTAAAAGTCTATCTATTTATCGATATGTGTGTGTGTGTGTGTGTGTCTATCTATCTATCTATCTATTTATGTAACTATATGATCTATCTATATCTCCATCTATCGATTCATCTATACTTCTTTCCATATATATATATATATATCTATTCATCTATCAATCTATCCTTCTATCCATTTATCCATCTTTCTATTTATCCATCTCTCCATCTATCCATCTAATCATGTATCTATATATCTACCTATTTATCTATGTATCTATCTATCTATCTATCTATCTATCTATTATTTTATCTTTTTATCTTTCAATTTGTTTATCTAATAGTCTGTGTATCAATCTAAATGATTTTTCTATCTATCTGTATATATGTCTATATGTCTATCTATCTATCTATCTATCTATCTTTCTATCTGTATATTTATCTATTTGTCTATCATTCTATTTGTCGATTTATCTATTTATTTATCTATTTGCTTGCTTATTTATCGATATATATCTATCTATCTATCTATATATCTATTTATTTGTCTATATGTCTATCTAACTAACTAACTATATGTATATTTGCCTATATAACTATCTATCGAGCTAAATATTTATCTATCTATATGTCTATCTATCTATCTATTTGTCTACCTATTATTTTATCGATCTATCTATCCATCTAACTGTCTATAAATATATAAGTGTGTCAATCTATCTGTCTATCTATCTATTAGTCTATCTATCTATCTATTTTTCTTTATTTCTATCTGTCTATCTATTTATCTATATATCTATTTGTCTATTTGTCTATCTATCTTTCTATCTAGTTATCTATCTATCTATTTGTCTATCTATCTATCAGATTATCTTTCTATGTCTATATGTCTAGCTCACTATCTATCTATCTATTTATCTATCTATCAGATTATATTTCTATGTGTCTATATGTCTAGCTCACTATCTATCTATATGTTTATGTATCTAACTATCTATATGTTATCTCTCTATCTGTCTATCTATCTATTTGTCTAATTGTTTATTCATCTACTTGTCTATTTATCGGTCTATCTATTAATTTGTGTATATGTCTATCTATCTACTAATCAGTCTATCTGTCTATCTATCTATCTGTCTATATGTTTATCTATCTATATGTTTATCTCTCTATCTGTCTATATATCTATCTATCTATATTTTTATCTATCTATATGTATATATGTCTATCTATCTATGTCTCTATCTGTCTTTCTATCTATATGTCTATCATCAATCTATCTATCTATATGTCTATCTATCTATCTATCTGTTTATCTATCTATCTGATTATCTCTCTATCTAACTATCTTTCTACCTTTCTATCATTTAGTGTTTCTATCTATCTGTCTATCTATCTACTATCTATCTTTATATCTATCTATCTGTCTATATATCTATATGTCTATCTATCTAATTGTATACTTTTTGTCTATCTGACTATCTATCTATTTATATAACTATCTACTTGTGTACCAATCTACCTATCAACCTATCAACCTATCTACCCATCTACCTATCTACCCATCTACCTATCTACCTGTCTTCCTTATTTCCTTTCTTTCTATCTATATGTCTATCTGTCTATCTATTTGTTTATATGTCTATATGTCGATCTGTCTATATATCTATCTATCTATTTGGCTACCTATCTATCTATCTATCTGTGTGTCTATCTATGTATCTAACTATCTATTTGTCTGTCTATCAATCTACCTCACTGTCTATCTATCTATATATCTATCTATCTTTATATCTATATGGCTATCTATCTGTCTGTCTTTCTAACTCTCTATTTGTCTATCTATCTGTCTATCTATCTATATGTCTATCTGTCTGTCTAACTCTCTATCTGTCTATCTGTCTATCTGTCTATATATCTATATGTCTGTCTATCTGTCTAACTATCTATTTATCTATCTATCTCTCTATCTATTTGTATATCTGACTATATGTATATCTTTCTATCTATCTATATTTATCTATCTATATCTATCTATCTATATCTATCTATCTATATCTATCTATCTATTAGTTTATCTGTCTATTTGTCTATTTATCTATATATCTGTCTATTAGTCTATCTGTCTATCTATATATATATCTATCAATTTGTCAATCTATCTATCTATCTATTTGTCTATCTATCAGTCTAACTATCTATCTATATATTATCAATCTACCTGTCTACATTTTATTCTATCTATCTATCTCTTTATCTATAAATCTATCTATTAGTGTTAATATCTTTTTGTCTATTTGTCAATATGTCAATCTATCTATCTAATTGGCTATTTGTCTATCTGTTATCTGTCTATCTCTCTTTTAGGTTTATCTGTCTATCTATCTAACTATTTGTATATCTATCTGTCTATCTGTCTACATATTTATTTGTCTATCAGTTTATCTATCTATATGTCTATTTGTTTATCTATCATCTATTTGTATATTTTTCAATCTATCTATCTCTTTATATGTATTTATGTTTATCTATCCGTCTATCTATTTGTCTGTCTATCTATATGTCTGTCTTTTTGTCTATATGTATGTCTATTTTTATATTTATATGTCTAAATATCTATATATCTTTCTATTTGTCTATCTATCTCTCTATATGTTGATTTATCTTTCTATCCATCTATCTATTTATCTAACTTTATATCTATCTATCTATCTATATGTTTGGCATTCTATATATCTATCTATCAATCTATGTGTCTATCCATCTAACTCTCTATATATCTATCTATGTGTCTATCCATCTATGTCTATCTTTTATCTGTTTGTCTGTCTACCTATCTATCTATATATCTGTCTATCTATCTATTTATCTATTTATATATCTATCTTTATATCTATCTATTTGTCTATCTATCTATCTGTTTATCTATCTATTTATTTATCTATGTATTTATCAATCTATCTATCTATCTATTTATCTATCTTTCTATTTATATGTGTATCTATCTATTTGTCTATCTATTTATATATCTATATGTATATCTTTCTATCAATCTATATGTTTGTTTATATATCTTTCTATATATCTATTTATCTATCTATCTCTTTCTATTTATATTTCTATCTATCTATCTAGCTATCTATCTATCTATTTGTCAATCAATCTATATGTCTATCTATCTATTTGTCTATTTATTAATATGTCCATCTATCTATCTATCTATATATATATATATCTATCTTTTGTCTGTTTATCTATATATATGTATATCTATCTATTTATTTATTTATCTATTTTTTCTATCTATATGGCTATATATATATATATATATATATATATCAAACTATATATCTATCTATGTGGCTATCTATCTATTTGTCTATATATCAAGCTATCTATCTATATCTTTATCTATCTATTTAATTGTCTATCAAACTATATATCTATATGTATATCTGTCTATCTCTATCCATCTTCTATCTATCAATCTATCTACCTATCTATCTATCTTCATATTTATCTATATATCTATCTATCTATATGTCTGTCTATCTATATATCTATCTATATATATGTCTATCTATCTATTTATGTATCTATTTATCTTTCTATCTATCTATTTGTTTATCTATTATTTTGTATATTTATCTATTTTTCTATCATTTGTCTATATATATATATATATATCTTTCTGTCTATTTATCTATCTATTTATATGTCTACCTATATATTTGTCAATCTTTCTATCTATGTATCTATCTTCTATCTGTCTATCTATATGTCTATCTATCTATATGTCTGTCTAATTATCTATAAATATATCTCGCTATCTATATATCTATCTATCAATCATTATATCTATATGACTATATGTCTATCTATCTATTTGTGTATCTATCTTTCAGTCTTTCTATCTATTGTCTATCTGTCTATCTATTTGTCTGACTATCAATCTATATATTTATATGTCTATCTATCTATATATCTATATGTCTTTCTATCTATCTCTCTATCATGTCTATTTGTCTATCTATCTATATGTTTATCTAACTATGTTTCTATTTGTTTATATATATATATCTGTATGTCTGTCTATCTCTCTATAATGTCTACATGTCTATCTGTCTATATATATATCTGACTATGTGTCTATCAATCTATGAGTTAATTGAGAACATATAGTTAATATGTATCTTAGTTTAAGAGTATACACACTCTTTTTCTCTGATATCATGTATCATAAAGACTATTTGATTGTTAAATTACCAAATATTTTTGTTTCTTTTGATGGTTGATAATGATATTAGACATGAAAATAGAGTTAATATGTATTGAGTTCATAATATTTTTGGGTGTTTTGAAAATTTTCAATTAATAGCCATGAAATTACTAAGGTTTTGTAAGATTTTAGCTGAGAATGTAGATCAATGAGTCTCAAATAGTCTTGGTATTCATTCTTGACTAAAATACTACATAATTAGTTGGAATAACTCATGTATGTCACTATCATACTAACTAATTAACATAATCATTCCACATAGTGATACTTTTTTAATAGCTATGATATTATTATGGAGTCACAGTCATACTTAGCTTGAAATTTTTAAATAGCTTCTCCATTACAATAACCAAATACCCCACTAGTACTTAATGTTGCAGACAATTTCACAATGATATGACATTATCTTTATATAACTTAGTTGTCTCAAGTCAAAGCTATGACCTTTTATAAAGTCATGACTTTTGAGCTATAAAATATTACATAGTCACAACTACTCAATATAAAGTCATGGTAATTATTTAAAGGCATGACTCTTGGGATACTAAATGTTATAGATAACATTACTAGAGTATGGCCATTTCTAAGGCCACAACTCTTGTCCTCAAGTGAAGGCATAACTACAACTTGTACATGCAAGCTTAGTGTCGATGTCATTATATCCTAATAGAGTTATGATAATATGTTATATAAAAGAAGAAAAGGCCAGTGTCATGGTCACTCATAGCACTATAGATACTTAAAAGATATGAAATGTTACTTTTTGGCTGCAACTAGTTCTCAGCAATACAACCACATCACTTCATCACATGAAAGGCCATATCATTGATATAGCTATTTCTTAGTGTTATTACCATATAAATGTCAAGAATGACTATTTTCCAATGATATGGCCTGCACATAGCTTTACAACTATATAACAATATGAGAATACATCTTTAATCCATAATAACTTTCTAATGTCAAACCCCTATATGGACTACAAATAGATAAAAGAATGAAGCCTTGACCATTTAATAGTAGTGCGACTTTATGTTATACAGAGATTAGGCCTAAGTCATGGTATTATAAGCATCATATCTTTGTGTTATAGAAAGATCAAGAATGAGAACTATAAAGCCCTCAAGAATGAAAGTGAAAGATAAAGAATTTTTAAAAAAATACACTTTTTTCTCCCTTCTCTATCATGCAACAAGCAAATCCATGACAACTATAAATCCTATGGATAAATTTCACACTTCTTAATAGTTCCACAAGAAAGCAAGCTATGCATGATTCATGCTAATACATAGAGTTGTGGGGTGCAGCTCTCAAACTCTCTATGCATATTCAGAAATTAGTACCAAATTAGTGTGGGTCTATGGTTTGCATAATTTGAATAATGTGATGTAATTAGTTTTAATTATGAATGCATGAATGATTTGATTTATTTTATGCAAGATTATCATGGTAGAAAATTATAGGTAAATCTTGAGACTCACTCATGCATATGATAAAAAAAATATGACAATCCTTCTGATTGTATTGCACGAGACTCACTCATGCATAAGGTTGTGCTTATTTCTATTTGCATTAAGTGTTAAAATATAAAGTCAGTTCTGATAGTTACTATGGGCCTCCATTAAGTGTTGTGATAAATTAGTGAAGATCTTTCTCACTAGATTCTTTTTACCTCAAATTATTTCTCAATTATAGAGAAAGAGAAGTCAATTCTAGTAAGAGGAGCACGATAACTTATATGATATTTGGGAATATTTTATGGAGTTGTTAAGGAAATATCTTCAGCATTAATTTGAGTTGTGGTTTCAAGCACAAATCTTTTACAATATGCTGAACTACATGAGAAGGTGGATTATTGATGTGGCTACCAGAGGTATTATGAATAAATCGTCAAAAGAGGCTTATAATTTATTTGAGGAACTAATGAAAATGACTATCGAATTTAAGTAGATCAATCATTAGAGAGAATATAAGTTGGAGTGTTGTAGTTAGGTAAATTTACCACCATCAAAACAAAGATGGAAACCCTAATGAGTAATTTTGATTCCCAAGAAAAAAGGAAAAGAATATTGGAGGAGATTGCCACTTACATCCAAATGAATTAGTGTATTTGGATCATATTTATCAAATGGAAGAGACTAATCAAATATAGAGAAAATGGGACATGTTTTGACCAAACAACAATGTCCCAATGCATTTCCATCTAAATATGAAAAATCATGAAAATTTTTCATATGGAAACTATAGAAGTAAGCAGGAGCATATCAGACAATCCTCCATAAATATTTGGAAAAATATGATGAACTACACAAATCAAAGAGGCTTCAATTTTAATTATCAATCTTCATGTAGAGAAGAGAAGCTGTGTTAGGAAAAATAAGCTTAAGCTATCTTATTAGAGTTGAAAAAGAAAAATAATATCCAAGACAATCCGATGAGGGTGCTTGAAGTAAGAAGAATGAAATGAGTTTGGTGATGAGAAACATAGAGCATCATATTGATTAGTTGACATTATTAATAAAAATAATATGAGTAACTACCAAATGATATGAAAGTAACTTCATTGAATGTTCTTAAATATTGCTTAAAAGTGGAAAAAAAGATAATTGAGGCACTCTGAACAAAATAATTATGGAAGTTTTGGGAGTAACAGTGCTATGACTTTCCCAAAAGCCATGACTCGACCTGAAATTCTCAAAGAAACTATGACCCAAAATAAAGAAAACTTGAATAATGATAGCTACAATGTTGTGACATATAACAAAGCCACAACTCAAAAATAAGTACAAAACTAAGTTTCACTTGGAGAGGAAAAAAATAGAGATGAAGAAATAGAGGAGCAAATGGAGCTTACCTAAGAACATGGAAAGAAATAAATATATCAAAATAAAGCCAATGGTAAGTTTCTTAATGAATCGTTCATTTATGCAATAATTTAGGAAGAGAAAATTAAATGAATACTTTTAAATTTTTCATAATATATTCTAGAAATTAAAAGTGAACATATCATTTACCGAAGCTCTAGCCTAAATGTCAAACTATGTTAAATTTATGAAAGATATAATGAGAAGCAAGAGGAAAATAGAGATATATAGAACTATGAATATGACAAAAAGATATAGTGCAATTATTCAAGTAAAATCTTCTAAGCAAATTGAAAGTCCCCGAAAACTTTATTATACCTTGCACATTTGAAGATCACACAATTTAGAAGATATTATACGACTTAGGATTAAGTGTTAACTTGATGCTCTTTTACATTGCATAAAGATTGAATCTAGATGAAATTACTTCAATATCTCTCACTTTAAATGGTGGATCGGACTATAAAGTGCCTAAATAAATCATCAAAATGTATTGGTTAAGGTTGGTATCTTTATTTTTCTAGTAGATTTTATTGTATTAAATATAGAGGAAGAACAATATGTAGGGTTGGTTTTGGGATGACTATTGTTGATCATAGGATAAGCCATCACCACAAGAAAATGTATATTTAGCTAGGGAATTTTAGCTAAGGATCAATCCCTAGTTAAATAACGAGGGATTAGTTAGGGAATAGCAATGAATTTATGATTTTTCATTGAAATAAAAATTAGCAACGAAAAATTTTCTTAAATTCTGCTCAAGAAAAGTTGGAAATTTAGCGACGGATTTAGGGACGGAATATCCCTAGCTAATAAAATCTTGAACTTAGCGATGGATTTAGCTACGGATTTTTCATAGCTAATAAAATTCGTAATTTAGCTACGGATTTAGCGATGGATTTTCCCTAGCTAATAAAATCCGTAATTTAGCTAGGGATTTAGTGACGGATTTTCCCTAGCTAATAAAATATGTAATTTAGCTCCGAATTTAGTGACGGATTTTTCCTAGTTAATAAAATCCATAATTTAGTGATGAATTTTTCCTAGCTAATAAAATCTGTAATTTGGCTACGGATTTAGTGACAGAATTTTTCTAACTAATAAAATTCATAATTTAGCGACAGATTAAGTGACGAATTTTTCCTAGCTAATAAAATCCTGAAAATAGATATGGATTTTGTGATGGAATTTCCCTATCTAAAAAAATCTAGAATTTAGCTACAGATTTAGCGACGGAATTTCTTTAGCTATTTACATTCGGAACATAGTGACACATTTCAGTGATGGAATTCCCTAGCTAATTACATCTGAAACATAGCTATGGATTTTAGCGACAGAATTTCCCTAGCTAATTACACCCCGAAATATTGCGACAGATTTAGCGAAAGAATTTCTCTAGCTAATTATATACTGAAAATAGTGATCGCTTATAGGAACAGAACTTCCATAACCCAATTACTTCCTGAATATAGAGATAGATTTTTGTGACGGATCTTCCCTGATTAATTAAATCTAGAATATATCAACGGATTTAATGATAGAACTTCCCTAGTTAATTAAATCCATAAGATAACGATGGATTTAGTGACTCAACTTCTATAGCTAATTAAATCCCTAACATAGAAACGAAATTTTCCTAACCAATATTTAATTATTTTATTTTTTTAATTTATTATTAGTTTTAATATTTTATTTAATTTTGTTTATTAAATATATGTTAATGGTCTATAGATGAGTAATCCTTGAGGGAACATTCTCTTCGTAAAATCATAAAAAAATTATATTATAAATAAATAATTTCAAATATATAAAAATACAAAAAAAATTATATTAATAAGGACTAACATAACTATTTTTATGATTTATTAATTTTTTTTAAAGTTATACAAAAATTTTTCTAAAATTTTGAATTAAGATATTTAAAAATTGTATTAAACTAACATTAGATAATAAATTCAATAAGTATAATAAATTTTTTTGATATTTTAAAAATTAAATTAGCATACATTAAAATTTCTACTAATATAAATGTAAATTAATTCATTGTATGATAAAATAAAAAATATTTTCAAAAATATTTGAATTGACGAATAAACTAATAAATATTAATATTATTATAATGATAAAAAAATTTTATGATTATAGAAAACTTTTTAAAAAATAAATAATACAAATTTTGAAAATCTTGAAATATAATAAAAATATAATTTTTTTTAATAAAGTTAAAAGAAAATAAATTAATATTAATAAATAAAAACATTGATGTTTGTTACTACTAAAATTTATAGGAATTAAAAAATTGAGTAATATTTTTTACTATTATCTTTTAATATTAAGTTTTTTTTTAATAATAAATATAACTTTTTTTTTAACATTAATAGTATTTTATAACTCTTAGGCGAGTGCCTAGAAGACATATCATCTTTTCATTTATGTCTTAATATATAAAGTTTGTTAATTTTGTACCTATTTGATATTTTTTTTATATGGCTAAACATACCTTTTTTAATTGTTTATATATTATTGTTTAATTAATATTGTAATAAAAAATTATAAGGTGTTTGTTTTTCATATATACCTTGCTACACGCACATTAATTTTGTTAAAAAAATTTTGATAGTAAATAAAATTAATGAGACTTTTTGATTATATATATATATATTGTTTATTTTATGTTTTAATAATTAAAAATACAAATAATTTGCTAATATATACATTCACTTGTCGAGACGTGATAATCTCTAACAAGTGAAGCGAACCTCCGCATTCGGCCATCTATCTCTCGACGCCGATGCATCAACATATAATCGAGATTTAAGTTTTAATTTATTATTTAATTTGAGGTATGTTTTATACATTTATTATTCATCGATTATCTTGGATTGCTTAATCGAAGATTTAGCTTATGCGTATTATTTCTGTTATTTATTATTTCCAAAATTATTCTCCTTTATTCACCATGGTTTGCTTAGATTGCATATATATACTTAATCTTTTACATACTTCATGCGTTTTTGATATAATGCATTGTCATTGTGTGGATTTCGATAATTCACAATAGGTATGTTGAATTAATAATTACTTCAATATACATATTTATATACAGTATACAAAAATAGTATACACAAATATAAGTGCATTTTATATAAGTGTATTTTATATAAGTGTATTTAAACATAAATATATCTATATAACTATAAAAATAGTTTACATAAACTATTTAAACATAACTATATCTATATAATTCGAATTTCTTATATACGTGTATTTTACTATATCTATATACCTATAAAAATAGTATATATAAACATAACTATATATAAAAATAACAACGTATATTTAATATACATACATACATACATACATTCATATATATATATATATAAGAAAACTCATCACACATATGAAATTAAACAAACCCTAGGACCTATGCATCTATCAGACTTATGTCAAGGAGCCATTAAGTTACTATTGATTGATCAAACTAGTTATTCAATCCTAATAGAATTAATATATAGACTTATGTCCACTTTATTATTTGTACGACCCATATACTTATGAATTTTTATTAGATAAAATCAATTATCCAATAAGTTTTTGGTGTCATGTTAGAAACGATGAGACTTTTCATTGTGGTGGGGTCAACTTTAACCTTTCATTTTATTTATTTTACTTTATTACTTTCATTTAGTATTTATAAATTTATACTTGGTTGTTGATGAGATGGGTTATATCAGATGCACGGTTAACTATGGATGATCATCTTTATTAGTTAAAGCATGTGTGACAACTTTAATTTGTTTTCCCTTCACTCTCCCTTTAATTTGTTTTATGAAGGTGTTTGTTCCTACATTTTTTGTTTATGATACAAAGAACATAATGATTTTGCACTTGATTTTTTTCTTAGGAACTACATTTGCATTGAGCATTAATTGCACTTAATATGCTTTTTCTATTTTACATTTGATGTTCATGTTCATCACAAATCAATGTAAAATAAAAATAGTTTCAAATTTTTTAGTGAAGCATTTGTTGCAAATGCGAGGTGTGGGTGAGCTAGTTGTATTGTATTTCATGGTCAAAGTATTTCTTGTGATTGTATTCTTATTGGATATGCTAGCTAAATGGATTGAGGAAAAAAAACTCGAATGCCTAAGTGAATGTATTCTTACTCTACATAATGATCATTAGTTTTTTTGAGTGCGCTTTAATTTATCTATACTATTGCAAAAAACTGGTGGAGAAATTCTATGGCATCCCGAATTGGTTATTTCCTCCTATCTTCTTTCTCACATTATACTTTCATTACATTTTGTGATAGAAGGAATGTGAAGAGGAGCCTCCTACACTCCTAAAGATGTTTTATATGACTAGATTTTTTATACGTGCAAGCAGGTTTTTTTCATACTAGACTTTAGTCCCATGAAAGCAGGTTTTTTTATACATGCAAACTTTTTTTTTCTTTGTTGATAAGACAACAAAAAAGGCAACTCTTTAATCATTGAGAAAAAAATGAGATAGAACTGAACATATGGGGAAAGAGTTGTTATGAATAATTGTGGAAATCCAACTACTTGAAGGCCAAATCTAAAACATGACACTTCAGTATAGATGAGTAACTTCTTATAAATCTCCATGCGGCAATTGGGTAGTTGGTATGTCTAACTTTTTTGCATCGTCATAAATGATAAAAAGTGCATGCGTGTTTAGTTGGAAACAAGGATTAAAATATCAGTTTCTACGAATATATCGGTACTTATATTTTACGGATATATCGGATATATCGAAGATATATCGGTGTGTATTTATATATGAGCACCAATCAAGAATAGATATATCGGTTTTTATGGATATATCAATACTTAGAATTTATGAATATACCAAAGATATATCGGTGGATATATCAGAAATTATTATCATTGGTTGGAAATTCACAAACAAATCAACCATCCAATTCAAACATTACCTTTAGTATATTTCCTTTAAACTACAGATACAGAATAATAAACCAGAGATTTATTCAGTGTGGAAATGTTGTGAACATGCTATAATTTTTATTTATACTTTGCGTGTCGAAGCAAAAGGTGAAATTTTTATAAATTGTTTACCCATTAATATTTGTGAATTTGCTGCAATTTGTGAACTAGTGAATAAAGATGCTCATGGAAATGATATACATGACCATGCACATGTTAATATAGGCCGGTTGAAACTTGCAGCATCAACAAATCTTAGCCATGTAGTAATATCGTAGCAGTGCTGGCTGATCCAAGAGAGCAGGTCAGTCAATTGGCACATGAGGCTATTAAGGTTACACATCTTGAAAAATATTTTTTGAAAGTGATTTAGTTATTAGAATAAAATTTATAACATTGTTTATTGACTATTTTTTTTTAAATTGATACGTTTAAATCATCACTAATACATTGGATCTCACAAAATCACCAAAATTTAATGTAATTGGACACAATCACTACTAAGATGATTGACCAGTATTAAAATTTATCGTATGCATTAACCTTGGATTGATAAGAGAAGATTGGGGGGAATGGTGAAAAAAAATTTAAAAAAAAAAACTATTTTTTTTAATGATAGGCCATGCCATTTGCTTTCCATGTCGCTTAAAAAAAACAAAACCATTTTTTTAGCCATTAGATTACATGTCAATAGTTACACACATAAATTTCTTAATTTTCATTAAATTTATTTTCTATCATCTCTTGACTCTCATCTTCTGTATTGTTTTATCTTGTCGTTTCTTCTTAGCTTTATGCTAATTAGTTTAGAAAAATATGTGGACTACAACAACTACTCAAATAAAGTTATATTGTTAAAATACATTTTTTTTATTAATTCGTGTAATAATTGATACTTTTAAAAAAATTAAAATTATTAGATTTTTTAAAATTGAAATTATAAATAAAATAAAATAGAAAATATTAATTTTAATTTAAATATAATTAATAATGACGACCCGATAAAAAGGTATGAGACCAAAACTGTGTTTTCTCTAATAATCTCGATATATTTACCTAAAAAACTTAAAATTATGCAAATTTAAGTAACATGGATTTGCTAACATAATAAAAATAAAAATTCTAATAATGTCAAAAAGAAGCAACACAATATATATATATATATATATATATATATATATATATATATATATATATATATATATATATATATATATATATGCACTGACCACCTTAAGAAAAACACCAATTAATACATAAATATATGATAGATTAGATCTCATATAAAATCAATTGAGCAACTGAGCCTTTAATGTTAAATCAACTTCAACTTCATCAACCTCATTCATTTACTATAATGACTTTAAAAGGATATATATATATATATATATTATCATTGATCTTTCGATTAAATTTTTAAAAAATCATAAGATAGTCAGTATTATACAGACTAACGTTCAGCCTACTTATCATATAATTCCTAGGTTAATTAGTAGAAAAAATATAATAAAATATTATACGTTAAAAACATAAAAAATAATTAATAAATTCAAAAAATATAATAAAATAATAACTGTGACATCTGACATATGGACTAGTCTTGCTGATGTATCACTTACAAGCCTCACTGTCTACTATGTAATTCTAAGTAAAAACTTCATAGAAAAAATTTAAGATTTTGAGACATGAGATCATCTGACCTCGTGATAAATTTATAAGAGTATATAATGAGTATCTTTAGAAAATAAAACAATCAGAAAAAAAATTTTAGTATTACACTTAGAGGTGTCAAGTGGGTCAGGCAGCCTAGGCCTAGGATGAGGCACGACTCGATTATGTCATGTCTGGCCCGGCACGACATTATCCAAAACCATGCCTAGGCTCATGCATGACTAGTTCGAGGCACAGTTCATGTTGTGCCGTGTCGCAATCTCCCGACCCTCTTGTCGGGCCAAGCATGACCTGTCTCCCTTGTCCAAATGAACAATTCTTTAGTATGACCCAAACTATGCACCTGATCTCAAGCTGGGTTCGAGCGTGATCCGAATGAACTGAACCCAACTACCTAAGACACTTGTCCGCTCAACTCCCATCATTCATGTGACCCATCGTGCCTCCGCCCAACTCCAACCCTAGAAGCTAAAACTCCTGGAACTTTTGAGTCAAACCGACACAATGATCAAAAATAAAAAATAAAAAAATAAAAAAGTTACAAGTTTTTCAGCCATTGGATTCACCGCCAATGGCTAGGGGCAAAAATCAAAACAGCTGTCAGGTTTATAGCCAAAAAATAAAAAATAAAAAATTTAAAAAAAAATCAAAAATATTATTTTTTTTAATATATTTTTTCATATCTATAAATATCCTCCTCTCACTCTCTAAATTATATCCTAAATCTATCAATATTCTCTCTCTCTCTCTCTCTCTCTCTCTCTCTCTCGTATTGTCACTCTTTTTCTCTCTTTGCAAGAATTGAGTGTGGACTGCGGTATAATCATCGAATTTAAATATCAGACATCATATATCATCAAGTAAATTGGGTTTTACACTTTATAAGTATTATTTTTTCAATTTAGTTTAGTTTTTTTTTTATTTTTGTTTTAATTAATTATTTAATATAAAATAATCTTTAAATTAAAAAATATAATTTAGAATATAATTAATAAAATAATAAAAATTAAAAATAACAAATAATAATTTTAATGATGATAACGAAATTAACATTAACATAAATATAAATAATTTTAAAATAGATAACAATGACCTTACAAAAAGGTCCGAAACTACTAAAACATTTTTTTATCTCATGTTCTCGACCAAAATATCTAAAAAAATTAAAAAAAAAGCATAGTTTGAACTAACTTTTATATTATACAATAAAAATATGTAAGGGGTGACATAAAAATCAACACAAAACAAATATTATAAAAAAATATTAGCCTATAGAAGTACATGTGTGACTGAGTAATTTAAGAGATATGCCAAACAATGCACCAAAAAATATAACATATTAGATCCTAGGTAAATTCAACTCAACAATAGAGTATTTGAGATTAAATCTAATTCAACCTAAATATTGACTCCCTTCATATACCACAACAAATTAGGAAGGAAAAATATGGTAAAATTAATCACTACAATTTATCTTCTGATTAGATTTTCAAGGATCCAGAGATAGTATCATGCAAACTTATTTTCAGCTTACATACCATATGATTTGTAGATCTACATCTAGTAAAGATATACTAAAATATTATAAGTTAAAAAAATTAATAATTAATAAATTTAGGAAATATAATGATATTATATTAGTAATGTCTGATATCTGAACTAGTCACAACAATGCATTTTATGCATACCTAACAACCCACTAAATAGATTATAAATGGACACTAAATAAAAACAATTATAATTTCAAAGATTTTTCATATTAATGATGGCTCGATCATTAATGAGTGCATGATGAGAATCTTTAAAAAATAAAATATTCCAAATAAAATATATAATATCACATTCGATAACACATCTAATATTTGAGTAGCTATTAACATATTTGTTATAACCATTAAAAATGAACCATTAGATAAGATTTTATATGTTAGATTCATGTGTTGCATCACTGACTTCAGCACAAGCAATGATAATGATTGTTTCACTTACTTTAAAAAATATACATAACCCACTAAAATTTTTTTGTACATCTCACAAATAACAGAGATTCGATAGTCTCTATTTATCTGCGAGTCTAATGAAAAAATTTCAATCAGATCTAAGATACTATTAAAATTATATATATCTTATGTTGGAGTCATGTGTTGGATACAAACACGTGATATCCGACTACGTTAATAATAAGAATAATAAATTTATTATTAACAACGATAACTAATCTATAAAAATTTCATGTATAAAATTACTAAAGATTTTTTATAACACGATTAACATGTGTTCAACAGTTTATACTCTCACGACTTTGCATTGCACTCAGGTAAATATGTAATATTTATAATATATTTAGAAAATTTAGAGATAACCAATATTTAGTGACATGACTATTGAGATGGAAACTAAATACTTAAAGTACTAGTTCATCATTCCATCTCATTTTTATCTGACTGCCTATATAGACAATAAGGTTAAGATAAAAGAGATAAAGAATATTTTAATATATATATATATATCATCATGCATGAACTAGGAATACTAACCTAAAAGATTCATTTACAAGAAGTTGACTGAGCTATGTATATACTACGATAATAGATATGATGATAATAGTAGTCAGGTAGAGATGTCAGATGGGACGTGTCGGGCCGGCTCAGCCTAATTTTAGCCGGCCTGACAGTGCTCTCGTGATGAGCCAGGCACGACATGGTTATTGTATCGTGTCATGCATGTCCCGGCATGATTCTGTAAAGGTCAGCCTGGCACAGGCCCACGACAAGAATCCGCTAGGTTTGACCAGTCGGGCCGAACCCCTAATTTAAAAAAAATTAGGGTTTCGACAGGCACCGTAATGCCGTCGCACCGTGGACCCACACACCATAATGCGGCCACGCCGTGGACCCACGCTTCATCATGCTGTTGCGCGTCCGGACCCCTAATATAAAAAATTAGGGTTTCGGCATGCACCGTCACACCGCCATGCAGCTGAACCCCTAATTTAAAAAAATTAGGGTTTTGGCACACACCATCGTGCCGCCGGACCACCGAAACCATAATTTTTTAAAAAAAATTAGGGTTTCTCGGCTCGTGCTGAGGTACCGTACCAACGAGCCATAGTACCATGCCGAGACAAGCACGACACGAGGCCCAGTTGGCCTCGGAACGGTTGGTGCAGTGGACAGGCACAGCACATGCACGAGCACGGTAAATTCTCCTGTCGTGCCGGCCCAGGCACGGCCAAATAGTGTCGTGCCTCGTGTAGGGCCGGCCCGGCCCGACCTGATTGACACCTCTATAGTAAAACTTTAAATACGGACATGAATATCATATTCAGATATGATGACTTCTCAATTCAGTTAATGCAAAAGAAACGAATAGTTGGACAATCTAATAGGAGTGAACTATCTTTATATTTAGATACTAATTACTACTCAATCCTATCATATACCAAAAAGAGGTGCCAAACGGACTAGGCCAGCCCAGTTCGGCATGAGGGATGACATGATTCGGTCATGCATGGGCCGGGCCAGCACGAAAATTTCCCGTGCCCGTTCCCATGCCATGCCTGTCCACGGCACCAACCGTGTCATGCCGAGGCCAACCGAGCCTCATGTCGAGACGTGCCGAGGCCAACCGGGCCTCGTGCCGTGCCTGGCACGGTACCTCGGCACGAGCCGAGAAACTCTATTTTTTTTTAAATTAGGGTTTCAGCGGTGAGGCGGCGGGACGACGTGCATCAAAACCCTAATTTTTTAAAATTAGGAGTTTGACTGCGCGACACCAAGATAATGAGATGACGTGCGGTTCGGCGGTGCAGTGGCGTTACGTCGCGCGCCGAAACCCTAATTTTTTAAAAAATTAGGGGTTCGACCCAACCGGGCAGAACCCAATGGATTCGTGCTGGGGACCTGTACCGGGCTGACATCCACGGAACCGTGTCGGGCCAGGCACGACATAGTATAGTAACCGTGTCATGCCTGGCCCGGCATGAAAGCACAAATAGGTTGGCTAAAAATGGGCCGGGCCTGCCCGACACGCCCTATTTGACACCTCTATTACTGATAACAACAATCTTGGTATTTTACAATAATAAAAATCATATAAGTCCATCTATCTTATATTGTCTAAGATAACACATGATCTACTAACTCTTTTAGTATCAAACATAACATTAGATCCTATTTTTTCTATCATAGTAAATGTGATTTCAAATAGAAAATTAAGATTGCAACCAAATATTATGAGGTATTAGCATGCATGATAAATTAAGAAAATTCAAACTAGGTCATCCAAGATTCACTGCAACTACAACAAGAAAGGAGTTGATGACAGATAATGATTCGTGTGACTTTGATGAGAACTTAGATTGAACTTACTGCTAGTGATACTATCACACGCTTACGTGATTGATCATTGATATATTATCTTTTGATTTTTGTGATTTTATCTTTTGAGATTACATTATTATTTTGTTCTTGTATTAATACAGATGCTTACAGAATTGATCTTTGATGTATTAATTTTTATCTTTTAAGCTTGCTTTATTATTTTGTACTTGTATTACGTTATAAATTCAAAAACAAAATGATAAAAACTGATAATATTTATGTTATATTATTTTTATAAATAATGAACTGTGACTTGTGATTAATTTTATTTCTTTGTTGTATTTAATTAATTAATTAATTAAATCTGTATTAAAATTTAGAATATTTAGAATTAGAGATTGCCCAATTTCGAATGAGACAAAACGACACATCCTATGTATGTTCTGGCATATCACGGCACGACCCGGCACGAAATCCCCAAGGCCTAACATGTACCAGCCCAAATTCTACAAACTCGGGCCGAATGGATTATGCCAGGCATGTCCTTTTTGAATTGTATCATGCCTGCCAAGGCATGGTGGCCCGAGTGGGCCACAAAAAACTAGGTCGTGTCAGCCCGACATGGCCCATTTGACACCTCTAATGATATTCAATAATATTTCAAATAACAGATTCACCATCGATATGTTTGTCTAAACTATTAAAAATTGGTCAAGAGATAAATTTTTTTATATTAGATATATATATCACATGATTAACCTAATAATAGAAATAAAAATAAAATTTATTTTCCCGATATTAAAAAAATAAGAAATACACTAAAATAACTTATGATAACTAGCAGATAACAAGATTTTAGCAGTCTATTTTTATCCACAAGTAAATATATATATATATATATATATCAAATACATACGAGATACCATAAAAATTATGTCTAATTAATATTAGAGACATATATTAGCTACCAACATATGATATCCAGCTACGTCAATAATAAAAATGACGAACTTATTATTAGTAATTAAAAATGTGATAAAAGAATTTTTTATAAAATTCTTAAAAATTATATATGATACAACAAACATATATTTGTTTATATACACTCTCATCATTTGCATAATATTTAAGTGTATATGCAATATTAGTAGAATATTTAAGTAAAATTTATTTGACTGCTTATATGAATCTTAGAATTAAAATGATGAAGATAAAAAATATATTAAGATATATTTATTTATATTAACTAAGCAGATGAACCTGAAAATTTTATTCACAAAAAATTAATTAACATATTTACATAATACAACACTAGGTATAAAAGTTATAGCAAGACCCCAGGTATGAACAAAGATAACATATTTAGATATGACTTTTTCATTTTGTTAGCTAGGGACAAAAATGAGACAATCCATCAAATAGGAACAAATGATCTCAGTACTTAAATATTGATTATTATTTTATCTTATCATATGATGATAATAAAATGAGATAGCCCACATATCACATATTATCTAAGATAATACATAATTTACTTACTCATCCAATGTATAACATAGCATTGAAGTTTACTTTTTCAATTAGTGTCAATATTATTTTAGATATAAGATCCAAATTATGATTATATATCATAAAGACATTTGCATTCTTGAAGAACTAAAAAGATTCAAAATTAAGTATTCCGAATAAAGCATAAAAATTAATGACAAATAATAATTTATGAGACATCATAAAGATTGAGATATCCCCTAACATTTCCTTCAGAATTATACATGACAAATATATATATTTGCACTATCATATTACAGACACGAACTAATAATTTATGAAATGGCAATATATATTTTATTTATTTCTAATTCAATTTATGTTATGTATCAATTTTATCATATTTTGAATTTTTTTAAATATAATATTTTGACTTAAACTGAATGTAGAATATATATTTTATTATTAATTTAATTTTGTATTCATTTAAATTTCTAATACACTCTATTTTTTTAATTATATTATTTTGATATAAAATATTTTTATAAAATAAAAAAATAAAAATTCAAAAAAAAATTAATTGGACATTTAGGCTGCCCACAATCGACAAGACCAAGCATAACTTAGACAACTCAACACCACACAGCATGGAAGTGTCCGACTGTGAGATGATCAAGTTGTGTTGGGCTGAGTCATTGTGATCTCGTGCCATGTTGTGCCAGGCACATCACGATAGCCCGACTGGGCCACAAAAATTTGGGTCATGCCATCACGACACAACTCATTTAACACCATTTAAAAAATAGAAATGTGATGGTATCTTCAATTAGTGCTAACTCATCTTCATTAACAAATTATGAGAGAGGATCAATTTATTCTCTAACTGCAGCAACTCTCATCAAGTCCTTTATGAAGAGTGGAATGACAATGATCAACCATGTAGTTGTCGTGAAAATAATTAAAGATTAGATGTGATTCTAGCATAATTGGTATAGTTCAATCCAGAGCTCTAACCATTTCCTATGTTATTATAGAATAATTCCTTTATAATTAATCTTTCAACTAAAAATATCATTCTTCTCTATGAGAAATCTAAGAAGATATTATATTTCCATTTGAACTCTTAAATTTCTAATATACTAGGCAATAGATGCTCATAAGAGATAGATATCCTAACTTTGTGAATATAAGTACACTCCCCAATGATGTCAAATAAATTTCTTTATAATACTTGTCAAATCATTTATCATATATTTACAACATCGGTTTTACCAACTCCAACCCTAGGGCCACAAGCATTATGTTCAACTTTAAACTAGAGAAAATTCATCCTCAAAATTTATTGATCAAATAAAAAATTAAAAATAAAAAATATATAATATTTTTTTTATTTTTTAAAATATTAAATATTTAAAAAGAATATTAGCAAAGAATATTTATATTAAGTAAACATATTATTATAATTGAAGATTCCATTAATATACCTAATATTAAAATTTAGTAAAATTTAATTATTGAAAATAATTAAATAATTGAGAAAATTATGTAAAACATTACAATTTAAAAAAAAATAAAAAAAAAATCCAAAATTTTATGTTTGAATAAACTACTCTAACCAAAAAATTATTAAGATTTGGTGCATTCAAATCTAAAAACCCAAAAATTATCTTCAAAATCCAACCCAAGTACCACATCATCAAGCCCGTCCACATCATAAAAAAAATTAAAAAAGAATAATAAATACACACACATACAAACATATGCAATACATATATTACTGACAAAAACATTTCCAAAATAGATTTTAATATACACAATACATATGTCTATTATGTATATATGTGTATATATACATAATATTATATATATATATATATATACACACACACACACATGTGTGTGTGTGTGTGTGTGTGTGTGTGTCTACATTATATATACCCTATGTGTGTGTGTGTGCATGGTATATATATATATGCACACAGATATACACAATATATACATATAACCTATAAAAATATTTTTAACAATATTTTCTAATATATATAGTATATATATATATATATTAGGTGTGTCTCTAATTATATGTATATACATTCTATATATGTTTTGTATCTATATTGTATATGTATACAAAATATATGTACAATGTATATGTATATAAAATATATGTTTATGTACAATGTATATATACATAAATATATATATTATTTATACATACATATAGAGATACACACTTAATATATAAATATATATACTATGTACATATATCTTGAATAGTTGTATATAGTATATAGTATATATATTACATATATATAGTGCATATATATATATATATATATGCAGTTTATATATATGTCTTGAGTAAATGCATATATACTATGCATATCTTGTATATATGTAAATTTACTGTGTGTGTGTGTGTGTGTGTGTGTGTACATCTTGTATATGCATATACATACTACATTAAATATATACTGAAACAATTAAGTTTTAACATTTTTTTATATGATATTACATACTAGTGAGGCATGTGGTTGACATTTTCTAGATGGCATGATTAAACTCACTAAAATTCAATTATTTTTTATGTTGGTATATTTTTCTTCAAACCTGAAATTTTTATCCTTTTATATTATTATTTTTTTTCAAAACTTTGCACTTTCACCCAATTTTCCAATTACAATATGATTGACATTGATGGTAAAATAAAGTTTTGGACGTGAATAGTGCTTTAAAAAAAATCTAAAATTTAAGGCTGGTTTCAAAAATATGCTCAAAGCCTCAAACTAATGTGTCCATGGATGAGTAGCAATGACTATCGTTGTTAACAACGACCATTGCCAGATCTTCAGAGTTACCATAAATTGAGAAGGTGACACATAAGAAACTCGAGCTCATGGATGAATTCAAACGAGATAGGTCCACACTGGGCCAGCCGAAAAGAGTAGTGACCTGGGAAACAAAGAAGGAAACTTACAAAGCCGTTAGGGAACCAGAAACACAGGAACATAACGTAACCACGGGGAAGGAAACAGATTCAAAGCAAGACGAAGAAAAAAAAATTATGAAACTAACAAAGAAGAAGAAGAAAAGAAAATTGATTTCTTGAACATGGAAGATGTTCTGTTTCCGCAGAAGAATAAGCAAATTAAATGGCTCTAGCTTTGTTCGACAAAAGCGAGCCAATGAACCATGCATCAGCTCCAAATTTTGTAAATTGATTAGCCGGCATTATGAATGCAGACAATTTACTAAAGGTCATCATTCATAGTGATGATCATTGCCACATATCCATGAACGCACTAGTTTGGGTATATTTTTGAAACATGTCTTAAATTTTAGATTTTTTTAAAGCAACTATTCACATCCAAAACTCGTTAAAATAGTCTTTTAAAATCATTCTACCTACTATAATATGAAATATTCTAAACAAAGTCAAGGTCAAAAAATAAAATCTTTAACACACCCCTTTCCATCTCATAATGAACCAAACAATTTTGAAGACTTTTGAATAATTTCTTCTCAATTTTTTTTTCATTTTTTTTTCCTATTGGTACGTAAGCATCAATGAGACAATCCTATTCTATTGGTATGTTTGGTTTGCCGACCCAAACTAGATCAAGCTCAGTTGGATCAATATGGTCAGACCCAAGTTCTTTTTCAACACATTTTGATTTGGTTTATGAGGAGGATTTTTGGTATTATAAGATTGTTGGTATAGAAAACATATTTGTTTAAATTGAGCATATAACCCAAATGTCAAATGATTATTCATGCATACAACATTAATATAACTCTTAATATTGAGTTATATTAAAGTACAAAATTATTTTCTTTTTCTAAAAATTTAACATAGGATAAGCAGAGAGAGAGAGAGAGGGAAAGATAGAAGAAAATCTTTATGCAACTTGGCCATCCTCCTTTGATAAAGTTTAAATTCGTGGTCTTTGAGTTAAATGAAGTAACTTTTAGTGATTGTCATTTGTCTCAACTATAGACATATATCAAACATGAAAGAAAGATATTAGCAATAATTTTTTTTTTGATTTTTGTGAGTTTGCAAGCAAGCTTGCGTACACCTTAACTATTTCGATGGGGAGACAAACCTCACCACATGGCCTAGCCTCAAGGTAAGTCTAAGTAGTGCTTGAACTCTAGACATTATATCCTACGATCACACCACTTTCCATGATCAAACCTGTGGAAACATAAAAAATATTATAAATATTCATTTTCACCTAGTACTTCACAAATAGTTAGTCTTTATATGACTCCTACACATGATAATTTTTACTATTTTATAAGTTTTAACAATATTTTTTCCATTGGGTCAAATTTCTTATTTTAATAAAAATTATAATTTTTATTGCTCAATTTTATAAAATGATTAAATTATTATTTGAGTATGATATTATATGAACACCAATATACTAAATCACATAAAAACTCTAAAATTAAAAATAACTGTCCGCGGATAATAATATGATGATTACTCATTTGGAAAGTCTTTATATTACAATAATATATTAGAGATCATATTTTGATATGATAATAAATATTTTTATTCAATGATAACAACGCTCAGGTTTAAGGCTTATCAAATACACTCTCTTTGACTTTTGGAGATAAGACTATCTAAATGTTATTACCCTCCAAACCTAATATTGAAATGTGAGTTACATATACTAGGTAAGACACTGCTGCTATTAAAATATAATTTGGCTAAATTATTCAGATCTCAAAAAAGAGATTAAAATATTGAATATTCTTTTTGAAGCTTTACTTAACTTTAGAAGAAATTTAAAATAATTCAAAATATCTCTCACATCAATACCATCACAAATTAAAAGTATAGAAAAGAAAAATAAACATCTAATAGACATAGTTAGGACGTTAGGTTAATTCTCTTAAACATATTTTAAAAGATTTTTGAGGTGAGACAATTTAGATAACTAATTATTTAATTAATCAAATACAATCTTTCATATTCTTATAAAACTCAACTTTATTTCAAATTGTTACATTCAAAAGAAAAATGAAAACTTGTGGCACCAAGTGTAAGTTCCTTAATCATTCAACAACCCAAAAAAAATAGATAGTACTCCTATGTAAAAATAAATTATGCATTGATATGACTCAGAATCATTATCAATCACTAATCTTTGATTTCTTTTTAGGAAATTCATCTTCGATTAATGATCCTATAGAGCAACTTGTGATTATTTGAACATCATGTCCCATTAGAACTCAATTTACAACTCTAATTTTATATCACATTATTTCATCTGCTACTTTTGCACTTATTAGATCACACTTTCAAGGTTACCCCATGCAAGTCACTCTATTTGATTCAGTAAGCATGTAGGAAACATGCGATAAAAAATGAGTGTGATAACTACAACATATTACAATATGTATTGACTAATACATATTAGTGAGTGCAAGTATGGAATGAATCTTATTCATACATCAATTACATATTGTGAGAGTTGTGAAGCTACGTAATAGTCCACTAAGCCTATAGAATCTTTCTTACAATCATTTATCCATCAAAGAAAGTCAACCCTAACCTCATAGAAGATCTAGGAAAGAAACTAAACTTTGATAATATTTAGTCTCTTGATCATCCATAACAATTGAAAAAACATAATGGTTTAAATCAAAGTTATCATTCTTAATAAGACATATAACATCATGCAGTTCAATCTTGCAGAAATCTGTTACATTAATCAAGCATTCACCATAAAAATAAACCATGATCATAAGATAGATTAGCCTAATATCAAATCGGTGGATGAAGCCAAGATCATTCGTGTGTGTGTGTGTGTACACATATATATAAATATAGATACATATATATATTTATGCATTCATAAATATTTATATATATGTTTATACATACATACATACATACGTATATATATATATATATATATATATATATATATATATATATATATATATTTATATTTATATATTTATTTATATATTTATTTATTTATTTATTTATTTACATAATTTTTTTATTTATTTGATAGATAATTTGTTACTTGTAGTTAGATGGTTGCAGACGATTCCATGAACATTAAGGTCTAGGATTCAAATTGCTGATCCTCTATGTTTCCATTTGGAGCTTAAAATACATGTTTGAAAACTACAAATCATTAAAAAAGTAGTTTTCTATTTTAGAAAAATTATTTTTCCAATCATAAAGTCGATGTATTCTAGTACACCAAAATTTAAAAACTTTTGATTTTAGTTAAAGGTATCAAAGTGGGCCGGACAGCCCAGACCCAACACGAGGCACGGCTTGACTAAGCCTTGCCAGCTCAATGCACAATTCATCTTGTGCCATGGCGAGCCATGCACGACCCTGCTGCATTGCTCAAAGGCATGATCCAATGACACGATTGTATATTTCCACCGTGCCCCGGAATTGGGTCAAATTTTCGATGTGAACCGATTGGACCAACCCGGACTACCCAATGTCACAAACTCAGTCTTTTTGCTAATCTCCCGTGTGGCACTTAGATAACTTACCCCTTAGATATTACTAAGTCAGCCTTACCCCTGCCTTGCTTGTTATGATTGGCATCTACCCACAACTTGGAAGCGAAGAGAATTTGATAGAACACTTAAAAATAAAAAAAAACAATTTATTGAATAATAAAAAAAATACAAGAAACTCTCAACTTGGTAGTTTACATATGAGGTCACCTCCTCTTTAAATACGTGCATAGGGAAGAGTTTAGAATTTTTGAAGGTTCCATATTAGTCTAGAAAATTCTATTACATATAGCTAAGAGGATTCTAAAATAATCTAGGATAATCTCATTCCTTCCATACAATTGTGTACTTCTTCGGACTCTTCTACAATGTTCCGTATTCTTTGAGTGAGAGTATGACATTCTACCTCACCGATACTACAGACGTCCTCGTCAATTTTTCTGCCTGGAACTGCTCGATCTGTTCTTGAAACTGTCACAAATTATTAGCTGGCTTTAGAGGTGTCAAACGGGCCGGCCCAGCACGGCACGGCCCGTTTTTCCCGTGCCCCGCCGTGCTACCGTGCCGTGCAGGGCACGGCACGGTCACTGTTCCGTGCCGTGCCCGGCACGGCACGGTATTTTATCCCACGGGCACGGCACGGCCCGTGGGCACGGTTCGGACGTGCCGTGCCGTACCCGGCCCGCTCGGGCACGTTTGCTCAACCGGGGTCCGGGTCCCGGGAGCCAAGAGGCTTAGAGGCAACAGCAACACGACGCAACCGGCAACACTATTGCCGGTTGCGTGTTGCAACAGCCAAGCACGGGCACGGGCGCACGGCCCGTGCTTGGCACTTGGCAGTTGGCTTGGCACTTTGAAATAAATTTTTTTTTTAAATTTTTTTATTATTTTTCTGTTTATCTTTATTTAAGTTTATGTAATAAACAAAAAATAAAATTTTTTGTTTAAAAATATTACATTTAAAATTAAATGTAAGTATGTAAAAAAAAATTAGAAAATTTATTTTTTTTTTCAATTAAGTTTAGCATTTTTTAATATTATAATGTATTAATTAAATATTAAGATTTAAAGTTAATAAATTTTAAAATAATATTTAAATCTCAAATTAATAATTAAATACATTAAGTTAGTAAAAATTTTAATGAAAAAAAATTTAAACTACGCAAATAAAAATTACCATTCATGCTTTTGAAACCAAAACTCCGAAAAAAAAAGTATAAGTTTCAACTTCAACACAACGTATAATACAAAGTACAAACAAAGCGTATAAAAAATAAATATATCGAAAAAAAAGAGCAGATGAGCATCAATCGTCAAGCGGCATATAATGAGAATCATCAGCCGCAACATCAAGATCAGTATCATATGGGTCATCATCATCGGTAATCAGCTCCTCCGCCATCGTAGTGGATGTGGATGCGACTGCAGTGTCTGTCACAGTCCCAGCTTCAGCACGATCACTGATGCTAAATCTCGAATCCTCCCAATCCTTCAAACATGCCAAGGCCTCAACCATATCTGGACGTAATCTCGATCTCCTATCCGAAATCACGTTCACTGCAACAGAAAAAGCAGACTCCGATGCTACGCTCGACACCGGAGGAGTCAGTAGATCCCGTGCCATCCTAGATAGCACGGGATAGGCGGACTCATATGATTTCCACCACTGTAATAAATCAAGATTCTTATTGTCAGATGGTGATAGGATTGAGCAGTAATCGGTATCTAAGTACCGAGACAGCTCGCTCCTATGTGAAGGTCCACCCCTACGTTTCCCCCTCGCTAGGTTAATGGAATATGGGTCATCTCCGAACAAGGTATCAGAGTCCGTACTCACAGTCTCAACACCACCACCACCATACCTAGTATCGTAGTATGTGAACAGGTCTGTCAACTTCTCGTAAATGAACCCTTGAGGTGGCTCTTCCAGGTTCATGCACGAGGAAATGAAAGTCAGGGTGTTTTCAACCCCTTCCACCTTAGCCCTAGGGTCCATGCATGCTGCGAGGCAATAAAGAGATGGAATGGTGGACCAGTACTTCAGGTACTTGGTCTCCATCTCTGCAACCATAAGGCTGAGCGTCGGGTCCGCTCGATACATCCTAAACATGCTACTAATGTTGCATATGCAACGGAGTGCAATGCAAGTGGTGGGTGTATAAACCGACGAACACATGTTCGTCGTGTCATAAAATATCTTCAGGAATTTCATAAATGAAATTCCTGAAGCCCAGTCAGTGTCGTCAATAATAAGTTCGCCACTCTTACTATTGACGTAGTCGGATATCACGTGTTCGTATCCAACACATGATTCCAACATCAGGTACGTGTAATTCCAACGATGTCTCACATCAGATTGGAATTTCTTCTTCTTAAGATTCGCAGACAAACAGAGATTACCAAACTCTTGTAGTCTGCGAGGAGTGCGAATATACTTGAGTGCATTGCGTATATGTTCCAACGCGGTGGAACACACCTTCATACCCGCTTGAACTATAAGGTTAATAACATGACACATGCATCTGACATGAAATATCTCTCCTAAAGGTGCGTCTCTAATATTCCTAACAAACATATTGATCGCTACTCCATTATTCGCAGCATTATCGAAAGTGACACTAAAAATTTTATTTTGAATTTTATATTCCCTAAATATTTTCATCATACACTCAAAAATGGCCGGGCCATCATGAGGATGAAGAATCTCAGTGAATCCTAATATTTTTTTATTTATTGTCCAGTTTGAATCGACATAATGACTCGTGATACATGCATAAGAAGAATCATCGTGACATGTCCATATATCGGACGTCACGGACACCACTCCACTAAATGCCAAAAATTCATTAATTATTTTTTGTTTTTCTAACTTATATATCTTTAGTATGTCACTCCTAGATGTGGACCTAGGAATCCTACGATAGGATGGCTGAAAATAAGTCTGCATGATGCGGACTACCCTCGGATCTTCCGAAAATCTGATCGGAAGACCCATCAATGTGATGAGCCTGGCCATGCCGTCCCTACCCAACTCGTTGGAGTATACGAAGGGACTAAACTTTGAGACTGAACTCGATCCAGTCTCAAAAAATGTAGTGCCAAGTTGGGTTTGCCTAGGATCTAACGGTCCATGTTTTTTGGAGCATATTTCAGAATGCCTCTTTAGGTGCCCAGTCCCACATGTACTCTTGCATGTTAAAAGTCGCATACAATATTTGCACTATGCCATTTCATGTTCCTCACCCCTAACATCTAATTGTGTTATGATTTTAAAATGTGTCCAAACTACAGAAGTCCTCCTAGTTTTTTGTTTTTTAGAACTTTGGGCTGACATGACAGGAGAAACCAAAGTTTCAGGAGCCACGGACGTTTGTGTAACACTAACATTTTCATTTTCCAAATTTAAATATGTGTTAGGTGAATTCGTCATTTTTTTTTTCGTACGTTTTTCTAGAGAGAGAAGATTTAGAGAGAGAAAATAAAACAAAAAGTAAATTATATTACCGGGTAAAAGCAAAGAGGTCTCTCACGTGAAAGATGCACCGAAGCCCGCAGGAAGCTTTGAAGTTCAAAACTCAAATTGAGTTTCACGAAAATTCAAGCCGAAATCAATAAAACGAGGGCCGAGCGAGAAAAGCACGGTTTATGTGAGAGAGAGAAAAAATTGAGAGGATTAATGTTTTTGAAAAACATAAATTCTATAGGGAGGGGGGTAGATTATATAGCCTAAAAAAAGTTTTGTTTAAAAAAAAAATTATTTTTTTATTATTTTTTTGAATTTTTTATTAAATTTAATGGGCAGAATCACGAGGACCGTCGGATTCTGCCCCCTAGCCGTTGGCGTCGAATCCAACGGCTGAAAATCGATCTACGTTTGAAATTTTTTTTTTTCCCGTTATTTTTTTCATTTTTCTCGGTTTTCGGCGGAAAAGACCGCGGGTCGGGTCTGTTTGGACCCGACCCGCGGTCTTTTTTCCGGGGGGGCCATGGTGCTGGTGGTTCGAGCACGAGTCACGACTCAGTGAGTCGTGACTCGTGACCGTGAGTCGCGACTCACGAGTCAGTGCTCAGTGGTCACGCGGTCACGCCACGGCACGCGTGGCACTGGCGGCGTGCCACGCGTGCCTGCGGGACCGGCACGGGATGGACCCGTGCCGGCGTGCCGTGCCTAGGCACGAGCCGTGCCGGGCCAGGCACGGCACGGCTCGTGCCTTGCTTCGACCGGGCACGGCACGGGCCCGGGCACGGTTTTTTAACGTGCCGGGCCGGCCCAGGCACGGCCGAACCGTGCCGTGCCTCGTGCCGGGCCGGGCCGGCCCGACCCGTTTGACACCTCTAGCTGGCTTTCAACTAGCTTTACTTTCTGGTAGTCCCCTCCATTTGACTAAATATTCCTTGTTGGGCCAAAAGTTGATCATCCTTATGTCCCGATCTGCCCTGGTGTAATCCACCTCCTTATCATAAAAAGTCACTACTATTGGGGGCGCCCTCATAGAGACTACTTGGTTTGGATCTTCCTTATCTTCGTGATAAGACTTTAGATTGTTAACATGGAAGACATGATAAATCTTCAACCTTGGTGGTAACTCAACTTTGAAAGATACCTTACCAACACGTCCAAGTATAGGAAATGGTCCTTCATACTTCCTCACAAGTCCCTTGTGTACCTTTTGGAGAGACTTGAATTGTTGCGGTAGAAGTTTAATAAGCACTAAATCTCCAACTTGAAATTTTACATGTCTTCTTTTCTTGTAAGCTCATTTCTTCATCCCCTTAGCATTCTTCCTTTAGAATGAGCGTGCTATGTCAGCTTGCTCATACCATCTCTTAGCAAATTTTAAGTTGCTGGACTCCTCCCTGTATATCCTCTGGCTAGGGTGTGAGGAGTCATTGGTTGTTCTCCCATGACTATCTCGAATGAACTCCTCCCAGTTGTCTCACTTCTCTGTAAATTGTAGGAGAACCGAGCTACATCTAGCAATTTAGCCTAATCAGTCTGATTGGCACTCACAAAGTGCATCGAGTACCGCTCTAGAAATGCATTCACCCGTTCTGTATATCCATCAATCAGAGGATGAAAGATAGTAGAGAAGTGAAGTTTAGTGCCCATGAGTTTGAAGAGCTCCGTCCAAAACTTTCCAGTAAAACATGGGTCACGATCACTAATGATAACCTTCGGTGGCTCCCAATACTTACCATGTTCTTAAGGAATTCCTTGGTCGTCTCTATTGTGCAATCTTTAGGAGTTGCTATGAATGTATCATACTTTAAAAATCGATTCACTACCACTATGATAAATCCATTTTCCTCAGACTTGGGTAAGCCGATAATGAAGTCAATAATGACACTTTCTCAAGGTTGATCTGCTATAGGTAGTGGATCTAGCAGTCTCTTGGGCAAATGTAGCTCAACTTTATCTTATTGGCACACAAGATAAGTCTTTACATATGTCTTCACATTATTCCTTTTCTGTGTCCAGTAGTAGACAGACTCTAGTAGTGCCCTTGTGCGTCATTGCCCTGGGTGTCCATCTTTTTTGGGGTCATGACACTCATTGATAAGATTCTTTCTAATACTTTCTCACTTTGGCACATAAAGTCGTTTTCCTTTTGTGTAGAGCGAATCATCATCTACCCAAAACCACCTAGTCTTTTCCTCGTGAACCATTGTGATAATATTCTTGGTCATTGCATCATGTTGCAACCCCTCCTTTATGAGATCCACCATCTCTCCTTGGGGCTGACTAGTCATCGATGCTAGCTCCGCTTTGTGGCTCAAGGCATCAGCTATGTGATTGGCTATGCCTGGCTTGTACACAAATGTGTAGTCAAACTCTGTCAAAAAGTCTTGCCACCTTGCTTGCTCGGGACTTAGTTTCTTCTGAGTCTGAAAATAGCTAATAGCAATATTATCTCTCTTCACTATGAAGTGTGATCCTAACAGATAGTATCTCCACGTCCGTAAGCAATGGATGATTACCATCATCTCCTTCTCTTAAATAGTGTATCGCTTCTCTCTATCATTGAGCTTGCAGCTTTCAAAAGCTATGGGACGTTTATCTTGCATAAGAATCCCTCCAATGACAAAGTCAAAAGTATCAGTATGTACCTCAAACATCTTAGTGTGGTCAAGTAGTGTCAATACCAGCTCCTTCATTATAGTCTTCTTCAAGTCTTCAAATGATTGCTGGCATTTTTCATCCCATGTCCATGTCTTATCCTTCTTGAGAATGTCTGTTAATTGAGTTGTTTTTGATGAGCATCACTTGATGAACTATTGATAATAGTTAACTAGGTCCAAGAAAAATCTTAGTTGTGGCACCTTAGTAGGAGGATCCCATTCCTGAATTGCTTTGATCATGCTTTCATCCATTGTGAGATTGTCATCCTTGATGTGATGTCCCAAGAAGTTCACATTCTCAAGGGAAAAGAAACATTTCTCATTCTTCACATATAACTCATTTTGTCTTAGTAGCCGGAACATTTTCCTTAGATGATTAACATGCTCTTCCAAGGTGTTGCTATATATAAAAATATCATCTAGATATACCACCACAAATTTATCCAAAAAAGAATGAAATATCTTATTCATCAAAGTACAAAATATAACAGGTACATTAGTAAGACCAAAGGGCATCACTTGGAACTCATAAGGGTTATACTTTGTCACACACGTGATCTTTGCATCATCTTTTTAGCTATTCTTACTTGGTAGTACCCCGATCGAAGGTCCAACTTAGTGAAGTACCGTGCTTCACCAAATTGGTCAAATAAATCAATAATAAGAGAAATGAGAAATATTCTTGACCATTACTTTGTTGACACATCATGCTTCTTTTGGAATAAGATCGACATACCATATGGAGCCTTAGATGGTTGGATGAATCTGACATTCAACAATTCATTTAGTTATCTTCTTAATTCATCCAACTCCATGGGTGTCATCCTGTAGGGCCCCATGGTAGGGTGTTTTGCTCTGGCTCAAACTCGATCCTGTAATCTTCATCCCTCCTAGGTGGGAGCCTTTTGGGTAGCTCCGGTGACATTATATCTTTGAATTCATCTAACACTTTCATGGGCATATAATTTCTCATAGGGCCACTAGGGTCTTCCTTAAAGGTCACCAAGTAGGCCAATTCATTCTTTTTCAACCCCTTCTCCAATTGTATAACCGACAACATAAGTATTTTAGCTTTACCTACGATGATTATGGGAACCGTGCATGGAGCCCCCTCTTCTAAGATAGCCATCAAACATAGAAAATGTATGGACACAACTTTTACCTAGTAAAAAAAATTCTTCTTGATCACTATCTTGAAATCATCCATTGGTACTACCGTAAGGTTAACATTGCATTCCCAAGGCCTAATATTCATGGTCACCCCGCGAGCTATTCCGTGTGTTGGCTTGGCAACAGAGTTTACTACCTTGAACCATCCTACTT
This sequence comes from Sapria himalayana, assembly GCA_029783825.1. NCBI lineage: Eukaryota > Viridiplantae > Streptophyta > Magnoliopsida > Malpighiales > Rafflesiaceae > Sapria > Sapria himalayana. Next base: position 480,099 of record JAREIK010002134.1, read on the forward strand.
CATTGGATGTTGGGAGTTTGAGTCTCCTTGCCTCCTTCTTTGAGAACGTTATGTGTGATACCGGTATCTATCATGGCCTTAGTAGACATCCAATTCACTTTGGCCTCCATGAATATGAGTCCCCTACTTTGAGACTTTTTCCTTAGCTTGCTTGAACTTGATGGCATTTAATAGCTTCATTGACCCCATGTGAGAGGCATCATCCTCTTGTTCGATCTCCCTCTCGATCATGGCATTTAGACCCTTTCTTTTAGAACATTCTCGTGCCCAGTGTGGCCCATCGCACAGATAGCAATTGATTTTTAGCTTGAAATTCCTGTGTTTATCCCCACCGTTGCCTTCTTTGTTAGTAGAAGTCACACTTGATCATTCCTTAGCATTATAGCTTTTGTATCCCATGTCTCTCACACATTTGGCATGACTACCCTTAAAAAATGAATTGGTTTGATAAAAGTGTCTCATTCGAAAATCTATGAGTGACTATGCTACTACCATGGTCATGACTAAGTCTTGGACACCATGTCTCACGAATTCTTGCTCGGCCCAGCCTAGCATGTTTTTCATAAAATTGAAGAGGAATTCTTTCTCATTCATATCAGGAGCCTCGAGCATCAAGGAAGAGAACTCCTCGACATAGTCCCGAATAGATCTCATGTGATATAGATACCTGATCTTTCTACGAACTATGTATCTCACATCTTCTGGATAAAACTACTTTTTTTTTTCTCTTGAAATCGACTCATATGTCTATGGTGTATGTCTCTCTTTCTATCTTCATAAATTTTCAATGCCACCATAGAGTTGCATTATCAGTGAGATAAAGAGTAGTAGTGCGTATCTTTGTTGCCTCATCAGTTAGTGATATTGCATCAAAATATCTCTTCATTTGCTACAAATAGTTATCTAGCTCATTAACATTCCGTTTTCTCATTAAAGTGTAAGGCTTTGGCACATCCACCCTTTGGGCCTCATGAGTGGACATAACCCGAGCCGACAATGATATCATGTAGATTGTCACTTCTTGTTTCAGCTCCTCCTCATGATTGGTCAAGACCTCCATCCTTGATTCTAAGCTAGTGAGCATGTTTATGACCTTCAAAAACTCCTCATGCGACACAATTGGAATCGGCGAGCCTTGAATTCCCTCTTAAAGGTCTAGGATCTGCATCTTGATATCGTCCATGATCTTCTCCATGCTTTACTTCATGAGATCGGATCCCTCTTTGGTATCTGTCAAGACGATCTCTAACTGGGTCACTCGACTGTCCAAGCTTGTGAGATCATGAGACTTATCCTTATTTCCTCTTCCCTTAGCGGGAGGGTCAAGGTCTTTTCCTTGAACTTGCTCGATAATTTCCTCCAAATGAGAGTTCGACATCATATCTACCAAGTTACTCTCACACGTTGCAACTAGATGTGTCAACCAGGTCGGGTCGGCCCGGCCCGACATGAGGCACGGCACGATTCGGTCGTGCCTGGGCAGGCCCGGCATGAAGATTTCCCGTGCCCAGGCTCGTGCCATGCCCGACCACGGCACGATCGTGCCGTGTCGTGCCGAGGCCAACCAGATCTCGTGTCGTGCCTGGCCCGGCACGGCACCGTGGCCCATTAGCACGGTACTGTGCTGAAATCAATTTGTTTTTTAAATTACGGTTATGGGGGCACCGAAACCCTAATTTTTTTTAAATTAGGGTTTCGAGCACGCCAAAACCCTATTATTTAAAATTAGGGTTCGGCCCGACCAGGCCGAATCCGGCGAATCGTGTCGTGGGCCCGTGCCGGGTTGAACCCCCACAAAACCGTGCCGGGCCAAGCCCGGCACGGTACAGTAACCGTGCCATGCCTAGCCCGGCACAAAAGCACGGTCGGGCCTGAAAAAAATGAGACGGGCCACCCGACACATTCCGTTTGATACCTCTAGTTGCAACCACACACCTCTGATACTAACTATCACAGAGTTAGTCTTTTCGCTAAGCTCTCGTATGGTACTTAGACAACTTACCCCTTAGATATTGCTAAGTCAGCCTTACTTTCATATTTCTTGTTATACTTGGCGTCTACCCATAACTTGGAAGCAAAGAGAATATGAGAGAACAGTTGAAAATCAAAATATTTTATTTAATAATAAAATTTTACCAGAAACTTTCAACTTGGTGATTTACAAATGAGTCTACCTCCTCCTTAAATACATGCATAGGGAAGGGTCTAAAACCTTTGAAGGTTCCCTATAATTCTAAAAAATTATATTACATATATCCAAGAGGATTCTAGAATAATCTAGGATAATCTCCTTTCTGCCATACAAATATAGATTTCTTCGGAATCTTTAGAACGTTCCGTATTCTTTAAGTGAGAGTGTGACACCAAGCTCTTGTGACCCATCAGGGTCGAGCACGTGCCTCACTTCGCCTCGTATGACCCTCAGCCCTCACCCGATTCTAGAACCTTCTGGAATCGTCGAGGTTGAACCTACCTAACAATCCAAAAAAAATGTGTTTGGGTTAAGATGCATCTGGCTGTAAGATGGACCCCCAATGGCTAGAGCAAAAAATTCGACGACTATCAGGTTTATGCCTTAAAAAATTATAAAAAATTCAAAATTTTTTTTTTTTAATCTTTATAATATCTATATATATTATCTTCCTCACTTCTCAATCCCACACCTCACACACACACTCTCCCTCTAATCCCCTTTCTTGTTCTTTATCCTTGGCCCTCTCTCGTTCGAGCATTCAGCATTCAGCTTTCAGCTTTCCTATCGCCTCACATTCTCAAAACTCAAGTGTGGACTACAGACATCTAATATCAAACATCAGCTTCAACAATCAGCATTCCATAAAAGGCCAAAGAGGTATTATTTTTAAAATTTTATTTAGTTTTAAAATATTAATTATTATTAATAATTTCATATCAAATATAATTTTATTTAAAAAATAAAATTTAGAATATAATAAATAAACTAATAAAAAACTAAAATAATAAATAGTACATTTAATGATGAGAATAAGATTAATATTAACGTAAATATTAATAATTTTAATATTGATAATGAAAATCCTACGAAAAAGTTTGAGGCCGTCGAAACTTTATTTTCTCACATTATCTCAACCCAAATATCTAAAAAATAAAATTTTATAAAAATTCTAGTGTAAACTCGCTGTAATATTATACAAAATAAAAATATTAAGGATATCGATAAATTATCAAAACATAGTAAATATTATAAAAAGTTATTAACCTATAGGAATGCTGAAACTGTGCACCAAAAAAGACATGTCGAATAATACACCAACAAATACCATGTATTAAATCCAAGACAAACCCAACTGAGCGGTGAGATTTGAAGTTAGATATATTTTAGCTTCTATGTTGACTACCTTCATATACTGCAACATGTTAGATATGAAAAATATAGTCAAACTAATCACCAAATGAGTCTTCCGATTAGATTTTTGAAAGATTCAAGAAAAGTCAGTATCATACAAATCTTTTTGTCCTCATGATAATATATCTAGGAATAACATACTAAAATAGTATAATTTTAAAAAATAAATAATAACTAATAAATTTAGAGAATATAATAATGGGATATCTATGACGTTCGATATCTAGACTATTCGTGATAATGCATCTTATGCATACCTCACCGCCCACTATATAAATTTTAAATAAATATTAAATAAAAAAATATTAAAATTTTTAGATATTTTTTGTCCTCATAATGGCTCGACTACATACAAGTCCATAATAAAAATTTTTATAGAATATAATATTTAAAATAAAATAAATAATATTACATTTGATAATGTATCTAATAATGGAATAGCCATTAACATGTTTATTATGACCATTAGAAATGAATTATTAAAAGATATTTTTCACGTTACATAATATGTCATAACATTAACCTCATAGCACACGAAGGAATGAATATTGTTTCTCTCATTTTAGAAAAAATATGTAACTCACTAAAATATTTTCAAACGCCTAGAAGACAAGACTTTTATAGTCTTTATTTATCTACGTGTTTCATGAAAAAAAATTCCAAATTGATGTGAAATATTACTAGAATTACACATAACTGATGTTGAATTAGCGAGACAAAAACAAAGAGATGAACTATCAAATTAGAGAAAGTTATCTCGGTACTTAAATATCAATTACTACTCAATATTATCACAAATCAATAATAAGAACATTAATATTTTACAATGATGAAACTCATATGAATCCACATATCTTGTGCTATTTAAAATGACACGGGATCTACTGACTTTTTCAATGTCGAGCACAGCATCAAAGTTTATTTTTTATATTACAGTCAATGTGATTTCAAATAGAAAATCAAGATTACGATCAAATATCATTGAGACACTAACATACATGAAAGATTGGAAAAATTCAATGTTGGTCATTTATGATCGAGATCATGCTAGAACAAAAGTAGAGAAATTTGCTAGCTGATGATAACTCATGGGACTGGAAAGGATGAGCCCACCTGTAGTGATACCAATAAATACTCATGCAATGATGATCAATTACATATTCATATGGGTTGACATTGAGATTAAATCATTGAAGCAATTGAGCTTGTTGCATTGTTATTATTATGATTGAGATTGACAATGTTTATTTTATGTTGTTATTATAATTTGAGTTATGATTTTGTATTATTTTATTAATTTTTTTAATTGAATGATGAATAAATAATTAATATATTTTTTAATATTTTTTGTGATTTATACCAACTTGATAAATAATATAATATAATGTTACACTCACAACTCATAAATATTAATTTAAAATATAAAATTTATAATAAAAAATTTAAATAATTTATCCACGATTCCAAAACCAAGACGATGAGTCGAGTGCGACTGTGTGAGTCAGTCTTGGACTCAAACTCAAAGTCCTAGCCTCCTAGAACCTAGTTATGCTAGGGTTAGCCGGCTAGGCTAAGCTGGAAATCTAGGCTCGAACCAGCCTGACTCGACATGGCCCAGCACGACCCAACACGAATTCAGCCAAACTTAAGCACATGTCGTATTGAGCCGGCCAGAATTGAGTCTTGTCATGCCGGGCATGGCACGACTCCCATAGCATGTCATGCTAGGCACGACAAGGTGGCCCAATTGTGCCACCAAAAACCAGGCATTGCCAGCACGGCCAGCCCATTTGACACCTCTAATTTTAGTACATTTTTTTAAAGTAAGAAAATATCTTTTTTTATTATTTTATGTTTGATACACTAAAATACAAATCCCTAAAATATATGTATTAATTCATACCAAAATAAATAGGAATTACAATGACTAGAAATATACTTAAGTGTGTTCACTTTTAATCATTTTAATTTTCTCAAATAAACTATACTTGCTATTTTATAAATTTACATAAATATAACAAAAAATAACTTGCAAAAACATAGGCATATAAGTTAAAAAAGACCAGCGATGAGAACAACAAAACATCTAAATTCATGAGTATTAACATGATTAAATATTTAGATATCTAAATGAATTAAAATGAATAAACCTCTATCATGAGCTATATCATGAAAGCTTTTATATATTTGTTTAGGTGATATGCTTTGTAACTAAGAAATGAGATTTAATTCATGTCTCAATCCATAAAAATTTATTTGACTCATAAAAATTATTACAATGTGATTGAAAAAGAAACAAAAATAATCAATCATCTAAAAAAATATTAACAATAAAACAAAACATATAGAATAACTAAAATAAAAAAGAAAGATTTGTTATTTGTAACATCATCATTTACTCCTCAATCGATTACTCAAGAGTCTGAAATAAGAAAATACAAAATAATAATAATAATAATAATAATATTTTGAGGTGGTAATACATTTTTTTTCTTTTTCATTTTTTGATTGACTTAACAAGAAGCTTATGTCATTGTTCTTTAGATGTTCAAATTGAATTTGTAGAAAGACAATCTATTAACTCATGTAAGATCTATTATTTATTTACATGCATCAAGGTGTTCACTAAAAGGGGGATCTCCTACCTCTCAATCTATCTTTACTCGTGATCTTTATCTATCTATCACTAAAAGAATACTACAAAAAGGCACAAATTTATCAAGTATTTTCAATTCCTAAATTTTGGCAGTCCTAAAAAAACATAAAAAGAGACTTCAACCTCACAAATCATCAACCAAGTATTAAAAAGATAATAAAAGTATCTAAAACTTATAGGAACTCTATAGAACATACACCCCTCAAGCCATACTAAACATAGATTACAACATAAAAAAACAATTGAAAACAAATAAATTAAATATAATAATCTACAACATTGGACAATAGATGGAGGGAAAGATGATTCTTGATCTATTGTGTCAAATCATCCAAATTCTTAATATAATTATCAAGGTAATCAAGTAAAAAAATTATAGGAATGTGTACCAGAAGCTCCATAATTGTAGCAAAGTCAACTCAATCTACTCTGATTCAATTTTGGCCTAAACAAGATAAGTCATAAATAATCACCAAAAGAAATTCACATAGACAATATGAATCTGAGGAACAACAAAAATTGCAACATTTCCCCATTAAATTAGCAAAAATATGAAATCAAAAAAAAACTTTAGAATTAATTATTCTTAAAGACAAAGATACCAAATGAAAAAAGAATGCCTTGACGATGTAATGGTTAAAGCAAGTTATTATTAGTATATGCAGCTTGAGCAGCACAAATATAGTGAGTCATTATTTTAATGTTATGAAACCATATTGAAATAAAAATTAAAATGTAAAATCAATGAATATATAATTTTATTCACTGATATGAATAATTATGTGTGCAATTACACAAATCCAATAACAAACATTTTTAATCTTATATGAACTCTAACATTAAAAACATTTATGCGAGAATAATATCATGATTAATGAATACATGGGAATTCATTATTTGCATGCACCTATTACATGTCATGCTTTGGTACAATAACAAACATCTTCGTTCAAGATCAGTTGGTCTCAAAGTTGAGCCTTATTAGATACATCTATCCTTCTAAAGATAGCATGATAATAACCTCTCCCAAACATTATGCTAGAGTATGAGTATTATGCATTGTGGTAAAAATGGATCGGGTGGCCAAATCCATGGCCAAATCCACTTTTTGTGGCACGAGCACTGCATGACTGATAGGACTCATGCTTGGCAGATGAACAATCTAGCCCACAACACGACTCATGCAGTGTCGGGCCTATTATCTAGGCTCGTATGCAAAACTAAATATGTCACAACACGAACTAACACAACAACCAAATAAGTCCAAACCCAACTTATTTCCAATTCAATGATTGTAGTGCACGTGCTTCAATTTAAAAGTTTCCAAATTGGTAGCCCATGCACTTCACGTGCCCTAATTTAAATTAAAATTGATAATATGTTGGGTTCGAACTAAAGCCGGGCTAACCCGATGCAATAAATTAAAAAAAATATATTTTTTTTTAAAATATACAATTACTTAGTAGCTATTCCACATTGCCAAATACTACCTGCCTTGGGTTACATGGGATGTCGCCTGGCATGCACATGCGCATGCATGACATGGCGAATAAATTATTTTTAAAAAATTAGCTATGTAGCCATTCCCAAAGTGTTGGATTTGAAGACATTGTTGTGCATATGATTTAATGAACAAAAAGTTATATCTAATTTTAAAAGTAATAAATAATTTTGTAAACTTTAAAAAATTTCTATAAATAGATATTTTTGTATTTTTATTCTCTACCTCAACTAAAACCATCTCCTTTCTTCCCCCTTATTGTAGTTATCTCTCTCTCTCTCTAAAAATCTTTCAATTTATTTCTCTTAATTTTTTTTGCATTGGATTATAACGTTTGTAGTAGACTTTTTTCATTATTTATTATAATTTATAATTGATAACATACAACATTCCATCTAACAAATCACAATCAATATCTATGAAATTATGATTGCAAATCTATAAAGTTACAAGTTATGTGGATACTATTCATTTTTTTAAATACTAGATAATTAAAATCACCTCTTTTACTCTTTTACCTCTTCAAAAAATATTAATCAATGATTATAATGAAAATGAAATAAATATTATAATTGAGTTTGATATAAATAATAATAATCAAAATAAAAAAGTCCGAGATTAGTTTATTTCTCAGCCATAGGTCAGCCCAAACACCTAGAAAATCTAGTTTACATAAATAAACATCTTAAATTTTGAATTATATTACATTAAAAAAAATAAAAATGTAACAAAAAATACTAAATTTTGACATAATATAAGTATTATAAAAATTATATAAGTAAAATTAATAGTGAAAATAAACACCTTAAAAAATATACCAAACAATATAAAAAAAATATATAATATATTAGATCATACACAAATCGACATTGATAAAGAAATCATTAAACTTAGAACACTTTCAAGTTCAATGAACTCATTTATTCACCACAATAAATTTATTAAAAATTACCAGAATAATTGATAGTACAAGTCTTCATTTTAATAAATACATTCATTTTATAAAATCTTTCATCCTCATAATCATTATGACATATATAAGAATCTGTTAAAAAATTTTATAAAATATAAAATATGAAATATAAAACAAAATTTATAATATAATATGTAATAAAATTTCAAATAATATTATCACAATGAATATATTAGTAAAAACTATTAGATATGCTTCTCTAACTAAAATTTTTTATGATACATATATATGTCAAAATAAATTTAATAGTACATGTATGCTTAAAATAAATTCATAATTATTAAAATAAATTCATAATTATTAAAATAAATTCATAATTATCAAAATAAATTCAAAATATATAAAAAATTTTAAGATATCCAATAAATTATAATAATTTTATAGTATATTTAAGTCTGTATGTTAAATTCAATACTTTTGATATTGAATTCATGTGTTAATACTAATATTTTTTGTTTCATTTTGTTATTAATAAAATTAATAAAATAATAATTACTAAACCAAATTAAAATATAATTTTTTTTTGTAATTAATTAAATTGTTTTATGATACACCATACTTTTAAAATCTAAATATATCCTTACAATTTGTAATTCATATTAATATATATGTAAAATGAACAGTGTCATTAATTAATATAAAGAACATATATATTATTTACATAATAATTGAGATTGAATTATATATATATATATATTTAAAATATTAAGCTAATATTTTATCTCTTTATTTCTTAATTTTTTATATGAATCTTAGATTTAAGACTAATAGAATAGAAACTATCAAGAAATACATATGCAATTGCATTAACCAGCAAGTTTATATAAGAAACTACCAACAAAATTTATAAATAATTAAAAATTTATTTAAATATTATGTTATGTTTGAGTGACATATATATGTATCACAAAATAAACATAATAACATAAGCAAGTTTAAAATTAATTTCATTCTCTTTAGAACAAATCCAAGAAAAAATTAAATTTATTACAACATCCAACAAACTACAAAAATTTTATAATAAATATAAGACAATAAGCCGAAAAAAAAATTCTTACAAAATATCAAATATCATTGGAATTCAATATATATGATATTAGATTTATATGTTATTATCAATATGTTATATTCAAATTTATTAATATTAAAATTAATGAAATAATAATTAATAAATCAAATTAAAATATAAAATAATTTTCTTTTTAAAAATTTATAAAAAATATTTATGATACGATAAAATTTTATCAATCTTTATAAACTCTTACATTCTATATTACACTTAAGTACATATATAATATTAATAATATTTTTAACTAATATATTTAAACATTAGTTAAATATACATTCAACTTTGTTAATACACATTGGTTACACAGTTATCATAATTGAAAAAAAATTATTTAAAATATTGAATTACCTTTCTATCACTTTATTACTTAGATATCTATATTAATATCTTAGAGTTAAAATCAAAAGAATAAAAAATATTATGAAATACATATATAATTGTTATAATTGACTATAAAAAACAAAAAAAAAAATCTATAAAAAAGTAAAAATTTTATTTAAATATTATTTAAAAAATATGTTAATTTTAGGAAAATTTCACATAAGAAATTTAATATCACATTTAAAAATAATAACTTATCCATTCAGCTATCTAAAAATAAACAACGAAATAATTTAATGAATAGGTAAAAACTATTGAGATATTTAGAGACTAATTAATACTTCATTTTATCCAAGAATAATATAATAAAATTAAATATATTAAGTTGATAAAAATTATTAAAATTCATTTTTTTCAATTTTATTTTAAATTATCATGTAATCTATTAACTTTTTTGATGTCTGATATAATATCAAAATCTATGTTTTCTATGACTCAATATTATTTTAGATAATAATATAAAACTATAATCAAATATTATAGAAATTCTATCACATTAAATGATTAAAAAAAATACACTAATAGATCTTCAAAATCAAGCAAAAACAATACAAATTGATATGATTATCCAATAGTTACAATAATAAGCATTGCATTACATTTATGGCCTTAATATTTTTTATATTGTTAATTTATATTGAGTATATATGTTATGTACTGTTATATATATATATATATATTTTATATTGCATTTTAATTCACATTTCAATTTTAAATTAAAGAAATTATTTTAATGCTAGTTTTTTTTAAATTTCATAATCTTAAATATTACATCATAGGATATACTCAACTATAGGATATTACCTATACGATATACTCAACTACAGCCTATGGGCAAGCTTCCCTGCATTGACAGCACTACAGCTTGCACTATAGACAACAAAGGCACCAGAAGTCAGTAGGTAACAAAAGTTGGAGTGCAACCCCAGCATGCTGGCACAGCCCAAAGCCCATGGTGCCTAGCCTAGCCAGGGCACCTAGTTCACACCCAAGTTAGTTGTGGCTGCATTGCTCCGCACCCAGTATATTCTAGGCTATGAGTGTACTGATTTAATTTCAGATCTACCCGACCCAATTTGAAACCAGGCCCATGCTTGGCCAGCCTGAATTCCAGCCCTGCCAGCACGACAAGTCATTCAAACCTTGCCGTGTGGGCACTTTTGGGCCACCCAAAACCAAGTCATGCCAAGTTGGCACTAGCACAACCCATTTTTTATCTATACTCATGCATCAGGTTCGACATCCAAAATGAATAACTATGATACAATACAACGATAACATAACTAACAAAAGACCATACCCAGTGGACAAGACTTTTTCTTAGCACAAAGTATGATAAAATTTAATATCATGATGGTCTCACCCTCAAAATTTAGAAAAATTGTGTCAAATAAATTTCAAATAGTTATCTTTTGTTTCCACCTTTTTGGAAACAAATATGCATGTGCAATGCTGATCCTCAAACTAAGTGAATATTTTGACAACAAATGACCAGAGAAGCCAAACAAGAACGAAACAAATAGATTACTTGTCTGCAGCTGAGCACAGAAAGAAAGCAGTTAGCTTTGATACAGATTCACAGCACCTTCAGCAATGAGAAAGCCAATCAGGTTCTTAGCAGATCAATCCAAACCCAAAAATGAAGCATAATCAATATCCTGAAGGGTAATTTTCCCAATATATAACTCGCCTATGTGAGAAGAACATAATGAAATGCACTTTCTATCCACACATTTATGAATCTTGCCCATCCCATGAACCCAGTTTTCCCCCTTCACCAATAGCTCATTCTGATTGACAACATTCTGCACTAGCCTTACACGATACGTGATGGTATCAGTTTGATCACAAAAATGAGCAGCACAAGAACGCAGAGGCTCATTGGAAGCCAATCTGATAAGTACCAGAGACAAAGCTCCATCAACAGGTTTTGGATCAGAAAGATTTTTATCTCCCATCATCTTCACCTCCTTCTCCTTTGGAAAGTGCACTTCTCTACTTCCATTAGCACCAGTGACTTTCAAATCCTTGGTGAAATGCTTCATGGCCTCACGTTTTGTTGCCTCATGCTTCTCTGCTAATGTCAATATACAAGAGAATCGCAGGTGATAAGAAACAATAATTTTCACCATCTTAAAGTTATGACAACAACAGAAGAAATCAAGCCATCTTCGTCCTACTCCTGCATACCACTTCACAATGTCTGCATCTTCAAGAACAGTAAGAAAGGGTAATGATTGAGGACGCCCCATTTGGTTTGTAAGCCCAGCTGCTTTAACAACTTTTCTCAAGAGGTTTATGGGCGCAGAAACTTTCATGCATAGCTTTGTTAAATCTTCTGTAGTTCTCTTTTCATACTTTCTTTTTTCGTCTTCTTCAATCTTCCTTTCTTCTTCCTTCAGAGCTTTTCTACCCTTTAATGGTGATAAATACTTCTCAACCTGCTCCTGAAAATTATCATAAGCATTGATTAGATATTCTGGCAATTGAGCCCTGATATGCCTTAAAGATAGGAAATTGCCAGAATTGAGTATTTGATGCCAATTTGCACGCTCTTCTGTTGAGCCGAAAAACTGTAACACAACTTCATCTGCCCATGTTGTAAATATTTCTTGCACTGTATTCTCGATTTGAGTCTCGAATCTGAACTTGCTGTTGCTTTGCTTTGATTTCTTAAGAACGTGATTCAACAGTTTTAAACCCAATTTTCTCCTATTCCTCTCCTTGGCATTTCTCATTTCCAAAGCCTTCACTTCCTTCTGTCTGAGATATTTCTTCCTGGCTCTGACTGCTTTTTCTGACAAGGGTTGACGCAAGATGGAAGGTGGAACTGCCTGCAATTCCATCCCTAAAAAGTCTATCTTTTCAACCTCAGAATTATGGATGCATGTGCTTGCTCTGTTTACTTTCAGTTCCAATTTCTCTTCCAAAAGACCCAGAACCTTGTTCTTCAAATCCATAGCTAACAGCCTCGATCCTGAAGTGATTACTAATATCTCATCCATGTATCTAACAGCATATATCTTCACTGGGTTATATAAAGAATTACATCTCTCACCAATCTTGTTCATTTCAAATTTAGGATTTCGCTCACTAATTTTTAAACGCATTGCTTGGATCGCTTGATCAAACCCATCAAAATAAATGTTAATCAAAATCGAACACAACCCACATTCTTGAGGAAATCCCCGCCCCAAATAAAGTCCACCCAATTCAATCATCAAAACTCTACACTCAAATAACCTGTTCATTATATCTATCAACATTCTATCTTTAATTCTCTCTTCAATAAACAAACACAGTTTATTTACATTGATAGTATCGAACTTAATATGTTCAAAAGAAACACTAAACCACCAGCTAGGATTCTTCACTGAGTTCTTCAGATATCTCACAGCTGTGTGTCGGCCCATATTCACACGTCCGCCGTAAGAAAAAGTAACAAAATGATCATCATAGACAATTTCCAACACTGCTCGTATTGCTTCGATTAGAACTTTGAGTTTCAAATTGGGCAAAACTAACGACTCACCATTATCAGTTAATTCTACACAATTAAGCTCGATATCGAATTTATTATCAAAAACCTCGACACCCATTTCTTCAATCGAGAAACGAATGGCAACTGATCGGGAAAGAGAGTCTGAGGATTCAGTGGAGTTGGGCTCGTGTTTGTTGCGTACCATGAGGTTTTGCGATGCAAGCATGAGGACAGACGGTAATGAGACGATATTTCGGATGAGATTGGAGAACTTCCCATGTGAGTATCGCTCGAGAACCAGAGCCTTGAGCTGTGGTTTTGTTAAGCGTCCTGTTGGTGTGAGACTACTGGATAGTGTTGATCTGAGGCGGTTGAAAGAAAGATATACAAAAACTGGAAAATTGAGATGAACTTCAGGATTTCTCCACAGATTGCTTAGCATTGAAAGTTAAAACACAAACCTTAACCGATGGCATTCAAAGAAATTGAAAAAAAGAAAAAAAAAGATCTGCACAATGATTATGAACTTCCTTATATCCTTTTAAATTTTAGAAAAATTATTAAAAATCATCCTGTTTAAGTAAATTTTGTTATAAATAAATATGAAAAAAAAAATAAGAATCATAATATCTAAATTTTTAGGGATAATTATGTTTTGGGGTGTTTCCTCATAAATTTTTAAGATTTAGAAACTAAAATTTTTATATTTTAAAAAAAGTCACAAAACTAAAAATAAATTAAACTTAAGTGCACCCAAATTCGTAAGTAACAAGTTATCCTCGCCCACACCTATGCCCTCGCTCCTCACCCACGCCCTCCCCCTTGCTCGACGCCGAGCTCCTAGAACTCAAAAAAGTTAGATGCAAAGATGGAGCTCGAAGGAGCTTGACGCCGAGCTTCTGGATCTCGAAGGAGCTCTGCGCCGAGTTCCTTGAGCTCGAGCGAGAGCTCCATCGAGCTTATCATAGAGCTCCATGGGCTCGACGGAGCTCAATGCCGAGCTCCTGGATCTTGGTCGAGAGCTCCGTCGAGCTCGTTGTGAAGCTCTAGGAGCTAGACGTTACTCTCGGTCGAGCTCATTCGAGCTCCACCGAGAGCTCGTAGTCGAGCTACAAAATCTTGACTTTGCTCTTGGTCGAGCTTCTAGTGCTCGGCGTCAAGCGAGAGTGAGGGGCAAGGGTGTGGGTGAGAAGCAAGGGCGTGGGCGAGGGGCAATGGCGTGGGCAAGGGGCAAGGGCGTGGACGCGGGCATGGGCTTGGGCGTGGGCGTGGGCGTGGGCAAGTGTAGTTTGGTACTTACGAATTTGGTAGCACTTAATTTTAATTTATTTTTAGTTTTGTGACTTTTTTAATAATATTAAAATTATAGTTTCTAAATCTTTAAAATTTCTGTGGAAACACTCAAAACATAATTCTCCCAAATTTTTAGGCTTACAATCCAAAATTTATAATTCTAATAAAAAAAATCATGATGAAAAAGTCAAAAGTATTGCATAAATAATGATCATTGTAATAGTTATTTATTACAAAATATTTATAACACTCCTCCTTAGATTATCATAATATTAATAATATGTCACATTAAAATCTTACATGTAAAATTCACTGAAATAAAATGTGGACAAAGAGAAAAAAAGTAAAGTACACTAACATTCAATCATGCTTTCCCTCGAGTCAATATCATTAGACTGGTACATTCCAATCCTGTATATTAACTTCTTGAATATTAAAATTTGTAGTGACTTTGTAAATAGATTTGATAGATTATCATTTGATCGTATTTATTGAATATTAATTTTACCATTATTTTGAAACTCGAGTATAGAAATTATTTGGTAAAATATGTTTGGTTTTATCACTTTTGATATAATCTCTTTTTATTTGTACAATACATGGAACATTGTCTTCAAATAATATTATTGGCTTATTTTTGATAGAAAGAGCTCACATGATTCTTAAATATGGTTGATCATTGATTTTACTTCAATACATTCATGACTTGCTTCATGAATTACAAGAATCTCTGAATAATTTGATAATATAACCATCATTGTTTGCTTGATAAATCTCCATGAGATAGTAGTTCCATTGTGGTTAAAGACAAACCATATTTGTTATCTATCTTTATGCAGATTTGAAAGATATCATATATCTTCAAATCTGAGTAGTTTTTGTTTTAACTCATTTGAGTAGAATAAACTTATATCTATAGTTTCACTGAGATAGCATATAATATATGTTTGATACCATTCTACAATCTCTTCATTTGAGCTAAACTATACCTAGATAAAAAATAAACTAAAAAAATTAATATTTGGTCATGTACAATTAGCAAGATATATAAGTGTTTCAATGCCACTAATATATGGTACTCTATGAATAAGTAATTCTTTAATCTTTTCACGATGTCAAAATGGATCATTTTTCATATTAAAGTGATCAGACAACCATATAATAGCTTAATGGATATGTTTTATCTATATTAAAATACTTCAAAATTTTTTTGATATATGTTGATTAATAAACTAACGCTCTATTTGAAAAATTCTCGATCTGTAACCCGAGAGAATTTTATTTATCCAAAATCTTTAATTGCAAATTCTTTCTTTAAATATTTTGTTGTTTTTATGAGCTCTTTAGGAATTTCAATAAGATTTAAATTATCAACATAAATATCAATAATTACAAATCTTATTCCTGATTTCTTGATAAACATACATGTATATATATAAGGTTATTCATATACCCTTCTTTTAGCAAATAATCATTAAGCTGATTGTACCACTTATATCCGAATTGTTTTAGTCCATATAAAGATCATTGCAACTTTATTAAGTATATGCTACGAGGCTTTGAACTAATTGCTTCATGCAATTTAAATTCTTCAGGGATTTTTATCTATATACCATTGTTTATGGATCCATATAAATATGCAGGGATAATATACAATAGATGAATATCTAGTTTTTCAAATACTACTAAGCTTATTAAAAATCAAAATATGATTGTGTCCATAACATGTGAATATGTTTCCTCATAGTCAATGCCTGATATTAGTAAAAAACTTTGGGCACTAATCGTGCCTTATATCTTATAATATTATTATTCTCAAATCACTTTGGTACAAATACACATTTGTACCCAATAGGCTTTAGACCTGTATGAATTTAGACAACATGTTAAATACTTACATTTTGGAAAATCAATTTTTTGTCTACATTCATCTATATTTTGTGGTTTAGGATCGTCATTATTTTGTATGATGTCTAAGTCTATTTAAAAAATAAAGATATTATCTATAACAAAATTATTCCGATCTCACTTTTTATCTTTGTGAACATAACTTATTGAGATCTCATAATTTTTAGGTACATTTGCCTCTTCTAGAGATATTTATTCATTTTGCACATCTTCATGAGTTTATTATTCAATATGTTCCTTTAAAAGAGTATTTTTCTTTGCTTTTGTTATCATATTCCAAGGAGTTGCATCTTTTGACCCAATTGGTCCCCCATGCTTCATGTATGTCTTAGATTTATTTGTTTTCTATCATTCAAATACCTCAATCCATGTTGGAGCATTCATAGCTGAGATATGTGATTTTGTCACTTTCTTTACATCCAAGAATGCATCTAATAATTGATTTGCAAAATTTTGTAAATGAATGATTCTTTAAACTTCAAGTCAACATTGATTTGTATAAGGATAAATATGAAATAATATTGATGCATTCCAAGTAATTTCTCATCATTCTTTTGGAATCAACTTTCCTCCCCCAACAAACCCGACATTGTAATTAGCAAATTTATAGATATGACATTACTATGTCTCTAGGTCCTTAGGCTAATTGATTTTGAAATGACATGACTATAGAGCATACATTTTTAGTAATTATAGCCTCATTTTTTTCCATACTTTCACAATCTGAAAAACAGAGGAGGAGAGAACAAATAGAAAATCATGTATAAGAATGGCATGAGATCAAAAATAAAAAAGAATGGATAATCACCTGCTTAAAGCCAACAACAAGATTTGCTCACTCTATATCCCTTGTAATTAGCAAATTGGACCTTGCAAGAAGAACTGCAGACTGAGCCTGAAAATGGATTATGGAAAAGGATTTATTATTACTCTTTGGCAGAATACTAGCCTGAAAATAGGAAGCATATAACTCAACTACGGCAAAATCACCAAAAAACCCAGCACCAACATCACAAAATCTATATTGATTGAAGGAAACATAACTAATTAAACTTCACAAAATAGTAACACAACACACGATGCCGAAGATATGTTGCATAAACCATGTACAACTCCACTTTCTATAGTTCGTAAAATAAGCCATGTAGAAACTGATGACAAGAATAATTGACTGCAATTTCTCTTTTTCGATCCCAATTTAAACTCCTTTTCAACTTTTTATTTTGTCCTACCAAGCTACAAAAAATTTCCGTATAACAAGGGTAGTCTTTAAGCATAATGCATTTTGGTAACATATCTACTAATTTAACAATAAATGGTGGTGAGGACCTATCAACGCATAAGAATCTATTCACTGAGATAATGTGCGAGAATACAACAACCCTGAGGACGAAGGATATAAATAAGCAAAGAGAATTTCATCAATGAAGAAATGGAAACGAAAGCCATAGAGAAGCAGGCCGAGACTCTTCCACTCAACTCTTCCAGTTTGTTGCCAGTGCCATTTTAAAACTTATTACATATTTTACAAATAAAAAATACAAACTAATTTGTTCCAATTCAATACATGAAACATAAAACATAAAACAATCTATTAGTCTTAATAATCTATTAGTCTTAATAATACACATCTAGTAAGTGCCATAAAAATATAAAACATGTTCCAAATAATGATGTTTTTAGAAAAATGTCATGACATGTCTAATTAATATATTTTATTATATAAACATATATTAATTTTTATCTTTTCTGCTGCAAATTTACAATCTAGTGTGATGCAAATTCTGCTTCAGGTTTTTTGTTAATTTACGGAAAGACTTCCTGTTCCCAAACTTGAAGAAGCTGTAGAATGTTTCACACAGCAGCATAATATAAGCTGGTAGCAGATGCTTATGCTAAAGTTAACTTCTTCAGCAAATGTATTGAGTACTATCAAAAGGGGGAGCTGTTCGACGAGGGACTCTGTTACATTTCCAACTGGAAAGAACATGTCACGCAATATTATTGCATGAAAAGAGACGATGGTATAATATAAGATGCAAAACAGAAGAATTTGGAGGATGCTGCGAAGAAATGCAAAAAGATCGGAGACAAGTTCACAATGGTGAAATAAGTTAACCTCTTCAATTCAAGTGTTTCAATGTGCAGTTTTTTGAAAAAATTAAAGTGTATGGAAGAGCTGATACAATTAGAAACTTTAAGGGGAAACTTCATGGATGCTGCAAAGATCGCCAAGGATATCGGAGATGCGCTGCTTGAAGCTGAGTTGTTGGAAAAGGCCGAATGTTTTGAAGAAGATGCGTTAATCTTTCTAGCGAGTCTTCATTTTATTAAATGAAGATAAATATAATATTATATTAATCACATCATTTTATTAAATGACCTTAAATTTTCATTTTATTATTATTTCTCTTAGGGATAAATTAAATATTAACAGTTTAATTTTAAAATTAAATATTATTACTTATTTTATAAATAAAAAATTCAAATTTGAATGTAAAAATATTTAATTTTTGTTTAATTTTATCAGAAGTTTCTTTTTATTTTTAATAAATAATTTTCAACAAAAAATTGATACATTTTTTTTCATTAATCAAGATTAAAATTTAAAATATTATTACTTATTTTATAGATAAAAAATACAAAAGAAATTAGTTCCAAATCAATAAATTTAAAATTAATATTTTCACATCCATGACACTAATAAAAGTGACAATGTTTTTATTTTTCAGCCCATTATTCCTTGGCATTTTTTAAGGAGTTAAGAAATTTCCTAACCTATTAGTCTTAACAATGATACTTCTAGTAAGTGCCATAAAAACAGAAAACATGTTCCAAATAATGATGTTTTAAGAAAATGTCATTAAATGTCTTATTACAAATAGAATAATGACATTTTCTGAAAGCATCAAGGAATAAAACATCATTAATTTGAAGTTGTGTTGTAGTGCTTTCAGCTTGCATAATAGCATATCCACAGGTAGATACTAGTAATTTGATCTTTATTAGCAATAATCTAGCTATTAATTGAAAATGTTTGATCAACCACTCTACTAAATAATTTTAGATATGAACATGAGCAACATGATGCTCAATATCTATCCCAATTGATATATAATTATCACTGAGAGTTTTTGAAGTAAATTTACCAGTATTATCAAGTCTTATTGTTTTGGTTGGATAATCATGAAATTGTACTCTTTAATTTGATCATTTGTGCAAGGTGCCTAGCAAAAATTATATTTCTTGCTGAAAGAAAACAAACATATAACTATCAAGGGGAGGCATCTATAAGAACCATAAAATAATGAAAAGGTTCACAAGATGGATGAATAGGTCCACATATGCCCCTATGTATTCTTTTTAAAAAGACTAATAATTCAAATATAATTTTATTTAATGATTGTCTAACTATTAACTTACCTTGTGAACAAGGACATCACAAGAAAATTTAACTAGCAAAAGAATCTCCTAGTTCTTTAATAGGTATCCATGTAATTGTTCTATGATTTGTCGCATTATTAAAGATCCAAGATAACCTAGCCTGTTATGACCAAGTAAAAATTTTTGGGTCATTGAACTTCTAATTCATTATAGTATATTACTCGATTAGCTTTATAACCATATAATATATCCCATAAAAAGAATATCGGAAGATTTTTCCCAATAATTTTTTCCCAAAAATTATGGAGGTAATATATAAACATTCTTTATTACCTTCATTAATAATTTTAATATGATATCCATTTTTGTGGATATCTTTAAAACTAAGCAAATTTCTTATTGATTTGATAGAATAAAATGTATTATTAATATAAATCCTATTTCTATTTGGTAGCATTTTATTTGTTGCTATTAAATTTAAAATATATATTTTTTTCTCGAATAATTGTATGCATGGTAGCTTAATCAGCAAGACATATATTATTATCATTCATCTTGAAATTCAATAATACACAAATTTAGTTAAATCTAAAAATATAAATAACAAGATGATATTCTTATTAACTCAAAATAAAATACATAGAATTATTTAATATTTATATTTTCATCTTCTACTAATGAATTGGAATTATCATTAGGACATTCAAAAAAAATCATATTAAAATAAGGTATGTTCAACCCATTTCCATCAGCAAAATTAGTTTCTGCCCTTTTCTCTTAGACAAGATGATATCATTTAATGATGTTTGATATAGATCTACCAAATATTTGGCCGTATGATAGGTACAAGACTAGTATCCTTCAATTCTGCACCTGTAGCAGATTTCTTCAAGAGCCTTGAAGGGTTTTTTTACATTCTCTTTCTTCATTTTCTTATTTTATCTCACTAGTCATTACAACAAAATAGCAAATTAATGATGCTTTATATCTTAATGCTTTCAGAAAATATCATTATACTATTTGTAATTAGACATTTAATGACACTTTTCTAAAAGCATCATTATTTGGAAAATGTATTAAGTTTTTATGACACTTACTAGAAGTGTCATTGTTACTACAACATAACTTAAAATTAATGACGTTTTATATCTTGACGCTTTTATAAAATGTCATTATTATATTTGTAAGTAGACATTTAATGACACTTACTAGATGTGTCATTGTTAAGACTAATAGGTTAGGAAAATTGCTTAACTCCTTAAAAATTTCCAAGGAAAAAGGGGCTAAAAATTATAAACCTTGTCACTTTTATTAGTGTCATGGATGCGAAAAAATTAATTTTGAATTTATAGATTTGTAACAAATTTCTTATTTATTTTTTTATAAGTAACAATATTTTTATTTTTACTCTAGATTAATAAAAAAAATTATCAAATTTTTGTTCAAAATTATTTATTAAAAATAAACAGAAACTTGATAAAATTTAAAAATATCTAAATATGTATACATTCAAAATTGTGATTTTTATTTATAAAATAAGTAATAATATTTAATTTTAAAATATAATTTGTCAATATTTATTTTATACCTAAGAGAAATAAAAATAAAATGTAAATATAAGGTGATTTAATATAATTATGTGAAAATTTTAATATTATTTTTAACTTAATTATATTGAATAATCTATCCCTAGAAAGAGTTGCGCTTCTTCTTCATCATGTTCGGCCATTTCCAACAGCTCGAGTTCAAGCTCGCGTCTTCGAAATCATTGACCATATTTGCAGCATCCTGTAAGTTTCTCCATTAAGTTTATAATTGTAACAACTCTTCGCTATCGTTAACCTAATTAATGAATGCGGACGTGTTCCTAGTAATTTAGCATAAAACACAGTATTATAAACATAGTATTATAAGCTCTATTTGTCGGGAGCAATTGGTGAGAACAGCGGAAGAGTTGGGCTGAAATGACACAATAAGCTCTGCCTTTGTTGGAAACCTTTTCCTTTGCCGGAGAATACCAATCCACGGTGTCGAGACCATTTGTTAGTTTGGCACCAGTCATTTCTAAGATTCCGTCTCGAAGAAATTGGTGATTTGAAAATTCTTATTTCTATCTCTGATTCAATGCAAATTTTTTCTCCAATTTATTTTACTTATGACAATTCGAGTGCTCTCTAGTACCCAAACATTAAAAATTCTGCCTTATGACAGATAGATATATTTTACTTATGACAATTCTGCCTTATGTCATATTCTTTTATTGTAAAAAATAAACAAATATTAAAAATTATAGAACATCAATTGAACTTGGGCCTAAACTTACTGCTGAGCTTAGCTTGGATATTCTAGAATCTTATAGAATCTTCTAGAATCTACATTATTGTGGCACTGGACATTGTGTAACTCCCTTTTGTCGTAATCTTTCAGAATCTTTCCTTCAATGACATATTATATCAATGAAATAGAAATTAAATCTTGGAGTAGTCTTGTTTGATATGTTCTATTGGTAGATATTAAAGATTATTGATTACATCAAGCTCAATCTCATGGCTTAGTTCAACAGCTACCATGTTAGCCTTTTCTAACTTATAATTTAACACAGTAAACTTTTACTAGAAACTCAAATTATTGAGCTTTTTTTAAGTCATTTTCTATTGTGTTTGAAAATAAATTAATTGTATATTATTCATGTTCACCAAGAAACGAGAACATATATGGTAATGTCCCCATGCAAGTAAGAAGTGAATTATAATGATTATTTCTTTTTCTTGAATTATTATTTGACATTTTATTTACAACTTTTTTGAGATATTTTGTATGTATTCACTATTGTGTTATGCATATATGAGTATTTTTTTATAGAGATTTTAATAAATATATATTTTGAGCACATTTGTTGAATATTAGTGAAATTCGAGTTATCTTTAGTGACATTTGTAGATTTGATGGAGTAGATACATTTCCCATTATATGAGAGAATTACATAATTTCTTTCTTTTATGCTTGGATATTTGAGAGTAATATTAACTTTCATCTGCTCTCCAATGATTACTTTTTGGCTTCTTTCAACTCTAGACTTCAATTGGAGTGAGATGCATTAAGATTGTGGTTGGACTTCTATTTAACAAATAAATAGAAGTGTCGATACTTTGGCTTATAAGTATATTGGAAGACTCTTTTGAGGCATCATGGTCCTAGGGCATCTTTATTATCACATGATTATTCTTCTTTACAACATCATCATTATAGTGAGAAATTTATAGAGTTGTGAATTATCTATGAATTCATTTTTATTCACAATAGAAGACAAAATGCTTAGAGAGTGATTCTTTCCATTTGTCACTTTTAACTTGTAAGTACTTTTATTATATTTTAGAGTATCTTTCAATTAAGTTTTGAAACTTCTTAGATATTAAGTATACTTTAGATTTTTATATAATAAAGTAATCTCACATCATTCTTAAATAACCATGTTATAACAATATGAAATAGTTATTGTTCGTATAGAATAATACAAACATTTGTCCTCAAATATATAAGTGAACCAAGTCAAGAATATAATGGTACGTCTTATCAACCCCTTTTGGGAATGATTGCATGGACTATTTACCCTTTTGGGAATGATTGAATTTGATCTTCTCTTGTTCTCGAAAGATAGAAATTGTAGTCAATTACTCTTGTCATCAGTTTCTACATGGCTTTGATTTACAAAATGTGGAAAGTGGAGTTGTACATGGCTTATGCATCATATCTTCGGCATCGTGTTTAGTGTTGCTATTTTGTGAAGATTAATTAGTTATGTTTCCATTATTCTATGCAGATTTTGTGATGTTGGTGCTGATTTTGTCGGTGATTTTTCCTTAGTTGAGTTATCTGCTTCCTATTTTCAGGCTACAATTCTGCCACAGAGTTATAATGATTTCTTTTTCATTTCCCATTTTCAGGCTCAGTCTCTAGTTCATCTTGTAAGGTCCTATTTGCTAATTACATGAGATAAAGAGTGGGCAATTCTTGTTGTTGGCTTTGAGTAGGTTATTATCCATTTTTTTTATCTCGTGTCATTTTTATACATGTTATTCTATTTGTTCTCTCGTCCTCTGTTTATCAGACAGTGAAAGTATGAAAAAAAATGAGGCTATCTTTCATAAAAATGTGTGCTCTATAGTCATGCTATTTCAAAATCAATTAGCCAAATGACCTAGAGACATTTAATGTCATATCTATAAAATGACTTTTTTCATATTTTACTTTAATTTATAGTATAATTTAATGATATTTTTTTGTTTAAATTTTTTTTTCTATGAATTTAACTTACTGTGAGAAATAATTTCTCATTTTTAAAATTTATTTTAATTAATTTTGCCTATGTTAACAAATTCAACAATATTACAAAAAATAATGTTCATCTCTTCTATCTTATATTTGACATGTATTTAAATATTTTTTTAAATTGATTTTTTAATTTTCTTTTAACAGATAAAATAGAGGTTACTCAATGAATAACATTGGAATGTTGATGAGTTCTTCCATTTGAAGTGTGATATCTATTGGAATTAATTTTTTCTTTAAAAATGGATCGTTCATGGATCTCAAATGATAGAAGATCGAAGGAATATAAAGATGGAGTTGAATACTTTGTTGCATTTGCAATACAAAATTCTACAAATAAAGCCTCCATTAAATGTTCATGCTTACAATGTGGTAATATGATTTTCAATACTCCTCAAATGATTCGAGATCATTTGTTTTTCTTTGGAATTGATCAGAGTTACCATAAATGGTATTGGCATGGAGAGGTAGCACCAAGTGGCCCATCTTCCATACGAGCAGAACATTATGATAGACTTCAATTTGATGATTAACGTAGTATAATAGAAATGGTTCAAGCTTCGCATGAGGATTGTCAATATGATCCTCAATTGTTTGCAAGATTACTACAAGATGCAGAAAAACCGTTATATCCTGGTTGCAGAAACTTTACAAGAATGTCAGTCTTGATCAAATTATACAACTTGAAAGCACATTTTGGTCTGGTTTGATACTAGCTTTTCAAAGCTTTTACAAAATCTTGGAGAAATATTGCCTTTAAACAATGAATTGCCTTTGTCGATGTATGAAGCGAAAAAGATATTAAATTCTTTGGGAATAAAATATGAGAAAATTCATGCGTGCCCAAATGATTGTGTACTTTATCGGAAGGAGTTGAAAGATGAATCTTTATGTCCTACCTGTGGAACTTCGAGATGGAAGAAAGATAACACTGGAACTAAGAGGAGAAAAGGAGTTCCTACGAAAGTAGTGTGGTATTTTCCTCAAATTCCAAGATTTAGAAGAATGTTTCAATCATCAAAAATTGCAAAAGAGCTCATATGATATTTTGAAGAAAGAAATTTTGATGGAAAATGCGTCATCCATTAGATTCACCATCATGGAAGCAAGTTGATCACAGATGGCCTAAGTTTTCCTTAGAACATAGAAACTTGAGACTTGTAATTTCTACAGATGGCATAAATCCTTACAGTTCATTTAATAGCAAATATAGTTGTTGACCCATTCTCATGATAATTTACAACCTTCCTCCATGGTTGTGCATGAAAAGAAAATTAATGATGTTATCTTTATTAATTTCAGGTCCACGCCAACTTGGCAATGACATTGATGTCTATTTAGCACCGCAAATAGAAGATCTTAAAACATTGTGGAAAGTCGGAGTTCAAGTTTACGATGCACATAAACAAGAAATCTTTACTTAAAGAGCCATTCTTTTATGGACAATAAATGATTTTCCTGCATATAGAAACATGTCAGGATGCAAAGTTAAAGGATATTATGGTTGTCCAATATGTGGAGAAGAAACATATTCTTGTAGTTTAAAGCATGGAAAAAAGAACTCTTATACTGGACATATACGATTTCTTCCAAGAAATCATCCTTATAGGAAACAAAAGAATGTATTTGATGGAAAACAAGAGTTCAGGTCACCTCCACAAAAATTGATTGGCAAGGAAATATTAAAAAAATCAATGGAATTTTCAATTCTTGGGGGAAAAAAGGGTTATTCTGGGAAAATCTGAAATCAACAATACTACTTGTTGGAAAAAGAAGTCAATTTTCTTTGATCTTGATTATTGTAAATATCTTCATGTTCATCATAATTTGGATGTAATGCATATTGAGAAAAATGTTTGTGAAAACATTATTGGTACCTTACTCAACAGTGCAGGTAAGACAAAGGATGAGCTTAATACTCGCTCGGATCTTGTAGATATGGGCTTAAGGAGGGAATTGGTACCAATGTTTGATTCGAAGAGAACATATCTCCCTCCTACATGTTATACACTTTCTACAAAGGAAAAGAAGGTATTTTTCCAAACACTTTCACAATTGAAGGTTCCATATGGATATAGTTCGAACCTTCGAAACCTCGTGTCAATTGAAGACCTGAAACTTAATGGCTTAAAATTCCATGACTATCATGTATTAATGCAATAATCTTTGCCTGTTTTGTTACGTTCTATCTTGCCCAGGCATGTGAGGAATACAATTTGTAGATTGAGTTTATTTTTCAATGCTCTCTGTACTAAAGTCATTGATGTTCCTTCATTAGATGAGTTACAAAATGAGATAGTGGTGATATTATGCTTGTTTGAAAAGTACTTCCCACCTTCATTCTTTGATATCATGGTGCATCTTACTATGCATCTTGTAAGAGAAGTGAGACTTTGTGGACTGATTTACTTTAGGTGGATGTACCCATTTGAAAGATTTATGAAAGTGTTAAAAGGCTATGTACTAAATCGTACTAGACCTGAAGGTTGTATTGCTAAATGCTATATTGCAGAAGAAGGAATCGAGTTTTGTACAGAGTACTTATCAAATGTTGAAGCAATTAGAATTCCTAGTAGTTCAGACATTGACCACAAAGTCGGGGCACCAATATTTGGAGGTCTTACTATGAATGTTGATTCCAATTTATGGTTACAAGCATATCATTATGTGTTGGAAAATACATCAATTGTCCAACCTTATATTGAGTAAGCACCACTAACTTTTTGTTTCTTTATTTGTTGTACATATAATATATTACTCTAATTATTTAATTTTTATACATGACCTCATAGAGAGCACATGCAAAGGCTGAAAGGGAAATATCCACGTCAATCAAAAAGGCAAAAGTGATTACAGGATGAGCATACTCTACTTTTACCTTTTGGTTACGACAAAAGGTACTACAATGGTTTATTAAATTTTCCTTTTCATTTTCATTATTGGTCACCATATAAATTATATCATTATCTTATTTCTATAGGTTGAAGTTGCATTGGGAAATAATGAACCAGTATCTGAAACTCTTAAATGAATAGCTAATGGTCCAAGCCTTTATGTGATGAAGTATAATGATTATGTCATAAATGGGTGTCAATATAATACCAAGGAGCGTGATGATTTACTAGCTAACTAAAATAGTGGATTAGTATTGTATCAACGACAATGCAAATTACTAGTGCTAATGATAAAAATCCTATTTTCGGGGAACTTTGTTTCTATGGGGTTATTACAAAGATTTGAGACCTGGATTATTCAATGTTTAGAATTATAATATCAAGTGTGATTGGGTTGATAATAATAATGGAATCAGGGTCGATGATCTTGAGTTTACCTTAGTTGACTTTAGCAGATTGGCTCATAAGTCAGATCCATTCATATTAGCCTCCCAGGCTAAGAAAGTCTTCTATGTACAAGTTGAGCTTAATCCAAGATGGTCAATTATTTTGTCAACTTCTCAACAAGATTTCACAAAAAAGAGCAAACGATGATGATCTCATTGACATTTCTATTGAACACAATCCAGTCATATCTTCTTTGCCACAAGTTGAATTATTTGATGCATTGGATGAATCTGATAAAATTTGTAATCGGGATGTTTGCGAGGGAATTTCGGTCGAGAACAAATCATAAATGTTTCCAATTTATCTTTGTCATGGCTTTTTGAATTGATACGCTTCTCAAGTTTTTTGTTTTTTAAACGTATACGAACTAGTTAAGTTATTCATATTTGTTATTAGATGAATGTTATTCTTTCAATTTTAGTTAATGGTAGGTTGAGAATAATCTAAAAACCGACATTATTATGTTTTGTGCAAAATAGCTGATTAGGTAATACCTTTAATTAGTTAAATTTTTTCGATTTAAATATTTTTTTATTTCTTTGTACTTTTTTAAAACATTATTATTATTTTTTTTGATACGTATGGAAATGGAACAACAGGATAAAGCTACTACAAGAAATAGATGTAGAGGGATAACAAGAAAGTCAATGATTATCAAGAATAAGAGCAAAGGAATTAAACTTTCAGTTCAGTATAATGTCGATGGTGTTTATGTCGGACAAGCTATGGTGCATCTCACAAGTTATTTAGGGGTATTAGCACGTACCATGGTCCCAATTAGATATAGCACTTGGCACCATATACCTAAGCAATTGAAGAATAAATTGTGGGACTCCATTGAGGTAAACTTGTATTTATTTTTTCTTTTTTTAACATTTTCTAATTTTATTTGCAAATTTTTTTAACAACTAATAACTATGTTCATTACTTCTAAGCTGCATTTATATTGGATTATAAAAGTAGAAGGAATTGTATGAAAATAATTGGCAGGTCCTTTAGATCTTTCAAGAACATATTGACAGCAAAGTATATCATTCCATTCAAAGACCAACTCGAGCTTCTTAAAAAACCACCATCTGAATACAGTTTTCTTGAAGATGAAGATTGGACAATTTTTGTCAAAGAAAGATTGACTCAAAGATTCCAGGTATATTTCTAATTATTTTCATGGAATTTTCTCAATTTTTCTTTACTTAATATAAATTAAAAATTGTAGGAGTTTAGAGAAGTTCAAAAGGAAAGAAGGAAAAATTATATTTATAATCATTATCTTAGTAGGAAGGAATATGCTGGTCTTGAAGCGGAGATGGTAAGTTAAATATGTTGTTACTTTACTTTTTATTTTATGTTGAATTTACCTAGAGACTCATTATATTACATTGTAATATTATAAAAGTCGGTAGAAACTAGCTTTACTAGAGTCATTGATAGAAGTGTATTATGGAAGAAAGCGATGGTTAAAAAAGATGGCACGTATGATGAAGTGGTCTTTCCAGTAGTGGAGAAGATTGTAAGTATAAGTTATGGAACAAATATTTCATTTACGGTATAAACTTATTTATTGTAACCAATATGACATTTAATTTTATAATATAATTGTGTATCAGGATATGAAGTTGTAACAGTCACAAGAAAGTAGTTTGAGTTTCAATGGAAATGACATACTTACAGAAGCATTGGGAACTTTTGAATATAGTGGTCGACAATGAGCTAAAGAAAAGCATTATACTCCACTACATTATTTTCATTCTATGGCTGATAGTGCTTTGCGGGAATTTATGAAAGAATCGCAAGAGCGACAATCAAAGTTTGTGGCAAAGATTTTATTCCAACTCTCTCAGATGATACCCACCGCTGCTCAATCTGATATTGGTAGCTCTAACATGCTTCAAAAACATATTGTCCTTCCGGAAAGTGTTGAGCAACCAAAACATCGAGTAGAAGACCACACTCCACCAATGCTAGCAGCAAAAAATGCAAGTTGTATTTAATATTATGTTCTTTAATATAAATGTGGTATCACAAACTCATAATTTTCATATCAACTTACCTAGTTGATATGAAAATATAGAAGTAATGTTACAATATAAGTTAGCATGATAAATTATATTAATAAGCTCATTAAGTTATGATATCTCAATTTTGTCTAACTAATTCTTTTCTATGTGGAAATTATCAACTTTAGATGATTGAATATAACTGAACAACAAAGTTTCATTTTAGAGGAAAGGAATTGTCAATTGGCCATAGGGACAAAAGAAAATGTTGTCGCAGCTGGAACTATGATACTTGAATGTGGTGCTAACTTTCTTGTTGCCGTGGATATTTCTTATGATCCAAATGCATTACTTCCTGTACCTATTCCAAGCCAAATTACCACTATCGGAGATACTATTGGGCATCAAATTTTATGGCCTACCCAATTTTTCATTCCTACTACTCTTCGCATCCAGGTATGTGTTTTTTTTAAATAAAATATTTCTTAATAATAATAATAATACTAGTTTATCTAGGACAATTCTTATTTATACAAAGATATTTTATGTTTGATAGGATTCAAAGAAATTTAAGAAACAGAGTAATAGAGAGAGAACACTGAGTTTAAATGATGAGAATCCTGTAGATATCAAAAACTTTGCTATATTAGTTGGGCGCATGTTAAAGGATGAGATCGTACATGTAGTAGAAATCATAGACGAGGTTTTTGGATAGTCATTTAAGACATTCCTAATGAAAGAAGACATGGATATCATTATATCATCAACAGAGGTGTCATTTAATTGCCTTTTGTTCTATATATGGTAAGATAAAAATTTAATATGTTTTTCATTTATTTTAACTATCTTATTTATGTTTTAATTTTTCATTGTGCGAGTTGTATTTTATATTAGTTAAATTAAATTATTATAACTTTTAAATATTGTGTGAAATTAATTCAGGCACTTGCATAAAAAGATGGTTGATGCTAAAGAGACAGAGTGATTTATTTTTATAAATCCGACCTTGGTTTCTAAAGCTGGATTGAGAGAAGCAAGCAATAAAAATAGGTCAATGGTTATAGCTAATCGGTTGATGAATGCATATAATGTAGATTTTGTTTTTATTCCATATAACCCATGGTAAGTTATTTAACATAAGTAAGATTATAAGTATGCATATATATCAAATTATAAATGATATGTTGTTACACTAATGTTAATTTTGTAGTTGTCATTGGGTATTGGTGGTACTTGAAATAATGACTTTGATTGCCTATTACCTTGATTCCTTGCATCATCAACCTGCATATAATCTTAAAGACATTGTTAATATGTAAGTTTTCCCCTTCTAATTATAGAATGAAGCATTTGGTGGCAACGTTAATTTTTTTTCTTAATACAGGGCTCAAAGAAATCTTCACTTTAAAAAACATATAACATCAAAAAGAGAGCCTAATTGGGTTGTACTAGGGGTACATAACTCATTAACTGAGTAATATAATATTTAGTGTCTTCTGCTTAATTTTAAACTTTTTACAATATGACTTGCAAGTAACTCCATATATATATATATATATATATATATATATATATATATATTGATTTTATTTTACATTCAGTGCCCAAGACAACAAGGTAGTGTTGAATGTGGATACTATGTGATGAGATATATGAGAGATATCATTCTTGATCAAGGATGTCTAACATCAAAGGTATGTGTTGATTTGTTGTTTCTCAATATATCAGTTATTTTTAGTTTTCTAATTTTATTGATTAAGATAATACTTTACTTTTCAACAGTTTAATGAGAAGGAATCATACAACAAAGATGAGTTGGATGAAATACAATCTGAATGGGTGATGTTGGTGACTCAATTAATACTTTCCTCGGTTTGAAAAGCATTGGGGACACCATTTTGTATTGAAGCATGAACAAATTTTGGGATTTACAACATTAACTTTTGATGAGGTACGTAATTTATATCTCTTTTGACCCAAACTATGACTGAAGGTAAATTGTTCGACATAATCATTTGAAGATATTTTAGTATTTTCCTTACACATTCATTATATTTATATAATTTTTATATGTTGAATTACGTTAGTATATCGTATGCATGATTCTTAGGTGTTTAAAGGTAAACTTTTTTTTGGTCAAGTTAGGAGATCTTCCAACTTTGGAATGGTCCATGAACTATTGTGATAATAAAACAATTTTTTTTTAATGAGATCAAAGTTATTACTTCTTATTTTCAATTAAATATTCAAAACTTGAATATGTAATTAAAATTTTTTTGTTTTCATACTATCTTTTATTTATGTTGTCAACCATAGATTTTTTGTTGTAGATTGACAATGAAAAAAATTGTGCTTTCGACTTTTGACTTCAATACTTTACCATAATAGTGTAAATTACTTTTTCACCCTTATAAAACACAAAATTATTTCAAGGCACAAATTTTTTTTTCATGCAGCCAATATTTTATTAATGAATCTAAAACTATATGTTGATTAGAATACTATATTTATGTAATCAAATAGAACTTGAAATTACATTACATAGCATCTCATCGAGTTTTTTTGATGTGTTGGGAAGATGACAAGTAATTTAACTTTTCATTTTATGATATTTAATTGGTTTTTGTAGTGTTTTTTCAAGTTTTTGTGAGATCTTTAAACTCACTACGCACCTTTAGGTTTTAAATGAATTATTATTGTTTTGTATTTTAAAAAATTTTATCAACTTTTATGCCATAATTGATAAATCTCCTGCTTTATATTTTATCCATTACTACTAACTTTGTTTTTGTTATTGTTAAATTTGTTTAATCGTATATGTCAATTGTTATATAAATTATTTTTATGATATATTGTTATCATTCCTATTTTTTTTCCAAAGCTCTATAATATATTTATTTCTGCAAGTGTAAGTATTTATTGTTTATCTTTTTGTATGCAGGGTACCTTATTTGGAAATTAACTCTCAACTTTGTCAAGCTAGCAGGAACCAGTTTTATGGAGTTAAGGCACAATTGGGTTGCATATATCAGAAAATTTGAATTGAATTTAAGAAATGAATGTTAAAATTGTGTTATATATTTTTTTATTTGTAAGAAGTCGGAGTTCCCCATTGTACTTGAAAACTGTATTCTTGGTATGGATTGTAAAGAATGTTATTCTTATGTGCATGCAGTATTACAATAACAGGTGAAAATATATTGACAATAATTATTAAAATAAAATTTATTTAAATAATAATCTTCCTTGACGCTTTTACTAAGTGTCATAGTATTTAAAAATTTTACGATAGCTACAACATATAATGATGTTTTTTTTGCAGTGTTGTTGAATTATACCTTGACGCTAAAATAAAGTGTCATTGTTAATAAAAATGACACTTTATTTTAGCGTCAAGGTATGATTCAACGACACTGCAAAAAAAACGTCATTATATGTATAGACTTTTTATGTCACTGCTAGTGGATGACGCGATAGATAAGCGACATTATATATATATATAATGACACTTTTTAAGCGTCATTGATTATGGTTTTTGTTGTAGTGATTATTCTACTTTTTGTTGTGAAATAAGTCTTTCTTTTTCAAGGGGTTAAAAGAATGTTTATCATAGTGTTGAAAATCCTACCCTTGATTATGACCACGACTATGACCACGACTATGACCACGTCCATGCCCATGATTATGGAATGAAATTGAATTCACTTCAAGGAATTGTTTAGATCCATTTGGATGGGTCTCATGATTTTTTATTAGTAGCTCATTATTTTGTTCAGCTATAGAAGACATGATATTAATTCTAAATATTTAGTAAATTTAAATTCTCTATATTGCTATTGCTGGAGCATAATAGTGCCATGAAACATTGTGAATTTTTTCTAGCATGTCTTAATCCTTGATTTTTCTCCTCATAGCTTTAATTTGGAGCTTATTTTAAATAGAGAAGAGTTATATTCATTAAACATGTTAAAATCTTGCAACCTCATGTGCATCTAGTCTTAGCAAGCTTTAGGTAAAATCATAGTTTTTTGGTGGTCAAATCCATCATTCAAGTCATTTCATCAGGTGAAAATATCTCTTATAATGAAATATTTATTTTTTAGATTCTCATGGAGATGGTGCGGTGCCTGAAAAAAATTAGTGCTTTTGCATAGTTCTACTATAACTCTTCAATTCCTTCTTTTATAATTTCTCCAAACTTGATGGATGTCAGATATATTTCAGCATTGAGAATCCATGATAAATAATTTTCACCATAAATATCAAGTGCCACAAACTTAAATTTTGTGAGATTTGACATTTTGGAAAATTTTTAATATTTGAGGTAAAAAAATAATGATAATATAATTTTACCTTATCTAGAGCAAACTCATATTGATGGCGTGTTATTAAAAAAAAGAAAATAAAAAGAAAAAAAAAATAAAAATCATTATATTTGACTATGATTAGGCCTATTTATATGCTTACAAGAAGATCAGTTCTGAAAAAACAAAAAAAAAAGTTAGAAATATTAAGGTCTTGCATAAATGTTACAAAATATATATAACATATTTAAGTTTTTGTGTTAAGTTTGGGTTCTTGCAAATAATATTAACCCAAACCAAGTCATTCTTTGACCAAATATTCACTCCCATAATTATAACTAAACAAAGCATCAATAAATTTTTTTATCAAAACTGAAGAAGAAAAGAGAAATTTTAAAGGAAGGAAGAGAGAATAACATGAAAAGAATGCTCAAAAAATCTTTATTTTTGGTTTCCAAAAAAGAACTGCACCACTATAATATATTCCCCAAAAGACATCATTCTCCCCTTAGATATAGTCCTTAAGGTATAATAGTCTTTTTAGTTACCCATTTTAATCTAGATTCTTTTTTATGGGAATGGGTATTAGCAATAGGTTCCGTCCCTCATTTTTTTGGCTTCCATATTTTGTCTTTAATCACTTTTTCCTCCAAGACTTATGCAATTAATTAATTTAAATGAAAGGGATAATATATCATTTTGTAACAATTTTTTGCACTCCATACAATAAACCAACAAAAAATAATACATAAAACATAATGATTTTTGAAAATCATACGTTTGGTGTGTATATATTAATCTATATATGTACATGGCACTGCATATATATATATATATATATATATATATCTGTGTGTATATATATATATATTGTATATATATTACACTAAGCAAAATATATATATAAACTTAGCATTTTCACACGTGAGAATTTCAAATTGCGACAAATATTATATAATGAATTTGATCATTTCTAATTTAGTGTAACATTTTTATTAACATAAATGTATATAACATTTATAAACATAATATTATATACATTTAAAACATTACAAATTTGTTATATATAGATTTGTATAATGTTTATAAATATTATGTCATACATTATATAATGCATTTATATATAAACACTTATTATATAATACATTACACATTATATAATTTATTGTATATATGTTACATCTTTAACTTATTATATGAATAAGTATTTCAAAACTAATTTCACAATTTTATTTATCTAATTTTAAATATATTTTATATAATTTTATGATTATTATAATTTATATAGTTTTAAAGCTTTACATTCTAACATTAGATTACTTGAACGTAAACCGTTCTTTATTTGTTAGGAAAAAAAAAAATCCGAGCACGAGATAATGAGAACTTTTGGATTTATTACACCACTAGGCAAACGACACATACAATACAGATACAGTAGATGCATGCATGCAGCTCTGTCATCCATTTTATTACAAACAAGAAACAACCCATGATACGAGAACCAAGCGTTTAACCAGAAATCTCGATGGACTTCACATCGGGTTTTCTCTCTTTTTCCTTAGGCACCACCACGTTGAGAACACCGTTCTCCATGCAAGCTTTTATCTGATCCATCTTTGCATTATCCGGTAACCGGAACCTCCTCAAGAACTTACCTGAACTTCGCTCGATTCGATGCCACTTATCAGTCTTTTCTTCCTCCTCTCTTCTCCTCTCGCCGCTGATCATAAGCACCCTTCCGTCTTCCACCTCGATCTTCACCTCTTCCTTCTTCAACCCAGGCAGATCCGCCTTGAACATATGCGCCACCGGCGTCTCTTTCCAGTCCATGCGCATGTTCGCGATCGTATTGCCGGTGCCGCTTCCTCCACTGCTTGAAGGCAGGTTTGACGAAGAACTCGTCATGAAAGGAAAGTCAAGTAACGGGTCCCATGTCTCCAATGAAAAAGGATCAAATATGTTGCTTCTCATCCCTCCCAGAATACTCAAAGCCATTTTTTTAGTTCTCTAGTTAGCTTTGTTTTAGAGATATAAGATTAAGAAATGGATATAAGGGTTATTATATATGTGAGGGAGGAGGGGAGAGAAGGTTCTGCAAAGTTTCTGAAAGCTTCTAGCAAGGCGTCGTTGTTTTGTTCTAGATGATCTCCACTTGGCCGTGTTGGATTTTGTTAAGCTACACGTGGTTTTCTTATCAAAAACGAATATTTAGGAAATAAAAAATTGAATTTTATCCAAATTAATATAAATAATATATATTTATTAGAGGTCTCAAACGGATTGGGCAGGATTGAGCCCGGATCAGCACGGCACGCCACAGTGACGTGCCCGGGCTAGCATGGCACGCTACAGTGCCTTGCCCCAGCCCATCGTACCATGCCAGGCACGTGGGCACGACACGTGTGATCACGAACCGAACGTGATCAAAACGAGCCGACACCCGACTGACGAGATTCGCCCAACCCCAAAAGGGCGAAGACGCGCAACATCGCAGTGGCTCAGTGTCGTGCCGTTGAAACCCTACTTTTTTTAAAAAATTAGAGTGTTATCCAAACCGAACTAAGCCGAACCTGGTAGTTTCTAGGTCAGGAGCTCGTGCTGGGCCGACACAGTAGCCCGGTTGGGTGACCTAAAATTGGGATGGACCTGGACAACCCGGCCCATTGACACCTTTAATATTTATAAGCAAGTGTGTGCACTATTTACAAAATAATAAAAATAAGGACCTTATCTTTTATATATGCTATATAAGTTTATACATATAAATATAGACACAACAAGAAAAGAAATAATTAGAGATTAAAATTAGAAACGTTTAATTATATTTTAAAAATTAGCAATATAATTGAAACGGATTAGAAACGAAAATAATAAAACATGAAAAAATTAGAAACTAAAATGACAACATGAAAAAATTAGGAATGGTAAATAAAGTATCACTAATTAGCAGTATTTTTTTATATATTTTTTTAATTTTGTCATAATTTGTAACATGATGTGGGGTGCGAATATGTTTGCGTAATATTTAGCAATGAAAATTATTTTCATCGTTAAATGAGAAATAACTAGAGGTGTCAAATGGGTCGGGCCGATCCAGCCCCTTTTTTTCGGGCTCAACCGAGCTGGCATGCCATGCTAAGCACGACACGGTTCCTTGGATGGAAGGCCTAGCACAACCCATGCCCAAAATCTGCCTAGGTTCGGGCTGGGTTGGGTCGAGTTGGGCATTTTTTAAGGGTTTTGGGCGCTATGCCACCGTCACCCGTTGGCCGTGCTGAGGCATCACCCATCGGGCGTCGCTCGATGCATGGTCACCTATGTCGTGTCTGGCACGACACTCATACTAATTAACACAATAGCGTAGCGTGCCGTGCCATGCTGGGCTTCGGGCCAGCCCTGTGCCACCCAACCCATTTAACACATCTAGAAATAACATATCCATTATTATAACATTGAAAAGAAATTAATGACGAAAATTGATTCCGCTGCGTAATTAAAAAGCGAAATAATTTCCGTCGCTAAAATATGATAATTAATTATTTTTGAAGCTTTAAACATTCTTAGGGCTTCAAGGATTTTTCATTTAGATTTTGATTTCATTTGAATTATTTTTGGATTGCATTTCCTCCATATATTGATCGATGCCTTTTTTATCCATAATTGAGGTATGAAATTATGAGATTTATTTTATCCCATATGTATTATATTCGGGAATAGCTATATTTGTATATTTTGATGCAACAACTAATTTTTTTCATTTTTTCTAATATTATTGGATTCTCTATTATTGTTTTGTTGAATGATTAGAATTTTAATTGATAAATTTTATATTTTATATTTTATATTTTTTTCTCATACTTGGATTTGATAAATTTTTGTGTTACTTAATTGATATAATTTTTGTGTGCATTTTGTTATTGACATATAATTATAATTATTATAATTATTTGTATATTGTTTCTTTACTAGGATTGCATGAAATGTAATAATATTTAAAATAATAACTCATACTAATTATGCAACATTAATAATGAATAATTTATTATTATTATAATAAATACTGAAAGTTTATTTGTAATAACAATAAAAATCATAAAAAAATTATGAGGGTATGTAATTGGAAGGATGAACCATAACGAATAATTATAAAACTAAAAAAAATTATAAGCCCATTTCAAAATTTATATAGTTGATTGATCTAAATTTCACTAAATGTGCAATAAAATAAATAACACATTTATTTATTTAATATTAAAATAATCATATTACATGTCAGACATATATGGTATATGATTATTTATACTACATTTTTCATATAGATTAGAAGATTTTCCCATTAATTTATTAATATGCTTTATTGATAGTTGATTTATTTTTGTTGTTTTTTCATTAACAAATTTAAATGCATTGATATAATATATTTATTTATTATTTTTATTATATATAATGTGTATGTCTAACTATTAAGTATTGATTATTAATTTAGAAATCTAGAATTATGACTTTCAAAATTTTTTTTCTTTATTAATGCAATTTTATCCAATATAGATAAATATCATATATTTAGTTTTATGTAAAGGATAAAATTACAACTTATATCATTTAATAAATATCTATGACATTGAAGCAATCCGTCATATCTCATTTTAATTCAAAATTATTTAATGATGACTTTATTACAACTTATTTGTTAGATTTATGTAATATTGTAAAAATATTACTGCATCTTTATTACAAATAGATATCTATCTATTTTATTATTATTTAAAAAAAATGTTTGTGTTATATATTACAGGAATGGAAAACATTATATAATTTGATCGTTAATGGATGTATGTAAGACTGAAATATGGGATTTTGATTAATGAGTTTGTAGAGGGGATTGAGGAGTTTATTGATTTTTTTAAAAAAATAACATAAATTTATGGACGAAACAAAAATAAGAAGTCCATGTAATGCACATAAATATCAAAATCAGAGTTTCTAAGATATGAACATAATGCAATATTATCTTGCAAAAATTTGATTTGATAGAGACTATTATGTCTGGTAAAAATATGAGAAATTAGTTGTGCCACAAATATCTAATCATTATGTAAATAGAAATATTGATTCAAATGTTACAATGGAATTTGCTAATCCCAACGATGTATGTGAAATAATGTTGAAGAATATTATCTGTCTTTTATTAAATGATGTCACTGATGATGCCCTAATATCATCAACAAAATAATTTTATGAAATGATGAATGCTTTAAAAGAAGATGTTTGGCTAGGTAATCCATATGGTCATTCAAAGTTATCTACGATGAGCACACTGTTGAATTTAAAGGTAAGACATCATTTTTTTCATAAAAGTATTAGGATGAAAAATACTAGTTATCTCAAATATTAACAAATAATAATGTCATGAAAGATAGTTTTTATAGTGCAAAAAAGTTAATGTGAGGTATGGGTTTACCGGTGGAAAAAATACATTGTTACATTAATGGCTGCATGATATATTGAAGTATAGACAGTGAAGTAATTGTATGTAGTTTTTGTAAATATCTTCAGTACAAAAGAAATACTGCATATAAAAGGTATAAAACAAATATTCCTCACAAGAAGGTTTATTATTTTTCATTGACTCTTCATTTGCAAAGATTATTTGCAATTGAAGCTACTGCTAATGATATGAGTTGGCATAAAAAGCATATTATTGAAGATGATATTATATGGCATTGCACAGATTCTCATTATTAAAAATATTTTGATGATTGTCATCCATCTTTTATAGATGGAAGTCGTAATATTAGATTTAGGCTGTGCACAGATGGATTTCAGTCATTTCGACAAATATGACAACAATACTCTTCATAGATGATTATTGATACACATTATAATTTATCGCCATGGACATGTATGAAAGATGATTATATATTTTTGTGTATTATCATGCCCAGCCAAGAAATCTAAAAGACAAATTAGATGTTTTCCTACCGCTCCTTATAGTAGAGCCCAAAAATTTGTGGGAGGTTGATGTTAAAACATAAAATATATCTAGAACGTAAAAATTTAAAATGCGAGCAATACTTATGTGGACTATAAATGACTTTCCTACATATTCAATGTTGTTAGGATGAAATACTACAAAAAAATTAGCTTGTCCTTATTGCATAGAGGACTCAAATACATTTTATTTGAACAAAGGAGAAAAAACTTTTTGGTTTGATAATCATTGTAAGTTCTTACAAGTGAAATATCCATTTCAGATGAATATTGACACATTTAGGAAAGCCAGAAAGTAATAAAAGGTATACCACCTTTGATGTTAGGTGACAAAATATTAGATGTAATTGAAAGATATGGTTAAAAAACATCAAGGATGTTAATGTAGATTCATTAATGCACAAATTT
Source organism: Sapria himalayana (assembly GCA_029783825.1). Classification (NCBI taxonomy): domain Eukaryota; kingdom Viridiplantae; phylum Streptophyta; class Magnoliopsida; order Malpighiales; family Rafflesiaceae; genus Sapria; species Sapria himalayana. The sequence continues at coordinate 520,500 of JAREIK010002134.1, forward strand.
TAAAAAATTGTAATTATGATTGGAAGAAAAGAAGTATCTTTTGAGATTTGTCTTATTAGAAAATCAATCTAATTAGGCACAACATAGTTGTGATGCAAATTGAAATTTTTTTTTTTGATAATATTTTTAATACTATCATGAATGTGGAAAGAAAAATAAAAGATAATGCCAAATCAAGAAAGGATTTGAAAGAGTTATGTTCACATTTAAAGATACATAGGAAAAATCAATGATTAAATTTCCTAAGACTTATTCTAGTCTTGAAAAAGATGCTAAGGAAGCTTTATGCAAATGACTGAAGGAGCTCATGTTTTCTAATGGATATGCATCTAATATGAAAATATGTGTTAATATGAAGAAACATATATTATTTGGAATGAAACGTCATGACTGTCATGTATTCATTCAAAGGCTAATACCCATAGCATTTTGTGAATTACTTCCATAAAATATTTGGGAAATTTTGACAAATAATTATTTTTTTTAAGTATCTCACTTGTAATATCATAAGAAAGAAAGAAATGGAGCAATTACAAAATGACATCCCAATATGTTATATAGACTTAATTGTATTTTTCCTCCTTACTTCTTTGACTCCATTGAACATCTTTTAGTTCACTTTCCTTATGAATCCATGATAGTAGGCCCTGTGTAATACAGATATATATATCCATTTGAGAGCTTGTATATTTTTTATTTGTTAACCTAAAAATTTATTGTATCTAACTGATATTTTTTTTTCTAATATATATCTATTTTAGATATCTTAGAAAATTGAAAAATAATGTTCAAAATAAAGCCAATGTCGAATGATAAATATATGATGCCTACTTGGTTGAAGAGGATTCAATATTTTGTGCACACTACTTTCAGCCAAAATTGAATAACTGGCATAAAAAATTATCACTAAATAATGTATATGGTATAGGTGATGGATCAGAAGAAAATGATATGCTTTCTATTTTTAGACATACGGGTCAATCATATGGTAGAGTAACAACAAGACATTTTTTGAATGATCTAGAGTATCATGCTGTGCATAGATACATTTTGTTGAACTATGATAATGTTATACCATATATTGAGTAAGATTTATAATAATTTCATATTCTTCTTTCTTTGTCATTGTACATGATATACCTTTTTAATAATTCAAAATTATCTTTAATATTATTTTTGAAGAAAATATACTAAGGAATTAAGGCAAAGAAAATCTCATATTGATGATGCTTCAATTGATGCAGAGCTTGAAAAGTATTTTGTAAATTGGTTTGAAAAATTTGTCAATATATAAGTTATCATTCTTAGTTCTAGATAGTTATGTGCAACATTATATATATATATATATATGAATTTATCCTTTACCATTTTGTATGTACAATTTTCCTCATCAAATACATGTAATAGACTAGTGAAGGATCTAATAAAAGGACCATTATGAAGTTTACAAATGTATCCCATACATTATGTAAATAGATAAAAATTTTACACTTGAAATATGGTTTAAATAGAGTTGCAATGAATAATGGTGTTGGTATCAAGGGGTCTAATTCCATATGTGAAGTATCCTACTTTACCAATTAAGAGGATAATTCTATTTAAGTATAAATGGTTTGATCCTATTCCAAATATGAATAATAGAATTCATCATATATACAAACTTATTGATGTGTACTATAAAAAATATTATTATAAGTATAAGTCATTTATGGACATTTATGTTTGTTATCTGACATATTAATCTATAGTAGATGTTATATAAATATCATTTGATGAATAACATGTGTATGTGCTTATTTAGTTATAAGTCATATAGTTTATGTATGTATTTTTATATTGTATACATCATATAGAAACTACACAAATGAGATATTCTTTTTGCAGAAAATATAAATGAAAAATGACATTTCTAAATCAGTTTCTAAAAAAGAAATGAATGTTACATTTCTATGTTATTCTATCGCTCATTTAGAAATGGATAATACATTTATATTTTTTCATGGCTAATTTAGCGACGAAATCCAAGATCTCTTTGTCATCGCTAATTTCAGCGATAGAAAAAAGGCTTCACTGTTTATAGAAATGTCATTGCAATATCTATTTCTAAAAATTTAAAGAGGTGCATTTTAGAAAAAGATTCTTTCTATTTTTAATTATGTTGCTATTTGACCGTTACAATGGAATTAGAAATGGAATATGGTATTTCTGATTCCATCGTTTCTTATAGTAATATATATATATATATAGTAGACACTCACTAAGGTGCCTGTTGAGGTGTAAAACTCAACTAGCATTTTTGGCCCAAACCTTGTGCCACATTTTGATTTATTTGTGTCTTTTAGGGCTACATTTAGTAGGTTGGATCGAAATGAGAGCCAGCCTGAATGAACTCAACCCAAGTCCAAATCAAACTTATGAGTTATGTCATGATGAAGTATAATGTAACTTACCCTTAATATAAAATTTCAACCAAAACTCAACCCACATTTAAATTATATTAATCAAGGTGGGTGAGATTGATCCGAGTCGGGTCAGGTTTGGTCGGAAGTAGAATCACAAGAAACAAAAATTAATAAAAATATGTAGATAAATTTGTTATTTGGTATGAATATAATTTTAATAATTTTTAAGAAGGATCACATATATATTTAATTGAAAATTACATATGATTTTATTTATAAATATAATAACAATTTTAGTGGTCATGTTAATATAAACTAACAAACCAAATATATTTTATTTAGATGTATCAAGTGCGATGGGCAGTCTAGGCACAACTTGTGCTATGGCCTAGGCATGGCTTGATTTAGTTGTGCTCTACTCAACATGACATGATCCAGAACTATGTCTGGACCTATCTCATGTTGGTCTGTGCCAAAACTACACGGGCTACTTGTCATGCCAGACACAACTCATGTCCCTAGCACATCAACATAAACTAGTGGCATAGACAACATGGCATTGCATGGCTGGCCAGTGATGCAAGGAAGCACTAGCAAGGCTAAGAAACACTATGGCACTACCCTGCACCTTTTACCAATGCCATGACCAAGCTATGATCGACTTTGCTTTTGATTGACATAGCAAGACTTGCCAAGCCCAAGTTGTGAGCTTCTTTGATGTTGATCAACACATACCAACCCACCATGCCCAATTGAGAAAAGGTGGGTTTTTCAGGTTGTGTTGAACCTGCTTTTCTATGTTGTTGATTCATCATGACATAGCCCGAGTATCCAATTGATGTTGTGTCTGTCTGGCATGGTATGATAGCTTGATTGGGCCACTAAAATATAGGCTGTGCAGAACTAGCACAACCTGATCAAGTCTTCTAGTTTTATTACAACCTAACACAACCATCAATATCAAATATAATTATTATAACTAAGAAAAATATGTAAAATACATATAAATAATTTAGTCTTCAAAAGAAAATAACATATTTAATTTCAATTTTTTAGTTGTTAATTTGTTACTATTTGAACTAATAAAAAATAAAAAAAAAGGTATTAGTTTTAAGTAAAATGTTTATTTTAATTTCTTTTGTGCCATCCTCTGTCCCTATGTGTGTGTGTGTCGGTGTGCGTGTGCGTGTGTGTATTATCTCACTAAAATTTTTGAAAATAAGCATTAGAGCCTAGCATCGAAGTAATCAAAATCATTCTTTGTACATGAAAAATGAAATAAATAAATAAATAAATTTAAATATATATATATATATAATATGAACAAAAAAAAATAAAAGAATTTAAAGAAAAAAGTGAAGAAAAAAATAATTCCAAAAAAGAACATTCACATCTCAATCTTTATAGGAATTATATTTGTTCTTCAATTTCAATCAGAATCACTAACCTCCTTAATCGTTTATGTGTATATATCAAATATTCTATAATTTTATAGTAAATGAACTATGAAATCTATCAACTACTCAACCTCTGGTACTAAAACAAAGCTATCATGCAATTGTTAATATTTGAATTGAAAAAATATCACATGTCATATGAGGTCACGATATTATTTTTGTCAGAATTTTAGAGATTCATAGATGAGACATTAAGGTCATTAATAACCTCTCAGGATGCCTCTTGCATTGAAAATGATTGTTTTTTCACCCAATACTTCCTTAGAGGTCTTTCCATCCTCTCTTATTACCCCTTTCTTGGATATCTTTTAGCTCTCCAAAAACTTACAACTTTCTTTTGCATCTAAGCCTCTTGCACAACAAAGAGTAGTGAGTGGCATGTGACACTTCTATACTTCTTCAAAATATGTAACTTCAATATTCAATATAAACTTTTGTTTGGAACTAGTTTAATCTCATCCAACTCTACACATACATGAGTCACACCAAGTCTTTCTTTTGTTCAAAGTGATTGTGTCGAGTTAGATTGATAACCCCACCATGGAAACTATACTAAATAATGCTTCATGATTGGTAACCCCACCATGGAAGCTTTACTAAATAATGCTTCATGATTGATTAAATGAAATGATAAATATGAAAAGTCCACTCATATTAGTGCCACTCATGATTCCTTGTTTGGCTTGAAATCTACTATCCACTTGAGCACATGCATAGGAAAACAATGGATTAATCTTTCTTAACTATAATAGGTAGAAAATATATAGACATATAAGTATAAAAATATAAATATAAATAAATAAATAAATAAATATAAATAAATAAATAAATAAATAAATAATATATATATATATATATATATATATATATATATGTATATAAGTTTGTGTACATACATATATATTATTGTGTAGGTATATGCATATATCTAGAAATACATACAAATGGTGTTGTGTGTGTATATGTATATATATATATATATATATATGCATGTATGTACATGCATATATAATATTATGTAAAATATATATACTAATGTATATGTGTTTATATACATACATATATAATACTATGATATATAAGTGTGTGTATAAAATATATACTATTATACATAAGTGTGTGTGTGTATCATCAAATTTACTTGACCATTTTGAAATTAATTAAATTAATAAATCAGTAGTATTATATATATACATATAAATGTGTATGTGTTTCTGTGTGTGTGCCATCTCTACATATGTTTTTATATGTATATATGTGTATATAATATACGTATTTACATGATGTATAATCTATGTGTATATGCTTATATGTATGTGTGTGTGTGTGTGTGTGTGTGTATTGTATCTATTTATATATATATCTTTACATATATGCATGCATACATAGACACAAACATATATATATATATATATATATATATATATATATATATGTGTGTGTGTGTGTGTGTGTGTGTGTGTGTGTGTGTGTATGTATGTATATATGTATCTATGTTGACATATATTTATATATAGATATATACACACATAAATACATACATATATACTATAATATATACATATTATGCTAAATATATAGACAATAATATATACCTATATCCATCATCATATGTATAGTTGTATACGGCAATGGCATAATAGTTGGATTGGGCGCAATCTTTATTAGGTTGTGTGTTTGATCCCTGCCAGCTATCCTCTACTAATATATGCTTAGTATATACATGGATGTAAATGTATGATGGCACATGGCTATCATGTCTTTCCCCAGATGCACTACAAGAAAATGACAAAATAGAATGGACAATAACGATGCTCAAATTCTTTTCTAAAATTAGGAAGGGAGTTGAAATGAAATAGAAATGGAAAGTACACTTTCCTAAAAAAATTAGAAATAGAAAATAAAATGCTACTATTAAAAGGCATAGATTATTTCAAATTATATGAAAATGGAATTAGAAATAAATGTAGAGATGGAAATTGAAATAGTTTAACCTTTTGTTGCTAATATCATATGTGGTCATTGGAGAATTACCTTGCATGACATTTAGCAATAATAAAAATCTATTTGTACATGTATTTATTATTGAAAATGATAACTTTTCTAAAAATTACAATATAAATAAATCCTGTTTCAATTAGTTTAAAATAGAATATGGAGACATCATTACTTTAGAAATAGAAGAGGATCCGCTTCAAAATTTAGTGATAGAATTCCTTTCCGTTGCTCCTTTTAAAATGAAATGTAAGTCTATGGCTGTTAGACTTTAATAATTTTGGCGACATTATCCAATTTCATCACTACTTTATAAATGAAAAATCATTTTGTTGCTATTTGATGTTAATTCTTTTTTTGAAGAATACTTCGTCCATTTGAACAAATTTTAGGTTTAGGCTAAATTATCACTAAAACTGTCATCGCCCATTCACCTAATCAAGTTTGTTTTTCTCCATGATTGTGTTCGTCACCCTAATCAACTAGCATTGAGGTATGTAATTTAATATTTTAATTTGTCTCATATATACTTAATCCACATAAAATGCTTTATATGGATTTTTGAAGATTCCTAATAATATCTTGTTTTGCTCCATCACTATTTGATGTTTGTTGTTATATTTTCATTGGCATATTGATATGTATTGGCATTGTGAAATTTTGGATGATTTCTATTATATAAAATGCTTTTGTCAATTTATTTACTATATTTTTTCTTTTAAAGGCGTCAATTATTATGGAATCTTTAATTTATTGTGATCAAAGAAACAAAAGAGAACTTAATCCAATTGGGATATAATATATTAAGATTTATGTTATCATTTTTTAATGATTATATTAACCCCAAATATATTAGAATCTCTAAGTATTCAATTATTAACCTCAAATGAATAATTAACAATTGGAGAATAACATTTTTAGATCTAGAATCAATATACTTAAAATTACAAGTTATGTTGATCTCCCTATTAAAAGATAGATAAAAGTAATGTGAATTCATTAAGCACTATTTATGAACTTCATATATCATGTCCACATCATCATCTATGAATAATCAAGGTCCAAAGAAAATGGGAAATGACTCATAGTCATAATAACTTGTAAAGTAGCTATTATCCTACTAAATGCATACATATTTGTTCTAAGTTTGCATTCAACACTAAATTGCATAGTTATGAATGGCCAACAATGAAAAGAATCCTAAAACATTTTGGAGGTTCATTGATTACAAATGACAATTCTAGAATGCTACTTGAAAACTTATAGAGGTTCATTGATTACTAATCGTAATAACATAAGGTTATTTTTCATTTTGCTACATGATGTTGTCATTGTATGAAATTTGGAAACACAAATTAGGATGCACCATTGAATAATTATTTTTGTTTTATGGGAATATAAATTAAAGTGGTGATGACTAACAACATCATTGTATCACCATTAGATGCTTAAATGAAAGAAGAGTTTACAAATTTTCATTTTGAGGACTTGTAAGCCTTGTACATCCTAATTTGAACTTTCTTTTGATTAGTTAAGATATATTTGGATCAATTCCTACATGGGAGTATTCCATATTACTAGTATCTCATGAACATGAAAACCATTGATATAATGGTTTTCATTGTTAACATCTCAATGTAAATTAGATTCAATTGAATTCTTTCCTTAAGGATTTCCATATTTATTTTTGTTATCATCATTTCCACTAAAAGAAAATAATTTTGATAGTGGTGTATTCTCCAACATCATCTTTTTTATTAGGAGTAAAAGATATGAAGCTCAAAAACACTATGTCATCACCCAACAATCAAGCACTCAATAAAAAAAAAATACACTTAAGCACTCAATGAGATTAAAAAGTATGAGGAGTTATTTCCTTCATGAATAATAAAAGTGCCAACCATTCAGATTGAGGAAGAAAAATGCATTCATGCCTACATATTTTCTAACAATTCATAATCCTCACTTTAGTAGATCAATTAATTTGACATCTTAAACGATGAACTTCCATTCTTAAAATTTTATACCCATACTAATAAGTGTTGATATCACTAGGAAACCATCATGATTGACCAACTACTTAAAATACCAAATATATAAAAACCTACAAACTTGGGATAAAAGAATCTTTAATCTTAAAACCAAGAATCTCAAGTTTTTAAAATTTTGGCTTTCCTCATGAGGTACCATATGAGAAGTTAATAAGGATTCTCATTAAAATTATGTAACTCAACTTTCAAAGATGGATACACCCATAAAATTAATGGTGCTCAAGAAAAACTATCTTCAATCACAAAAATTATGTGGTTGAAATGATTACATTTAACATCTAATAGGCACAAGATGATGATAAGTTTTGCTGAAATGAATTGCTATTGAAATGACTTATATTTGGTTTACCACATTCCAAATAAATTCAAAACTCCCCTCTTGATTTTTTTCTCTCATGCATGAAGCTATTTTTTGTTATATTAATTAGTTTTCTTGACAAAGTCATTTTGGTTGTGAATATTTTTCACCTTTTTCAAGAACCCTGCAATATCACATGCAAATGTAATAATATTGTAACAAACGGTGGGCCCGATATGACCTTTGGTTTCTCGGGCAGCCCAACCTGAGTATTAACTGGTTGCCTGGCCTCCTATTCGGGCATACCAATATTATCCACTTTGCCATTGTCCTGAAGACGTACGATTTTACACTTGGGTCAGGACTTAATTTCTACCCCACAAATCACCTCCACTGACTGAGGGTCCAAAGGTCAAGTGGGGCTCACCGTTTATTACATATAAACATTGTTGGGTAATTGTGCTTTCACGGGTAGTGAGATTAAGAAAAAGAAAACAACAGAAACATAGAAAACAAGCAATATATATCCCAATCCAACAAGCATCCACGACAGAATAAAAAACGAGAAATCAACACAAGAAATAACGTGGTTCGCTAGTCGCTCAGGTACGACTAGCTACCTCTACCAGTAAACGCTTATGAATTACAGATTAAAACCAAAAAACATAGAACATCTTACAGTATGCAGCATGCAGCAGTCACGAAATCACGCAGAGAGAGGAGTGGGATGATGAATAGTTCAAACGGGTCAAAAAAAAGCCACCCGAAGAATAAATTACAAATCGTTTTATATGAAAAATAAACATCCGGTTCATTTAACCAAAGCAGGTCGGATCATGGAACGGGTCAGGCTCTGCTCCAAAAATTTCGGCCCGCTGACCGGACAGTGGGACCTCCATTATTGTGCTACTACTACATCCTCGAGCTTTTAATATTTCCTTTCCTATACTTACATGAAAATATTAAAACAGATTATTAAGTAAAAATAAATTACATATACAGCAAACATGTTTATATGTAACAAACAGTGAGAACCAATGACCTTGGGTTCCTAGGCGGCCCCACATGAGTGCTAACCAATTGCCCGGTCCCCCATACTAGCATACTAATATTGTCCGCTATGCCCCAAAGGTGCACGATTTTACACTTGGGTTAGAGCTTAATTTCTACCTCTCAAGTCGCATCCCCTCGATTTGAACTCAAGTCTTTGAATTCCCACCATAGAATATCAATTGACCCATATCGATATGCCCAGATAGGGGGGGGGGGGGGGGGTTAGCTTTTGGGTGGGGCTATCCAGGGACCTAAGGTCAGTGGGGCTCTCCGTTTGTTACAAATATCATTCCCAACAAAAATGCTCTCTAGGAATTACAAATATAGGTTATACTAGAAAAGGATCCAAGTATTGAATAACATTAAGATACTATTTTATTAAGGATATAAGATTGTAAATGAATTCCAAATTATTAAATCACATTGGAATACTTAATATTTCAATTTTTCACGAGTATGGGAAAGAAAAGAATTCCAATCTCATTTATTATGTCACTTCATTGAAAAGTCATGTCATCTAAAAGTTTCTTCATTTAAGAGGGCTTAAATAACAACATCATTAGTTTCTACTAGGTTTATATTTTTGATATTTTCTTTGTTCCTCTCCAACTTTTTTTCTTTTCTAAGGATATGATCTATATGTCGTATACATATTTTAAAAAACATTTGCAATGGCATCTCAATTCTATATTCAAGATACTTTATAAGGTATATTAATTTTTAGGTTAATCATTTCTTACTCCAGATCTTCATTGCTAAATCTGAATTCTATATAAATAGTTTTAAAAATCTATAGGGAGTAATCCACATGTCAAAATACATATGAGACCTAAGAATTAGAACAACCTTTTTTAAAGCCACAACAAAAGGAGAGTCATTCGAAGAAAATCAGTTGACATGAGTAACTCTGATGGGAAATATATGATCAACCCATTCTAAGTTAATAAGGCTCTATCCAATCTTTCCAACACTATTTAGGAGTTTCATGTATATATAGAACCATTAATCTTGTAATAATTAATTTTCAATTTATGAGATAATTATTGAATATATGCATTTCTTAAACAATAAGAAATTAACTACCAATTTCTTCTTTACAGTGTAAATAATTTTGAAATCACCCTAAATGTTCAATTGTAATGAACCCGCGAGATACAAAATATAAATTATTTCAAACTTATGTTTTCAATAATATATCATTTCCCATAGATAATAAGATTATAATTTTGCATTTCCATGCAAAATAAACCAACCTTTAAACAAACAACTTGGTTATTTAAATTGATCAACCAAATACAAATATGGCTATTTGAGTTTGAATATTTTTAACAAACTTTTATTTAATGTGATATTTATTTTATCTGTATTTTAGTCATGGAAAGTGTTTAATGATTGCAAAGGTTGTAATGTTATTAATCTTATAAAGATACATAGTGTTTCTAATCCAAAGATTATTGGACATTTTCATGATAGTCCACACTAATAAAATCAAGGATTTTTTCTTATTTAACAAGATAAAAAATGGCACACCTTGTGTAGATTGTGACATTGGTAGATATTTATCTAGATTTTGTTCATCCCAATCCAATGTTCTCAAGAGAGACTTTAATTCATGAAAGAATATGATTCTCAACTTTGGGAGAATGAGTCTCCTATTGTCTACTTGTCTTGGAGAGGATGTATAACACTACAATTTATATAAGTATAAAGATAATATGATATGGCTATATAAATTCATACAATACAAAATCTTTTTTGAAATTAGAATCCAAAGAAATATAAATCAAGTATTGGAACCAAGTGGACAATGCATAACTTGGGTTGAATTCAGATCCCTGTTGAAAATGTGTGAAGATCCATGATGATTGCCATAATTGAGTTCTCTTGAGAAGATCTAGCAATAGGAAAACTAATGTTGTAATACTACTATTTTAACATACAAATTTGGCATATTATTCGAGAAAACTATAGAAATAAACATAATTTTATTAATGATAAAATGTATATTATAGTAACCATTAAAACCAAGGAGGACTTAATCATGATTTTATAAGTTTTAATTATTTGAATCATAAGGGTGTAATATGTAATAATAGAGATAAAACCATAGGGAATAAAATGTTAAATCATAAAAAGTTTATTAAAATTTTAGAAAATCCCAAACATAAAACCTAGGTATAAAAATCCAAAATAATTCTTAAAATCTTCCTCACTTCTATGTAAACAATGGTACCTCTTTTTCTTCTCTTTTCTCTTCCTCGCAACAAAAATCTTTATCATATAAAGTGTTTTAGTTGTTTTTTTTTGCTTTGATTTTCTTGTTTCTCTCCTAATATCATGAAATCAAAAAGAAATTAAAAAAAGCATCATTTATTACTTTCAAGCAAACTTATAAATGAGAATTTTGCGGAAAATTTGATAAATTTTAAGTAAGGGACTGTTTGACAAACCACTAGAATTTTCAAACTATTGAAAATGAAAATTTAAATGGTTTGAAAAAATCATTGTGCTTGATAAAAAATATTTGGGAGCTATTAATTAAAAATTTTAAGTTATATAACTTTGAAAATATCAAGTAGGTAGAGCTCTACTTAATGTTGAATGGAGAAAATTTTCAACAATTTTTTTAAAGTTACCATTTTATCCTTTTTTTTCTTTCTTTTTCGTTTTTTCATTCATATTACAGTTCAGTTTGTGAATCTGTTTTCTTATTCTCCTTTCTCCGCCACCACAAATCCTAACCCTAAATTTATTTCATGATTAATTTAAGAGATGATAGCTTTAAAGAGTTTAGATTTTATTGGTTATTTTTTAAACATTTTTATTTCTTTTTTGGAGTTATGATTTATTTATGGATATATTTTTAGTGATATAATTTTTAATAATAATTAATAATTGTAGTGAAAATAAAATTTCATTAGAAATTCTATTTATGTTGGATAATATATAATACAATGATAACAAGGGTAAATATATAAAATACATCATTTTCAGCATTTAATATTTATAGTTTTCAAATAATATATTTATGTTCAGCATTCAATTAACAGTAATTTATCAAACAATTTTTTAATACCAATTTAACACTTATAAAATTTAGCTCATAATTTTTCTGCACTTAAAATTTTCAATCTTATCAAATATGCCCTAAATATGATAAAAGCTAAGAATTATAAAATTTTGGATGTGAATTGATTGATACAATTTGAAAAAATTGAGATATACATTTTGACCTCAAAAAATTTTTATTAGGGTGAATTGATGTGAATTATAAAATTATAAGAATTAATTTTTGGATATATACTCATAGACTTAGCAATGTTAGTGTTTGTAAAAATCTTTCATTCAATTATACATAGGCAAGCATGCACACCCACACATGCACATGAATGTGTTAGTGCTTGTGTAGGAGTGTGTAACATGACTAAAATACATAAGAATACTTGTGTTATAGTTTGAATAGATGATAATGCATGAAAAGTGAATCTTTCAAATTCAATTGAGTAAAGACAAGTCCCATGTATTAGAGTGTCCTTAAATTATCTCTAATTCATGAATTTATGTTTTTATGAAAATGGTTTTTTATAAAAATATAACACTACCATATGTGTGTCATATGTGTTAGTGAGCATATTTCAAAATGGGGTGAGTGGCATAAAGCTAAAATAATGGTATTTATGTGTAAACATGTTATAGTATATAATTTATTTTGATTATTTATTTTGTATAACCAAATATTTTTCTGTTACAATATTTTATTGTAAGTACATGAATTAAAATATTGAGAGAGACTGGGATTGTAGCAATGGACAATAATGGGGGTCCCGCTACCTACTCAGTGGGCCAAAAAATTTTTGAAGCTGAATCTAGTACATTCGAGTTATCCAACCCACTTTGATCTTTGATATTAAAAACCTAGAAACATTCATGTTTTTTTTGGTACTGTTCAGAAATAGATAGCATGTAATTTATCTTGTTATTAATCTGCAAGCACTTAAGTGATTTTCTGGTGGATGTAACTAGTTGTGTTGAATGGTTAGTGAACCATATTATTTCTATGTATTTTTATTGTGATTTTGATATTTATATTACACTGCTGAATTCAAGGTTGATTATCATTTTGTAATCACAATTGCAAGCGAAAACTAATAATTGGTATCAGAGCTAAAGTTTGCAGAAAGGTTTATACAATTTCATTGTTGAATTTGTGATTTCCTGTGAAACTATATTTTATTGAAAATATCTAGAACTTTGAGTACCATGATTGAGAAGTTTAATGGCAGAAAATGGTTTAGTGTGTGGCATATTAAAATGCGAGCACACTTGAAAAATTTTGATATGTGGAGTCCCCTTGTTCATGGTTTGGGTGTTGTTATTGTTGCTACTATTGGGATAACAAAAGCATAAGCATGAAGACATGAAGAAAAAGCACACTCCATCATTCTCATAAGCTTGGCTGATGAAGTGATTGTTAAGGTAGTAGATGAAAAGACTGCTGTAGGATTGTAGCTCAAGCTTGAGTCACTTTATATGACTAAGTCACTTAGAAACAAATCTCTGTTGAAGAGAAGGCTATTTACTTTAAGGATGCAAGAAAAAACTTTTCTAAAGAAAGATCTAGATGATTTAAATAGCATTTTTATGGACCTAAAACATGTGGATTCCAAGGTAGAAGATGAGGATGTCGCACTTATGCTCCTAGTGTCACTTCCTGTTTCATATGAGAATTTTATGGAATCACTGATAATGGGGAAAGATGAGATCACTATGAAGGATGAAGATGACCTTGTGCTGGTAAGCTCTACAATGATTGCAAGGTCAGATTCTTGGATTTTAGATACTGGTGCTTCTTTTCATATCAGTACACATTTGGAATGGTTTAGTAGATATGTTATGAAGGAAGCTGGCCATGCTGTTGTGGGCAACAACCAATCATGTAAAGTAGTTGGAATTGGCACAATCAAATTAAAAACATATGATGGTCAGATTGTCTCACTATCTAATGTAAGGTATGTTCTAGAAATGACAACGAATATGATTTTCCTCAGTGTTCTAGATGATCAGGGATGTATATTCAGTGGTGGTGAGAGAACACTGAATATTTACGAGGAGATGACATTATATTGAAGGGGTAGAAGAGTAGAATACTATACACATTGATAGGTTCCAAAGTGACATGGGCTGTTGTTGTCACATCTGAAGAGCCTGCATCAAAAGAGGAAGCTAATCTTACCAAATTTATGACATATGCATTCCGCAAATTTGAGAGAGAAAGATATGAATATTCTCTCGGATTTTAACCTTCTTGTTGGTCATGGAGTTAGTAAACCAATTTTTTGTGGTCATTATGTTTTTGGTAAGAAACATATAACTAAGTTTAGCATGACTATATACCACACACAGAGCATCTTGGATTATATCCATGCTATTTATTGGTGCCCTTCTAGAGTCTAGTCTCTTGGTGGTGCTCGATTTTATTTATATTTAGTTGATGATTACTCAAGGATATCTTGGGTATCCATGATGAAATATGAATCTAAAACTTTTATAAATTTTAAGCACTAGGTTAGCTTAGCAGAAAACCAAACACAAAAGAAGGTTAAATTGTTACGGATAGATAATAGTCTATAATTTTGTTCATCAGAATTTGAGGAATCTTGTAAGGAAAAAGGTATAGCTAGACATAAGACTGTTAGGGATACTCCTCAGCAAAATGACATTGCTAAAATAATTAACCAAACTCTCTTAGAAAGAACTAGATTTATGCTCTATCAATCAGGCTTAGGCAAGGAGTTTTGGGTAGAAGCTATTAATATAGCATGTCATCTGATAAATAAATCACTTTATAGTGGAATTAATTTTAAAATTCCATTTGAGGTATGGTCTAGTAGACCTACAGATTATTCCAATCTAAAAGTGTTCGAGTGTGATGCATATTATCATGTAAATGATGGTAAACTTGAACCACAAGCATTAAAAATGAATATTTGTAGGATATGATAATGGACTCACGGGATTCATATCTAGTCACCATCTAAAAAGAGAGTGATTCTCTCTAGAAGTATAACCTTTAATGAAAGTGTCATCTTAAAATAAGTTACCTTGTCTTATTCAATCACTTGATGTTCCTCAAACTGAACTTAAGGTGGAGCTAAAATATGGTTCAGTTACTCCAAGAAGGATGCCTGAATTTGTCTCTAGAAAATCAATGGATGATCATAAATATTTTCTTGAGTCTATTACTGAACTTGATCTTGAACTTGCACCTGAAGTGTCTATCCCTTGCAACATTGCAAGGGATAGACAAAAGAGAAGTTGCTAAAGAGATTGACATTCCTGAACCATCCTCCTTAAGGAATGCTATTAAATATCCTGAATTTAAGTCATGGTTAGTTTCCATGAATGAAGAGATAGAATCACTTCATAAGAATGATACTTGGGTTGTTGTACCAAAACCTAAAGGAAGAAAGATAATTTCTTGTAAATGAGTTTTCAAGAAAAAAGATACTGCCTTTATTGCTGGTGGTGTAAAGTTCAAGGCACATCTAGTTACAAAAGGGTTCAGTCAGAATGAGGGTGTCAATTAAAATGAGATATTCTCTCTTATAGTTAGACATACCCCAATCAGGGTGCTTCTAGCATTAGTGGCACATCAAGAACTTGAATTTGAGCAACAAGACATTAAAATTGTCTTTCTTCATGGAGATCTAGAAAAAGAAATTTATATGAGCCAGCTTGAGAGTTTTGAGGTATTAGGTAAGGAAACCCATGTGTGCAAGCTTTTGAAGTCCCTATATGGACTTAAATAGTCTCCTCGTCAGTGATACAAGAGATTTGACTGTTTCATGACTAGGCATGGATACAGTAGGTGTGACCATGATTGATGTGTCTATTTCAAAAGGCACAAGGATATGTAATATATCTACTTGCTATTATATGTAGATGATATGCTTATTACTACCAGAAATAAATCTGATATTCAGGAACAGAAAGATCTCATCAATTTTGAATTTGATATGAAAGATCTTGGAGGAGCAAAGAAAATTTTGGGTATGAAAATATTCAGAGAGTGAATTAAAAAAATTTGTTTCTTTCACGGAAACAATATATTCAAAAAATTCTATCTAGATTTGGAATGACTTCTTGTATGTCTCTATCCGCACCATATGCCTCTAACCTACACTTATCATTAGATTTTTGTCCCCAATCTGAATCTGATAAGAAACAAATGTCTAACATTCCTTATTCCAGTACTGTTTGGAGCCTCATATATCTTATAGTGTGCACCTAACCAGATATTGCTCATGCAGTAAGTGTAGTGAGTAGTTACCTCATGGGGATTTATGATGTTGGTTTGATATTTTTAATGAATCTTAACTCATGTTAGCATGATATTCTTATTTTGACTATGCAAGAGATGTTGACTATAAATAGTTCATGAATGACTATGTCTTGACTGTATGTGGCTTTGTAGTTAGCCGAAAAGCCACAATGTAATCTTTTGTTACTTTATCCTCTACTGAAGTAGAGTATATAGCTTTGACTAAAGCTGTGAAGGAAGAGATATAGTTGAAAGGTTTTCTCAAGGACCTTGGTCTCTGTCACAACAAGAAAATGTTAATTTAGCAAGAAATATTTAGCTAGGGATCAATCCCTAGCTAAATTGCGAGCGATTAGCTAGGGAATATCAAGGGATTTCTGATTTTATATTGAAATAAAAATTTGCGATGGATTAACGACGAATTAGCGACTGAATTGGTTGAATGAACATTTTTTATCTCTATTTTTTCTAATTTAGTGACGGATTTAGTGAATTAATTTTCCTAGCTAATTATTAGCGATAGATTTTAGCGACGGATTTTAGCGATGGATTTTAGTGACGGATTTTAGCGATGGATTTTAGCGACAGACTTTCGTTAGCTAATTAAATCCCGACATAATCCATCATTAATTTTTTTGTAAATTTCTTGCAAAGAAAGCGGGGAATTTAGTGACCGATTTTCCTAGCTAATTAGATCCAAGCATAATCCATCACAAAAACTTTCGTAAATTCCATGAAAAGAAAAGTGGGGAATTTAGAGACGGATTTAGTGACGGAATTTTCCTAGCTAATTTAAATCCATCACTAAATAATTATCTGAATTTTTTTATGATTTTATATATATTTGGAAGCGATAATTTCTTAAATATTTATTTTCTCAAAATATATGAATTTAGCTAGGGATTTCTCCCTAACTCTATTTGGGTTATTATAATTCCGATGCTAATCTTTAATGATATTTTTTAAGCATGATCTATTTTAAAATTTTATATAATTTTCTTTATTAAAGGTATATCATGGTCTATAGATGAGCAATCCTTGAAAGACACAATCATCTCATATAATAATAAAATTATGATATTATAAAAAAATTAATAAATATATAAATACGAATAAAAATTTATATTAAATATGACTAAAATAACTATTTTTTGATTATAATTTTATTAAAAAACTATACAGAAATTTTTTGAAATATTTATTTATAATATTTAAATATTTGTATTAAAAAACATTATATAATTTATTATATAATTATAATATTTTTAAAATATTTTAATTAATAAATAAAAATAACTACTAATAAAAAACTAAAATAAACATTAGTTTGATTAAATAAAAAAAATTATAAAAATATATGAATAAACGAATAAACAAGTAAATATTTATAAAAATAAAAGTATAAAATAATATTTTTATGATTATAAGAAATTTTTAAAAATATAATGACTAAAATATTTGAAAATTTTGAATTATAAAAAAAATTTTTAAATTTTCATAAAATTTAAAAGAAAATAAGTTGATATTTTAAGATTACTATATTGATGTTTTAATTACATCAAAAAATTTTTGATGACTTAAAAAATTAATATTTCAGTGTTTATTAAATGAACACTTCAAACATTAATATTTATAATGACTAAGAGATTCAAATTTTATGCTTTTATAATTATTTCATATTATATTAATAAAAAATAAATTGAATACATAATATATATTCAATTTATTATTATATAATATTATATATATATATATATATATATATATATATTAACTTATTAACTTTTATACACACACACACACACACACACACACACATATGAATACATTATTATTATATAATATTATTTTTCTTATTTATTTATTAAATAAAATCATTCATGTTAAATAAAAATCTATTTCAATTATTTTATTTAAATTATTTATTTTTTATAATTTTATGTTATTGTTAGTCTTGTTTTATTGTATTTTATTTTATATATATTTACATCCAATTTAGTATTCATATAAGGTTTCATTGAAAAAAAAAATTGCTAAGTCATTAATACTTCGCAATTTTTCTATCATTCAAACAACGAAGGAGAGGCGAAACACGACTACGGAATCAACCTAGGAAATCTATCTCTTCTTGTTACCAGGTAATATTATCATTGTTCTTCTCCTTTGGAATACTATATACATATCTCCGTCTCTCTTAATTTGATTACCACTGGCGGATTTTTGTTTTTACAGAATATCTGGGTATTAACTATTTTTTTATTTTCCCCTAATTTTTCGTCTTTTTGCTTCTATTTTCATATCACCTATATGATTTTGACGCTACACCATTAATGAAATAATAAATTATCAGTGTAATCTTTGTTCTTTAACTATTTAAATTTTTAGGGTTTTATTGATTTCAAATACTAAATGTTTGCATTTTGTTTTCTCCTTCTTTGACTTAAAAAAATAAATAATGCTTGATGTTTTCTGCTTCTGTTACTTAAGAAAAAATAAACATAATATTAATGGGTTCTATTTTTGATGTCTCCTAGTATATTATAAGCATATAACAATATATATATATATAAACTTCTATACACTTATATAATCGTATGACATTATATATAAATGTATATACTTTAATATATATATATATAAATGTATTACATAATATATAAATAATGGTATGTTTATATTAACATATAATGTTATATATAAATATTTATACATATATATTAATGTTTATAAATATCTATACAACATTTACAAAAAACGATACATTTATATAATTTTTTATATAACATTTATATAACATAAAATATTTATACATTTTTGTAAACATTTATATAACATATTAATTTTTATATAAATATAGAATATTTATAATATTTATATAAATGTGATATATATACTATATACTATTTATAAAAGTGTTACATATATATAATTATATATAAGTAATATTTATAAAAATATTTTAAACACAAATATTATATCTAAACACTTGTTTAATTATATAATCATATGCCATTATATATAAAAGTATTTATAACTATATTTATAATTATGTACACTATTTTTATAACTATATTTTAACTATACATAACTAATTTTTTAACTATATAATAATGGATAACTATATGCATAATTCAATATAACTATATTTTTAACAAAATATACTATATCAATAATAATATATAACTATATATAATTGTATTTTACTAAATGTATAACTATATAAATGTTATATATAATTATATCTTTAACTACATACATATTTATAACTATATGTGTATAACTATATATAAATATTTCTATAACTATGTAACACTATATATTTAATTATAACTATATTTGTAACTATATATACATATATGTATTCATATAATTAAATCTAAATATATGTTTATAACGTTGTATACATTCATGTATAACTACTTATAACTACATGTATGAATATATCTATATATAACTATATTACTTTTCTTTGACTAAATGTATAACTAAAAAAACATTATACATAACTATATATAAATATATAATTAACAACATATAATTAATATACATTTTTATAAATTCATATATACAAATGTATTTTACTTTATCTATACCGATAGATTACTATATGTACACACATATAAAATTATATGAAAAAATATATATACTTACATGAATAAATATAAGTATAACTATATCTATAACTATATGTATAACCAAATATAATTTTATTTATAATTACATGTATAACAACATACAACATTATGTTCAACTATATGTGTATAACTATATATAAATATTTGTATAACTATGTAACACTATATATAAATAAATATAATTGTATTGGTAACTATGTATACATATATGCATACATATATTGTAAATCTATATAATTATTTATAACCTTGTATACATTTATGTATAACTAGATATAACTATTTGTATGAATATATCTATATATAAATATATGTTTAACTATATGTACCTTTATTTATAACTATATATACTAAAGGTATAAGAACATATAACTATAAATAATTGTATTTGCCTAAATGTATAACTAAAAAAACATTATGCATAACTATATATAAATATATAATCAACAACATATATTTAATATACATTTTTATATATTAGTATATAAAAATGTATTTTACTATATGTATACCTATAAATAAATATATGCACAGATATATAAAATTAATGAAAAAAATATTTATACCCTACATGTATAAATATAAGTATAACTATATGTGTAACTATATGTATAACCATATGTAACTATATTTATAATTACTCTATAAAAAATACAACATTATGATTAACTATATGTGTATAACTATTTATATATATTTGTATAACTATATAAAACTCTAAATATTTAAATATAACTATATTTTTAACTATGTATACATATATGCATGCATATATGTACATCTATATATTTGTTTATAACTTTGTATATATTTATGTATAACTACTTATAACTACTTGTATGAATATATCGATATATAACTATATGTTTAATTATATGTAACTATTTATAATTATATATATTATATATATAATAATATATAACTATAAATAATTGTATCTTACTATATGTATAACTATAAAAGCTTTATACATAACTATATTTAAATATATAATTTACAACTTATATTTAATATATATTTGTATATATTAGTATATAAAAAAGTATTTTACTATATATGTACCTATACATAACTATATGTATAAATATATAAAATTTAATAAAAAAAAATATATACCTAAATATAAATATAAGTATAATTATATGTGTAACTATATGTATAACCACATGTAACTATATTTATAATTACATGTATAATAGCATACAATATTATGTTTAACTACATGTGGATAATTATATATAAATATTTAAATAACTATGTAACACTATATAATAAATAATAATGATATTTGTAAATATGTATACATATATGTAAATCTATATATTTGTTTATAACTTTGTAAATATTTATGTATAATTACATATAATTACTTGTATGAATATATATATATATATATATATATATATATATAACTATATTTTTAACTATATAACTATTTATAACTACATATACTATATGTATAATAACATATAACTATAAATAATTTTATCTTACTATATGTATAACTATAAAAACTTTATATGTAATTATATTTAAATATATAATTAACAACATATATTTAATATAGATTTTTATATATTAATATATACAAATGTTATTTACTATATCTATACCTATACATAACAATAAGTATAAATATATATATACCTACATGTATAAATATAAGTTTAACTATATGTGTAACTATATGTATAACCACATGTAATTATATTTATAATTATATGTATAACAACATATAACATTATGTTTAACTAAATGTATATAACTATATATAAATATTTGTATAACCATAAAAAACTATATATAATTAAATATAACTATATTTGTTTATAACTTTGTATACATTTATGTATAACTACATATAAATGCTTGTATGAATATATATATATATATATATTAAATATATGTTTAACTATATATAACTATTTATAACTACATATACTATATGTATAATACATATAACTATAAATAATTGTGTCTTACTATATGTATAACTATAAAAACTTTATACATAACTATATTTAAATATATAATTTTCAACATATATTTAATATACATTTTTATATATTATTATATAAAAATGTATTTTACTATATCTATGCCTATACATAACTATATGTATAAATATATAAAATTATATGCAAAAGTATATATATACCTACATGTATTAATATAAGATTAACTATATGTGTAACTTTATGTATAACCACATGTAACTATATTTATAATTACATTTATAACATACAACTTATTGTTTAACATTATGTATATAACTATATATAAATATTTGTATAACTAATTAACACTCTATATAATTAAATATAACTATATTTGTAACTATGTATACATATATATAAATCTATATATTTATTTATAACTTTGTATACATTTATATATAATTACTTATAATTACATGTATGAATATATATATATAACTATATGTTTAACTATATATAATTATTTATAACTATATATACTATATGTATAATAACATATAACTATACATATATGACACACTATAATGTGCCATTCCGGCACAACACGGCCCTTTTGACACATCTATGTTTGACATTACTTATCAATAACAATTTCAGTGGTTAATGAATCACATGAGTTGCTTTTACAGATTCCATTGCCTGCCTGATATTTATTTATGTTTTGAATTATTTTCATCTTACTGATATTTTTGCTAAGCGGTTGGTGTCATGGGGTGTGGTTGATTCTAAAGCCTCTTCCACCTGTTAATTATACCAACCCATATAATGTGTTATAGCCTCGAGAGAAAGCCCACCGGCACCTCACAAGACATGTATGTGATCTAGTAGTCTTTTATGATACAATTAGAAGTTTTACAAGAAAATTTCATAGTCTTGTAAGCTGCTTTAATTATGTGATCAGATGCAATGGAGGGAAAATAATTTGTAGTTGTTTGAAAAACTTCGTTTGGTAAGTAAGAAATTTTTCTTATAGATCAAATCTTTCTATTCAGATTAGGGATATAGTGTTGAGATTGATAAGTTATCAAAGAATATTTTTTTTTCTATTACAATTTGCATCACTTAGAAGAGATTAATAAGTTACACATTCATCTTATCAAACACTTATCTATCACAACCACCCTATGTATATTTTTTCTTATAAAAAGTAAACATTATGAATCATAAATTGAGTCATTAATTATTTTTTAAATATTATTTATTTTTTTAATCTAACATATATTTTTCTATTATACTTTATTTTGGTCATTTGTTTAGTTTTTTAGTTAATATTTTTTAAAAAAATTGTCTTTCTTTTGAATTATAAATCATAAATTTTTAAAATAATTATATTTTGAGAAATTGATTTTTTCAATTTAATATTAAAGTTACAAATTAAATATTTTATTTTTAAACTTTTATTTTTAAATTTTTTACTCTCAAATATGTGCTATCATTCTAATTTTTAATTTGAATTTTTACTAGTTTCAATTATTAAGAAAATATTATCTATATATAGCATATATCAATGTATCTATTTTCATAGTTGTCTTGTCATCTCATTTATAACCATGACAAGAAAATATCAACTTAACATTGAATCTTAATATAATTTTATAGATGTAAAAAATTTACTTTACATCTCACATATAAAACACATTTGTTATATTACTTTAATATATATATCTTTATTGACATCAATATTATGTGGAAATATTTTTCTTCTTTTTATGTAGACACCAAACCAACTATCAAAAAAATTATATTATGAATATTTTCTAAATTGATAAATACTCAGTAAAAATATTTTTATATTTATATGTTTTTCATGACTTATTTAATCAAGTGTAAATAAGTAGTATTTTGGATATGCATAGAGTAGAGAGAGAGAGAGAGAGAGAGGAGAATCTTTGAAAAAAAAAGAAAAATAATTTTAATAAAAATGAAATATAGTATTTTGGATATATATAATTCCACATATATGGTTTTTGGGGGCTCACAAGTAGGGTATTTTCAAATAATAAAAATCAAATAAATAAAAATACTGGACTAAAAATTGAACATCTTTCTCAACTTAACTGTATGCATATCACGTATTCCTAGCTTGGAAGAGTGGAAAAAAAATTATGGACCTCTAATAGCATGCATTAAGATGTTCTTACTCAGCTCATTGATAGGTATGTAGGTTGTAGTGATCAAAATATCCTAAATTTTAATTTGAATTAAATGATAATTAATCTTAATATGCTTTGTACGCTCATAGAACATTGAGTTGGCTACAATGTGTTTAGCTATTTGGCTATCATAGTGAAATATCATCAATCTCTAAACTGAAAGATAAAGCTCATTCAAAAAGTATTTGGTCCATTAAAGTTTATAATTTACTGATGTCATAGCTTTGTATTTTGTTTATACATTAGATTTCAAGATAATTATTTATCTTTTATTTTTCCATAAGATAAAGTAATCTACAAAAAAATAAAAATAAAAACATATGTCAATTTTTTGCTTTGTGATCATAGGAGTCTAACTAGAATCTGAATATGTCTCTATCCAAATAATGTTCATTATTTTTAATTATAATCACATTTCTTGATTTTTTTTTCATATACCTTAGAATTTTTAGTATTGTATTCATATGACTATGTTTATGTACATTTTAAAAATAACTAAATATAATGACATAATTGCTAATATAAGATATAATCATTATCATATAATTTAGTTTTTTATGATTATTATATATGTAGTTGAGTCAATTGATGAACCAAATTATATAGATAAGTCTATATTTAGATCAAGTAGTAAGCCAACAGTGTACATCATGATATATCCTATCAGATAAAATATATAAAATATAATTTCTCTAAGAAAGAGTTGTCATACTTCTTGAGTATTTGATCCCAATACTTAAAAAAATCTCTGATATTTTAAATATTATCTAAAACTTGGTTTGTAGATTTTAGTTTAGATATATCAAATAGATTATATCATGTAATTAGTTCATTATCATCATATACAATTAGTTTCACATACTAACATCTTGATCAACTTAAAAAAATAGAAAATTTTGACATATTTCTATGACAAAATATAATAAATATTGAGTAAAATTATAAAATCATTTATTGGGAGACTGCTCGAGGCTATAAATTGCCTTTCATATTCTGTATATCATATATGTGGTCTCTGCTTCTAGGAACAATGAATCCTAATGACTACAATATAAGTATTTTTTATATAAATTATTATAAAAGAATGTATTCTTTATATCTAACTAATACCGATTTTATAAATATGATGATAAATAGAATGTAATAACGTATTAGTGGTCATGTTAATCATATGAAATAATGTGTTCCAAAAATCAATATCATAAGGCTATGTAAATTAATTCATTACCAACCTAGTCTTGTCGACCAAAATTTTCCTTGGGTCCCTCTTTATTACATATATTTGTCTATAATGTAATTGGGATGTCTAACTCATTATTCTAAACTGGATTAACTTATATGATAGAAAACTCATTTAAAATAGATTGAGAATGTATCCATTTAGTATATACATATTAGGATTGGGATCATCAAATCTTTTAATGCTCATTTATACCACTCTCTTGTTTAGATTTAAATGTCATGTACAGTGGATAATGATTACTTTAGAAGTTCTTATTTTGTATGTATATATTATAGGTCATTGTCTTGATGTGATGACAAGTATCTTTGTCAAAGGACAATAAGTCTTGGATTTGAGATTTATTAGATAGGGCTTTTATTGATTTTTGAAGGAATATTATTGAGATATCAATATCTCATAAATCATGCACAAAGCGATAGTCTTGTATACTAGGTAAAACCTCCAATGATATTAAAAATTTAAAAACTAAGAGATAATTTATTGACTATCTCATGTTTATACCACATGATAATATATTATTGCTAAGTGAAAAAAAATATTTGGTTGGGTTATATATTTAGGAGAGAGACAAACATTTTATAATTACATGATTAATTGGACTTTCTTTAATTTTTTAAAATTGTATTTTAATTTTTTTATGTCATCTTGTTTCTAAGACATATGATTGATGCAATATTAAGCATGCACACATCAAATTTAAATCAAATATTTTGTTAAAAAATAATAAATCAAAATGACATCACCATGTTTTCCAAAGATTTTTTTGTAATATTATAGCATGTTATTTCATATCATATTTTTATTAAAATTTGTTTATTATATTAAACTTTTTTGGAGTGATAATGATTTTGGGTATTCCTCTCAAGATGTTAATTATTGAATAATGCTTTTCTTATCGTTTTTATTTTTAGGAGTAAAAATGATGATAAGTATTTGTCATTTAAGCATTTTTTTAAAATTTAAGGATTATGAGATAATTTATCAAACATATAGCATTAATATTCTTTTACAAATTAAAATTGGTTAGAGAATAAACAAATATCTAATTGTAATATTTTAATAAGAGTATGATAATGATTTACTTTCATTAATATAATTATATGTTTTGAGTATTCAAACTCAAGATCTCACTGATAAATTATAATTTTTTAAGTATGCTTTTTAAACTGTCTTTCATCTAGTTTTAAGTATGCTTTTTAAATGACGATGCAATTTCAAACATTCATATGTTAAAATGTAATCTTTTTTTAACTTATTCTTATATATATAGATGTGTGTGTGTGTGTGTGTGTGTGTGTCCATATATATATGTATATATGTATTGAACTTTCATCTTGTAAAATCCAGTTGCAAATTTCTTGTGCTTTGTGTTTCTAGGTTCGATGCAATTTCGAATAAATAAAGATGATTTTTGCAGCCCTAGTTAAGGTGTTTGTTCCTTTCTTTTATGCTTATGACAGAATATCTAGATGTTTGATGTTCATGCTCCATAATGGGTGTTTACGCTCTACTTTATGTAAATACTTGTAGAGGGAAGAGAAAAAGGTCATATATGTATGTATTGAACTTTCATCCTGTAAAATCTAGTTGCAAATTTCTTGTGCCTTGTGTTTCCAGGTTAAACGCAATTTGAACAAACAAATATGATTTATGATAGAATATATAGCTGTTTAATATTCATGCTCCATTATGGATATTTATGCTCTACTTTATGTAAATACTTGTACATATATGCCAGTATATATGTATATATACATATATGCCAATATATATGTATATGTACATATATACTAGTATAATATGTACATATACATATATACTAGTATATATTTAAAGGTATTTATGTACATATATGCCAGTACATATACATATATACATATATATGCCAGTATATATGTTCCATTATGGATATTTATGTACAAGTTTTACTAGTATATGTGTATATGTACATATATACCAGTATATATGTACATTAACACTATAGTATATATACATATTTATATGTAAATTTAAATACTCATTATATGTACATATATACACTACAGCATATGTACATATACACTATAGTGTAAATGTACATATATACTATAGTGTATATGTATACACTAGTATATATGTACATATATACTATAATGTAATGTATACACTGTTATATATGTACATATATACTATAGTGTATATGTACTGGTATATATGTACAAGTATTTACTAGTATAAATATGCATACGTGTACGTATAGACTATGGTGTATATGTACATACTTGTACATATACACTACAGTCTATATGTACATATATGCTATAGTGTCTATGTATACACTGGTATATATGTACATATACACTGTATTGTATATGTCCATATAAACATATATATGTACATATAAATACTTGTACATATATGCCAGTATATATGTATATGTACATATATACTAGTATATATTTACATATACACTGTAGTATATGTACATATAAATACTTAGTATATGTTCATACATACATTGGTATAAGTACATATACATTGAGTATATGTATGTATGTATATACCGAGTATATACATAAGTGGGTGCATATATTTATTTGTAGACATGTATAAATTGTCAAACATACAAGCCCATTTAAACACACACACACACACACACACACACACATGTTTGAATATATAATTGCTCGGGCTGGTCTGGTCATATATCATCGTGCATTACTTACTGATGCAGGTCATAAAAGCATGTATATTATACCTTCCCCAAGGGTGTGGCATGAAGATATTACTGGTCCATGCCAGCCATGTAGACAGAGGAAGACATGGACAGACAAAGGCAGACATAGGCTCTTAGTAATTGTGTAGATATGCAATTATCACATGGTACAAACGTATGTATGAGGAAATAAGTTTTCTTGTTGTAATTTCTGCAATGATTGGTTCTAATTGTACTAGGTCTTAGGATGATGATACTTGTATAATGTCATGTAATTTTATTAGATTTCACAAAACTGTATTTAATCGAAAGGAAAAATATAACAATACCCAATTTTTACAGGCCATGAGTGCTAGGAGGAATATCTGGTCCTATTTTGGGAAAAGTAGCTCACTACCTCGTCAAAAACACAACTTTATTTTATAAGTGAAGAGATTTTGTACTTGACCATGATGCATCGTGACTTGGATAGTTTTGTCGCAGTAGAAAGATGGTGATCAAAGGAGTTGAGGGAGAGAAAGCAACATCAATGCACTAATAGATTATACTTTATCCATTATCGGTAGATACATTGATGAATAAGATGTAATAAAATTTTGTTATGTTTTTAATTTAATTATGTATAATATTGTATCAGAATAATTTATTAAATAATTTTAATTTTTGTTAATTATAAATTATCATGTATAGTTTCTGTTTTTATTCAATTTAATATAAAAATATTAAATTATTTAATTAAATTTTTTGAAAAAAAATAAAATTCTGAAAATAATTTTGGAATGAAAAAACTAGAGATTTTTCCCTTGTTAATTTAGCTAGGAAATTTTTCTTTGCTAATTTAGCTAGGGATTTTTTCTTTGCTAAATTGGCTAGGGAATTTTCCCTTACTAATATAGCTAGGGAAATCATTATTTTTTCTAGGGAATTTTCATTCGCTAAAGTTTTTTAGCTAGGAACTCTTTCTCTCGTTAATTTTTTGTGATGAGAAATTTAGCTTGGGAAAGCTTCCGTCACTAATCTGTCATTATATTCTTTTAGCGAAAGAAAACCCCCATTTAATTAGGAAATTTTTTTTAGGTATTTGGGATTTTTCTTGTAGTGGTAGATAGACCATTGAATCTCATATATTTTTGATATATAATCTTGGGAAAAACTCTACCTAATTGTTTGGGACATTTTTTCTATATCATGACCCTAACAACTTATTAGCATAATCTTTCCACTATGTGACATATTCTTAATGATCATGATATTAAGTCATAGCAATACTTAGCTTAGAAAATTTAAAAACCTACTAAAATAATTCTTTGACCAAGCAACCAAGTATCTACTAGTGTTCAAGTTCAATGCCAATTTCACAGTACTACAACTTTATCTTTAATATACCTCAATAGTCTTAAGTTATAGCTACAATCATTTTATAAAGCTACAAATTTTGGTCTACAAAAAATTATAGAATCATGACAACTCATACCAAAGCCATGAATTTTGGGATACTAAATGTTATAAATGATATTACTCGAATATGACCATTCTAAGGCTGTGACTCTTATGCTTAAAGGAAGGCATAACCATAAGTTATATGCTCAAGCTAATTGTCAATATTCTAGCATCATAGTAGTACCGTATAAACATGATATATATGAGAATATAAGATGAGCATTGTGGTCACCCATAGTATCACAAATACTTGAAAGATATGAATGAAAACTTTTGAGACATTACTATTTCCTAGTGTCATGGCCACAACCAACAAATGAATGACCTTAGTGCCATAACTACTTCTTATTGCCACAACTATATAACTAAATGTGACCATGTCTCAACTCCATGGCCATTTTCCATAGTTTTGACCCTTTAGGACTACAAATGAAATTAGACATAATCATAGCTATTTCATAGTGGTGAAACTTTGTGTTACAAAGATATTTAGCTCAAGTCATAGTCCTTGCCAATGATGTAACTTTTTGTTATGAATATATTAAGAAACATATTAAAGTCATGACTATTTTCTAGAGTTATGATCTCAAGCTAAAGAAATGAAGGTCAAAGTTGTGACCTTTTACTGAAAGCTACAACTTCCCATTTAGAGTAATACAAGGTAACCCAAATATAAAAATAAAAGATAGAATAATTTCTAAAAAGCTCTCATTCTCTTCTTCTTCCCCAACATGCAACAAGCAAAGCCACAATAACCATCAAATCCTAGAAAAAAAAATTTCACTCTCTATGAGTTCTTGAAATAAGGGATGCAAGATTAATATTAATTTTTAGAGTAAGAAAGTATCAAACTAGCTTGAGTCTAGTATTTTTGTAATTTGAGAAAATTAATGTGAATTAGATTTATTATGAATGAATGGTTTAATTTATTTTATGCAAGGACATTGGTGGATGATGATTAAAATGACATTGAATAAGGATTTGGACTATTAATAGGTTTATATGAGATTGTCATAGTGAATATTGATAAGTAAACCATGAGACTCACTCATGTATATGATTGGAAGAAAGTAACAACCATTCTGACAATGATGCATGAGATAAAGCTATATGTTGAAACCTAAAATTCTAGTATGTTAATCTTCATGAAAATGATACGAAGCCAAAAGTGTGAATTCTTTTAAATGTCAATTCATTAAACACATCTTAAAAGAATTAGTTCTCGATTGAGATGTATGCTATATAGAATATTTTCATAAGGAATTCACTTTTTGTGTGTGAGTCATATCAACAATAAGGATTATGGTGAAAAATAATTCTCAAGACATGTGCTAGTATGTGGTGAATAACAAGATGGTGATAGCCTTTGTGAGCTACTTTTACTTTTATGGTTCCCACTAGTAAAACTTGCATGAAACATATGTTAATTATATGAGTATGATACTTACAAAGCTAAAAGTATAAATACTTACAAACCATACCAATATGAAGTCTTTATGATATTTGAGATCAATGAATAAGAGTTTGTATAGGAAGCAACCATCAAGGGAAGTTGATGAAGTTTCCTAAAAGGCATGAGAGTGTGAATAATGCTTGAGCAAAGATATATTAGTTTCTCGATAGAAATGTAATGAGAGGAAACCTATGAGAGGACTGCCATTAGGATGGACTCGAAGGTGACAACCACTTTCTTTTCTTTAGGGCAAGAAGTTATTATACACCACCTCAATATTTGTTATGCATCAAATATAATATAAGTCGAGCGACTTAAACAACTATTATAAATTTGTTATGCCACCTAATTTTATTGGTCAGGTAATATCCCAAAAGTTCATTAATAAAAGTAAATTGTCGACTAAAATATGCAAGTACATAGGTACTACAAGTAGTAAAATAGACTTTCATCTATATATTGATCCTACATAACTTATATTAATAGTTTGGTTATTCAATAATGAGACAACTTATTTTAATAGAATGAATACCTGGATTATTAGACAATCTTATGTCTATAGTTTATTCAATAAATCTTTGTGATACTGTTTAAGGTACTTAACTTATATTTTGTTGGACAAAGAATAAAGGTTTGGGTGTTGTATAATGACTCATTCTCCTAATGGTATATAAGATAGTTTTTACCATTGAGTCAATCTCATTGATAGTCCCCTCATAACTATTTCCTCTTTAAGTCACAACCGAGACAATAATTCATCTATACTTGAGATTCATTCATAATCTCATACATTATAGGCAACTTTATCAATTTTCCTTGATGATTATTTTATATGTAAACTAAATTCTCCACCATCAAATGTCATAAAGTCTACAAATTGATATAGTATGTAAGTATTTGTACTTTTAGCTTTATAAACTTCATACTCATACAATTAACAAATGTTCCTATCATGTTTCAATAATGGAAACTATATAATAAAATATCTCTCACAAGAGCTATCACCACCATGTGAGTTATAACAAACTCATGCATGTACTGGGGGGCTTCCTATTATCTTTCTCATCGGTGATAATGTGACTTTCACACTAAAGATAAAACCCTTGTGAGAAAGTTACATATAACAAATATTCTAATCAAAAACTATTCTTTTAAGGTGTGTATAATGAATTAGCACATAAAAAATTTGTACATTTAGCTTCATAAGTGTCATATTCATGATAATTAACATATCCAAATTTTGAGTTTCAACATATAAGTTTATCTTATATTTCTCAGTCAGAAGGATTATCACTTCCTTCTTATCATATTCATGAGTAAATCCCATGGTTTACCTATTACTTTGTACCATGATAATTCTGTACAAACTTATGAATAGGCAAAACATTAATTTAAGTTCTATTTAATCACCTTCTATCAATATCCATATATAAAATAAATCAACCCATTCAATTATTTATAAATAATACTAATTCACATCACATATCTCAAATTACACAAACTCAATAATTATGCTAGTATGGTATAAATTTCTGAATCCATCCCTAGAGGAGATGTGTTTAAGAGCCATGCCCTCCAACTCTAGAGATTAACATTAATCTTGCATCTTTTTTCTTTCTTGTTAAACTTGTAGAGAGATGGGAGTGTGACATTTACTCCTAGGGTTTGATAGTTACTATGGATGTACTTGTTTCATGAGGGAGAAGAAAATAAGAAAGATATATTATTGGAAATATCTTTATCTTTAACTTTTATACTCGGGTGACCTTGTATTACTCTATATAGGAAGTTGAGGATTCTTATAAAAGGTTATAAATTTCAAACTTTATCTTTTCTACTTGAGATCATTACTCTAAAAAATAACTGTGACTCTAGTTTGTATCTCGACACCGGCATTAACCATGATTTGGGCATAATATCTTTATAACACAATGTTGCGACACAATAAATGATCATTGTTTCATGCCTTTGTCCATGTGTTGTCCATAAGGGGCTATGACACTGGTTAGTAGTCATGGAATAATGATTTCTTATTTTGTTATATAGTCACGACACTATATAGAGGCTATGGTATTGATAATAGTTCTTATTTAGTTTTATATCACCATGAAACACTAAGAACTAGGTTTAGTGCTAAGAACTAGCTGCTATGCTGAAATTTTCTTTTGTATGTTGACTCTAGCTACTATGTTGGGAAATGAATATGGTATAATAGGTGGTTATGGCACTAGCTTTCTATTCTCTCATATCTCAAGTTACTATAGCACAACTAGGATACTGTGACATTGGAAAATAGCTTGAAAGTACAAGTTGTGACTATGCTTTTATTTGAGCACAAGAGTTATGGCCTTAGAAATGATCGTATTCAAGTATTATCTTTTATAATAATTAGTGTCCCAAAAGTATTTATAGCATTGAATAATTATTATGGCTTTGGGATGCATAGTCATTGATTTATGATTTTTTGTAGCTCAAAATTTATAACATTTTAAAAAAATCACGACTTTAATTTGAGATTAATGAGCCACATTAAAGATAAAGTTATTGTATTTGGATTAAGCCACAATTATAAGCACACATGGGGTACTGGCTACTATGAAATAGAATTAATGTCATATCCATTTAAATTTTATAAGCTAAGTTTAGCTATGATTCCATGATAATATCACAACTATTAAGAATATGTTATATAATTAAAAGATTGTGCTAATATGTTGATAGGTTCATAATATAGAAGAGTTTTATTAACCAATTAGGTAGATTTTAAGCTAAGAATATATGGTAAAACTATGTGAGACTCACTAATTTTCCCCATTTACTAAATACCTCCAAAAATCTTTTACTTCATGATTATTTATCAAAATTATCCAAAATACTAAAGTTATAAAATCAATCCATATTATATCTATTTTCACATCTACTCATTATTAGAAAGTATCAAAATTTAATAGAATAGTTGATAGCTTGGGCACCTAATAAATTCACATACTAAAATAATTACTCTTTCCCAAGCAATAACTTCTCCTTCCAAAAATAATTAAAAAAAATAACATTAAAAATTTCAAATTCATTCCAAACAATGGGTACAACATCATAATATGGGAATAAATAATAAAAATATAAATCATGTTAGTAATGGAGGTGGCTTATAAAAATAAAAATCATACTTTTTAAAAGAGACATTGACATTAAGTGCTCAAAAGGTGATAGAGAAATAGATGACTTTTTTAAATCCCCCCTTCGAGTAGATAAACCAAGCAATATCTTCGCCAAAATATCATACATAGCCTTTTATATTAACCCAATCAAATTTAGTACAACTTAAAAACTCTTCATCACAAAATAAAAATCTTTTTGGTTTGTACTACACTTTCATAATTTCATCCATCCACTAACACTCCCTATGTCATTTCACTCTTATTCATTGTGTCTCTTTCTTACATTGCTCTTTTCTAATCCACCACAACTATTTTATATAGAATTCCAAATAATTATGTTCTTTCTATTAGTCCAATATTAATGTGTCTCATGTCTTCCTTCAAGAGCTTGTAGATCTAGTCTTCAAACTTTTCATTCATTGCAACAAAAGCCATTTTTATGAAGTTACTTTTACAATATCAAATCATGAATTCCAACCTCTTCCACTACTCATATGCATATATAATAGATTTTCCTTTTCAGCTTTTCCTTTTTTCACTATATATTCTGTTGCATATTTTTCACAATATGCAAAACATCCATAAACATACTATTATGTGCAATGAATGAATGCTTAATGTGAGCAAGCTGATCTTCTTACATTCCTCTCCTTCTATATGTTTCTTGGGTGTCACTTATAGTAAAGGATGAGCCTTGTTCCCAAATCTCAAATGGTCACTTCCCCTTCAAGAATTAACTTTTCTCTTTTATGTCTCCTATTTCCCTCTTTATGATCGATAATATTAAGGAAGATACCATCGGACACATTGTATTGATTTGTTCATCCATAGGAACTTTCTCAATAAAACAAAACAAAATAATTAGGGAAGAGTGAATTAGTTAGCCAGAAAATTCACCTACAAGGAATCTACGAATTTTTTTCTCTAAAATATTTCCCACATCAAAGTCATTCCCAACGAGGATGTCATACAATAGTATTACTCTCTCTAGAATTATCTTAGAAACTTGGAGAGTGGGTTATAAAAATAAGCATATAAAATAGAACTAAACTTTAGTCACCACCATGAGTTTTCTCCCCAATAGATAATTATATGTGCTCTTTAACATCACCTTCCACTTGCCCTTACTATTTGTCAATAATTTAGTGATAGCCAGAAAATATATTTCTTTGCTGAGAGATTTAAAATCCATCTAAACTTTAAGTAGCTCATTAATGAATCCCTTATCAAAACAACCCTAAATCCCTCTCACATAGTATGTATTTTTTTGCCTATACTTCAAATTCACATAGAACTCCTAAACAAATGAGGCTTTTCCTTATTCTCTATACATATGAATAACATCAAATACCACTTTCTAATAAAATTACTAATGGGAAGAATGAATTTGCTACATCTACTCTCTCCAATAAACTATTTTTGCAAAGCATGGAGTTAAATTCATCTCTGCCCAATATCCATGATGAAGGTTATCTTGGGGATCATGACTTCAAGTGACATCTCTATGGTACTAGGTTTCTATTTCTTTCATTTCTCCTTATGGCTCATCCTTATGATATTTTTATTTGATGATCTTTTTCCTTTGATTATTGAATCAATAAGTTGAGAGGATTTAGGGATGACTATCATGGAATTAGTAAAAAATTAAAGTTTTTTGTGTGTGAAGGAGATTCAAGGGTTAAATATTTATAGTCATGACTAGGTAATTAAATATTGTGACACTATGGGTTTGTATATCTTATGTAAATGAAATGTCATGACTTTATGGAAAGTAATACCTTCCAAGTCATGGAATTGCATCAAGTCATGGCATTTCCATATAAATTTAGCAGTGTTCCTTATGTAACACAAAAGTTATGACACTAAAATACTACCATGACCTTGTCATGTAAATCATATGATACATTTTTTTCTATAACACCAAAATTGCATCTCTAAAAAATTATCACAGGCTTGTAAATGTAGCTTTTGAAGGGTTAATTCTTGGTGTAATATTAAAATCAAAACTCTAAAAAACTATCATGGCCTTGGGCTAAAAATTTTGAATAGTTGCTTGTTCTAATCTACTTTTGTTTTGTATGAGCGGTGGAAAGAGTGTAAGTGTAAATATGTACTTAAAGCTTTTATTCTCAAAACAATCATAATTTATCACAAAAATATCAAAAAAGAGGTCATGTATTACCTCCCAATCCATGCTACCTTTAACATCAATATCTAAACCTTCAAATCATTTTTCTCTCCATTTAAAATTTATATTGTCCATATTAGCTTCTCAATTTATTATTTTACTTTTTTCTTCTTTAAACCTTGATATCATTCATGTTAGCTCACACAACTCATCAACTTTTTCTAATTCAGCCACCAAAGTTTCATGGTTCACCTGAGCTTCTTATGCTCGAATAGTTGATGTCATATCTTCAAATTTCTCTTTAAGATTTTTTACCACAAATTTTTCTATCCTAGTTATGAAATTTCGGCATGTACTTCATCTTTTTCTTCTTTAATATTTGAGGCCATATCTTTGATTTTTTTCAAGATTTTATCCCACTATTATCTTCATACTAGCCATAAAGATTTTGTCATCCTCTTCAGCTTTTCCTTCTTAAATAATTGTATTTGCAATCTTTCTTCAAGTTTTTTTTATCATAATTATCTTTATATTGGCCATAAAAATTTTCTCATTCACTTCTTCCTCTCTTATTTGAATATTTGAGGCTATATCTTCAATTTTCTTTTATAAATTTTAAATTTTAACTATTTCTGCCTTAGCTAAATGGATTTCTAATAAAACACTTTCTTTAGACTTAACCTAATTTATGATTTATTCTCTCTCTCTCTCTCTCTATCAATCTCCATTATATCATCTTTTCTTCTTTAAGAGTATTGTCTCTTCTTAATTCTCTCATCAGTTCATCAAGTTTGGCTATTTAATAATATTTTGAATATGGTTGAGATTCATAATAAGTCATCTTCTCATGGCTTCTATAATATAGACTCCATAATTCTCTTTTGGTTGATAATAAGGCTGAAAGTGATTCCATAAAGTTCATAATAGAAGTTACTTTTTTGAGCATGATAAATCTCATTATAATTATAGTTTAGAACATTTTCACTTACTTTTTTTGTAAGTTTTCCAAACTATCTTTCATATGCTTCATTCTTCTCTCATAGCTCTTTAAAGTAATCTACTATGAAGTATTGGAAAGATTGACAATGCATTCTGATTTTATAGATTGGTGATTGGAAAGAAATAAAAGAAGAAAAAATACAAGTAATTCCAAAAGGCAGTTATGCATGTTCAAATATGTTAACAAGATTTAACTTTTATATCTATGGATATTTATCAAAATCAATGCTATCTAAACTACTAAAATAATTATCCTTTTACATGAATAATTACATGAACTTATATTAACTAATAAAATTAAACTATCTCATACAATGATGCCAAAAAGTTATTGCAACTTTGTTATGCTACCAACTTTTATTGGGTAGACAATGTACAAAAGCTTGTTAATGAGAAAGTTTCCTAAATTAAGATCCATACGTGTAAAAGTCATACAAGTAGTAAAATATATATTTATAAATATATCAACCATATAGAGATTGTATCAGTAGTTTGATTATTCATCTAGAGATAACTCATTTTTAGTAAAATAAATACTCAAATTATCAGACAAACTTAGGTCAATGGTTTATTTATTTAATCTATGTGATACTATTTAAGTCATTTTACTTTTATTATATTGGACATAAAATGAAGGTTAAAGTGTTGTGTAATGACTCCTTACCCTAATGATATGCAAGGTAGTTTTTATCAATGAGCTCATCTAAATAGTGGTCTATTTGTAGTTTTTCCCTCGGTACATCATCACTGAGATAATAATTCATCACTGCTTGAGAGTCATTCACAATCTCATACCTTTTTGACCAGTCTATCAATTATAATTAATGGTTCCATTATATGCATACTTTTATCCACATGCCTCAAATATCATAAAGATCACAAATTAACATGGTTTAAAAGCACTTGCACTCTTAGCTTTGTTAGTTTCATACTCGCACAATTAACATATACTTTTCTAAAATTTCACTAGTGGGAATCATACAAATAAAAATATAGTTCACAAGAGTTGTGCAACCTTGCAAGACACATCATACTCATGAATTTCCTAATGATTTCCTATCATCATCCTTCTTAGTGCTGATGTGATTCTCATACTAAATATGAACTCATTTGGAGAACATTCTATATAAAATTTATCCAAATCAAGAACCAATTCTTTTAAGATATGCACATTAGATTAATTTGTAAAATTATTTGTATTTTTAGCTTCATAAGTATCATACTTATGAAGAGTAACATGCCTAGTTTTTGGGGTTCAACATATATGTTTATCTCATATATCTCATTCGGAAGGGTTGTTACTTCCTTCCTACTATATGTATGAGTGAGCTTGATGATTTATCTATCACCATCCATCAATTTAATTTCGCTTGATATTGGGCCTCATCTTCGGTTTGATGAATTTGGGCTCACTATATGCATACATGGACTTAAAATTATCGGGTCATTGTTTCTTCAATAAAGAAAGTGCATTGAGTCCCATTTTTA
Source organism: Sapria himalayana (assembly GCA_029783825.1). NCBI lineage: Eukaryota > Viridiplantae > Streptophyta > Magnoliopsida > Malpighiales > Rafflesiaceae > Sapria > Sapria himalayana. Next base: position 559,466 of record JAREIK010002134.1, read on the forward strand.
ATAAAGCTATTTTTTTACTATTTTTTTATTAAGACTATATAAGCCATCTTTTATTGGATTGTTTTTTACTGGAAAATCATTTTAATTATTGCTGGTTTTCCGTGCTTGTTCTCTCTCTTCTCTCGGGATCTCCTTCATCTTATTCTCTTGAAATTTTCTCTTCTTCTAAAATCACTTCTACTGTGATCCTTGTTGTATCAAGGAACTTTGATTCTAATATAACAATTGGTATCAAAGCTATTTGTTTATCTAAGATCGAAGTATTTTGAACAACTATTCAAAATCTTCTCCAAAATAAATGATTCTTGAAGTTTATGTTCTGACCTAAATAGATTTTCATAGATCCAGTGTAGATCTATTTAGATCTAAAGGTTTTGTGTTAATTAAACATTGATTTCTACATGATCCCCAATTTTTTCTGCTCAAATTTCTCAAATTTTTATGAACAAAATGACAATCAAATATCTAAATTCATCAAGCTTGGGGTCTATTCCTACACCCTTGTTTGATGGTGAAAACTTCAATTATTGGTATGTTAAAATGAAAACATTGTTTATATTTCAAGATATATGAGACCTTGTTGATTCTGGTTTCATAGAACCATCAAACCTTTCTTTTCTAGAAGAAAAAAAGTTTTTAAGAGAACATGAATTAAAGAAATCAAATGCCAAGAAATAATTATTCATCCAACAAGGAGTTAGTAATGATATTTTTTCTCGATTATTGGGTTGTATTCAAGCCAAAGAGGTTTGGTTATATTCTTAATGAAGAGTTCTAGAGAGATAACAAATCATGAGGAACTCTTTTTCATTCATTATGGAAGGACTTTGAGAATCTAAGGATGAATAACTCTGATTCTCTTACTGTGTTCTCCACTCAGTTTCTAGATATGGTACATCAATTGAAAATGCATGGAGAAATCATTAAAAACCCTCGATTAGTTGAAAAATTACTCATATGCATGCCTGATAAATTTGATTCCATCGTGGCTGTAATAGAGGAAACATAGGATTTATCTAACTTAACCACTCAACAAGTTTTTAGCTCTCTAAAATTTTATGAGTGCAGATTACTCAAGAGGGCAGAATCATCTACTGAATTAGCCATGCAATCAAGGTGGAAAACTCAAACTCTAAAGGAAGACAATCAAGCAATAGAAGCTAAAAAAGGGGCTTTCCATGCATGTTTCAAAAAATAAGAATAGAAATAAGAATAAAAACCACACCTCTTCTGTAACCTCAAATATATCTCTAAAGGGTTCACATATCTTTTGTAATATGTGCAAGAGAACCAACCATAATTAGAAAGAGTGTTGGTTCAGAAAATAGAACCAATACCTAAACTGCAAAAAGTTTGGGCACCTTTCTAAGAACTATAGTTTGAAGCACATCCGTGTTCTAGTTGTGCATAGGAAATAACCTTAGTTGAATATTTATTTTATATGTTTGAAACAAAAAACAACTTTTTCTCCAAATGTATGGTTTCTGGACCGTGCTTGCTCTAACCAGATGTCTGGAAATCACAATATATTTATGAATTTACAGCCATTAGTAAATCCACAAGTTAAACTAGGAAATTGTGACCGTGACCAAGCAAATGCAAAGGGTAGAGTCATTAATTTTACACCCATAGAAGATAAAATCATAAGTGATATCTTGATGGTTCCAGCATTGGACCAAAATCTTATTAATGTGGGGCAGTTAAAGGAGAAAGGATTTAGTTTGGTATTCAAAAACAACATATGTCACATATTTGATCAAGAGTCAGAGGACCCTCTATGGACAGTAAAAATGCCCAGGGGAAGGAGTTTTCCACTGACCCTCGATCAGACAACAGACAGGGCATTAACCATGAATGCTGAACTAGAGGCATCCTTGTGGGACAGAAGGTTTGTACACCTTAACTACACAAGTTTAAAAATACTTTTTCAAAACCAACTTGTGAAGGGGGTGCTCTAACCTAAGCATTCCCACATCCATTTGTGAGGAAAGTACTTGGGGCAAGTAGTCCAGACAGAGCTTTTTCAAGAGCACTGCCTGGAGAGCATCCCAACCTCTAGAGTTAGTTCATGTAGATATTTATGGACCTATGTCAGTTGAATCCTTGGCAACAAAAAGTATTTTTTGTTGTTTGTTGATGATTGCACTATGCATATGTAGTTTTATTTCTTGAAACACAAGGTTTAAGCCCTTGATTATTTCAAGAAAAATCTGTCCCTAATAGAAAGGCAATCTGGTCTAAGTGTGAAAATACTTATAACAGGCAGAGGTAGTGAGTTTCTATCATAGAAATTCAATACTTTCTATGATCTAAGAAAAATTCAGAGATACTTAACCACCTCCTACTCACCACAATAGAATAACATTGTGGAGAGGAGAAATATGAGTGTGGTGGAGATGACTAGAACTCTATTAAATGAAATAAAACAAATACCTAAACACTATTGGGCAGCAGCTACAAATATAGTAGTTTATCTACTCAATAGATGCCCCACTAGGGCATTGAATAATCTTACTCCATCACAAGTTTGGAGTGGGAGGAAACCCAAAGTAAAATATCTGAAAGTATTTGTTACTCTCACATACTGAAACCCAATAGAACAAAATTAGACTCCAAGAGTATAAAATATATTCTAGTTGGATATAGTCTTCAATCAAAGGATTACAGACTCTTTTTACTAGAAACAGAAATATTTCTAGTGAGCATAGATGTAATTATTGATGGAAATGCTAAATGGGAAGAAAGTTTGTAAAATTTGGATGTGCAAACTATAGGCATACAAGGTTGGAATTTAGAACTTCAATAAGTGATAGCATAGAAAGCAAGCCAAGATAAGTTTATAGTTCTCCTTCTGAGTCAGAGTCAGACATAGAAGAAAATAATAATATTGTTACACCTATCTAATATAAGTCCTTAAATAAAATATACAAACAATGTAACTACTCCTAAGTTGAGCCACTTAACTATGAAGAGGCAGTAAGACATCATGTATGGGTTATTTCTATGAAGATAGAAATGTCTGTCATAAAAAAAACCCACACTTAAACACTAGTAGGCTTACCACAAAATAAACACAATACTGGAGTTAATGGTTTATTAAGATTAAGAATTAACCAAACACTAATCAACCTTTATATAAGGTCAGATTGGTGGCCAAGGGTTATTCCCAAAAGGTTAGCATAGACTATTTCGAAATATTTACTCTTGTAGCAAGGTTAGAAACAGTGAGATTCCTAATAGTCTTGGCTGGAGAGAAAGGTTGGGCTCTATTCCAACTAGACTATAATTTACTTTCTTGAATGGTAATCCCAAGGAAGAGATTTATGTAGAACAACCCCTTGGGTTTGTAAAATGAGGGGTTGAGTACCATGTTTATAAATTAAAAATGCTTTTTATAGAATTTTTATAAATTAAAAATGTTTATAAAATGAGGCTTATAAAGATTATATAAGCTTCCATGCTTGGTATCAATAAATAAATTCATACTTGTTGAATCAAGAATTTAAATGAAGTATGAATGAGCCAACACTATATATTAAAAAGGTGAAAAATTCTAGAATATTGATTGTGTCAATCTATGTAGATTATATAATCTTTATAAGTAATAAATTAGAATTAATAGAATTTTTTAGACACTACATAAAAAATAAATATAAAATATTAGACCTAGGATCTCTGAACCACTTCTTGGGACTTGAAATCTATCATGACACAAGTGGTGTATCAGTATGTCAAACAAGATACATTTAATCAATGCTAAAGAATCATGGCATGAATGACTATAAACTAGTTTCTATACCACTAGTTATAAACCAAAAATTAATTTCTACCAAGGCAAAATAGTTGATGGTAAATCATACAAAAGCCTAATTGATAGTCTTCTATATGTATCTACCACAAGACCTGATATAGTGTATGCAGTGCACCTTTTGTCAAGATTTATACCTTTTTTCTAGATTTATACCTTTTGTCTAGATCTATACCTTTTATCTAGATTTATGCATGCACCTAATCATATACATCTTAGTGTTGCTAAACGAGTCTTAAAGTATCTTAAAGGGACTTTAAACTTAGGTCTAAGAAATTCTAGAACTATACACATGAAAATATATGGTTATTATGATAGTGACTGGGAAGGATGTCAAGAAGACTATCGAAGTACTTTTGGATACATCTTTAATCTAGGAACTACAGCTATCTCTTGGTCATCCAAAAAATAATCTTTAGTATCTACTACTAGCTAAAGCTAGATATGTTTCCACTTTAGTAGCAACATCACATGCTTTATGGATGAGAAAACTATTGACTGATCTGGATGAACCTTTAAAAGACATGACTGATATATTATGTGATAATCACTCCACTATATCCATAGTCAGTGGTGTTGTAATGCATAGCAGAACAAAATACATAGGACTTAAATATAACTTTATTAAAGAAGCAATTGAGACTAATGAGATAAAGTTGATCTTATGTAGAATTGAAGAACAACTAGCATATATCTTCACCAAGTCTCTGCCTAAAGTGATATTAATGTACCTAAGAGGAATACTAGGACTTGAACCAATTACATCAAATGGGGGAGAATGTTGATATTGGGTCTCATCTCCAGTTTGATGAATTTGGGCTCATTGTATGCATACATGGACTTCAAATTATTGGGTCACTATTTTATCAAAAGAGAAAGTGCATCGGGTCCCATTTATAATAAAGCCATTTTTTCTTACTATTTTTTTATAAAGATTATATAGACCATCTTTTATTATATTTTTTTTGCTGGAATATTATTTTTATTATTGCTGGTTTCTATGCTTGTTCTCTCTATTCTCTCAGAATCTCCTTCATCTTCTTCTCTTGAAATTATCTCTTCTATTGGGATCTCCTTCTTCTCATTCTCTTGAAATTTTCTCTTCTTTTAAATCTCTTTTTGTTATATTTCCATGATATTGTGTAGAGGCCACAACATTGGAAATAATCTTTATTAGTTTTATATGGAGAAGGTGCTAAGAATTAATTATGGTGCTGAAAAGGATTTTCAAGTGATGGCTATAGCCGCGGCACTAGGAAATGACCATGCCACAAAAACTTCACTTTATATCTATCAAGTTTCCATAGTATTATGGGTGAAAGCACCTCTAGGCTTCTCTTCTCTTATATCCTATATTTCCTTGACATAACTAGTATGCTATGCATTAAAAATTAGGTTGAACATATAAGTCATGGTTATGTCTTTCTTTGAGGACAAGAGTCGGGGCATTGGAAATGAATATGCTCAAGTAATATTCTATATAACATTTAGTGTCCCAAAAGTCATATCTTTGAATAATTTCTATGGCTTTGAGATGATTAGTTGTGGCTCTATAATTTTCTATAGCTCAAAAATTATAGCTTTGTAAAAAGGGTGTAGCTCTAATTTGAGACTATTAAGTAATATTAAAAATTAAAGTCATGGTACTTGTACTTAGCCATAACCTTAAGCACTGGTGTGGTACTTGGTTGCTACAATGAAGAATTAATATCATAGTAGTTTAGATGTTATATAACTAAGTATGATTATGACTCAATGATAATATTGTAACTACTAAGAATGTGTCACTTAGTAGAATTATTTTACTAATAAATTGGTAAGGTCATGGTATACAAGAATTGTCCTGCCCAATTATGTATCATTTCAGCAAAGAATGAATTCCAAAATTATATGAGACGCACTAATCTACCTCTTCTACTAAACACCTCCAAAATTTTCTTAATTTCATGAATATTCATCAAAACTCACTGAAATACCTAAGCCATGAAATCAACCCTTATTATCTCTATTTTTATGTGTACATATCATTATAAACCACCAAAATATGCCAACATATTTAGTAGTTTGGACACTGAATAATAATATTACATATATTAAATAAATAAATTAGGAATCTAAGATTATCTAGCAATCTAAGTATCTATTTTACTAAAAATGGGTTGTCTAATTATTTAATAACTAAATTATCAATTCTATCCCTATGTGGTTGATATTTGAATAAAAATCCATTTTATTATTTGTATGATTCATATACTTCTAGATCTCAATTGATGAGATACTATCATTAATGAGTTTTTTGGGATATCATATGACTGATAAAATTAGGTGATATAACAAAATCACAATATACTTGGATGCTACAATGAAGAATTAACATCATAGTAGTTTAAATATTATAATTAAGCATGCTTGTGACTCAATGATAATATTGTAGCTACAAAGAATGTGTCACTTAGTGGAATTATTGTACTAATAAACTGGTAGGGTCATGATAAACAAGAATTATCCTAACCAATTATGATGATTTCAGCAAAGAATGAATTATAAAATTATATGAGACACACTAATCTACCTCCTCTACTAAGCACCTCCAAAAACTTCTTAATTTCATGACTATTCATCAAAACTCACTAAAATACCTAAGCAGTGAAATCAACCCATATTATCTTTATTTTTATGTGTACACATCATTATAAACCACCAAAATATACTAAAATATTTAGTAGTTTGGACACCGAATAATAATATTACATATATTAAATAAATAAATTAGGAATCTAAGATTATCTAGCAATCTAAGTATCTATTTTACTAAAAATGGGTTGTCTAATTATTGAATAATTGAACTATCAATTTTATCCCTATGTGATCGATATTTGAATAAAAATCTATTTTATTATTTGCATGATCCATATACTTCCAGATCTCAATTGATCATACACTATCGATAATGAGCCTTTTGGGATATCACATGACTGATAAAATTAGGTGATATAATAAAATCACAATATATGCTCCCCCCCCCCCCCCCCCCACCAGTGCAATAGTAGGTAATGATAATTCAACAATGAGCTTCATCTTTTATGTTTCCAGTTAGAACCCTTTCTTTAATTCTGCATGGTCAATGTTTATGCTTTCCCCAATCATAAAGTGATACTTCTCTCAGCCTAACACTAAGTTACTCGTGATATATCTCTTTAAAATTAATTATTATTTAAGTAATAAATCTTCAAACCCACCATCATATACAATCAACTCATCCATAAAGATTTCCTATAGTTGCTTCATTATATCATTATTAAAATAAAGCATTCAACCTTGGATAGTCACATAAGCTTTGAACAAACCAAAATGCATTCTTCGATGGGAAAAGTACTAAACTGCCATGTAAAGCTATCTTTTTTTTATCTCTAAGTCTACTTCAATTTGGAAGTATCCCTTATATCAATCAAGAAAACAAAAGTAATAATTTTTAGATATCTTTCAAACATTTGATCAAAAAAATAATAATATAAAATGATCTTTTTTATTATGTCATTCAAACTTTTATAGTTAATACATCCACACAATCTTGATTTTAATTTTGTAGAACGGCTTCTTCATTTTTATTTTTTGCAATTGTTAATATGATTTTTTTTTGCACCACTTAAAGAGGGATTACCTAAGGGTTGTCTAAAATTAAATAAATGATATTTACTTATAAAAATTTTAGTACTTCTTCCCTCATAATATCATGGATAGTTTTGTTTTATTTTCCAAATATATATGATGTATGAAAAAGAAAGGATAGATTCTCTTCATGTCTAAAATTCTATCTATCCAATTACTTTTTTATCATTCTTTAAATGAACACCTTTTATGTGTTGTAAGATTAAAGGATGTCACCAATAGAAATTTTTATTCCAGTTCTACATATACATAATTGAGTGCACTTGATAAAGAATTGAGAATAAACTTAAGAGTAAACTTTTTATTTTTTACTAATAAATCATTTTAGGACACTATTAAATTTTGCATATGGTTGCACATTTGGTGAGGCTGGAAATTCTTTCTTTTGCATCTTTGTGACCACACTATATGAAAATCTGTAGAGTGCCATGGATTGGACTATGTAATGTAGTTTCTATAGTCAAAAATTTTTTACCCATAATGCTCATTCACTAATAATTCAAATAGGCATAGTTCCCCCAAATCTTTCCCATCAAGTTGTATGTACCTTTAACGTATATTGAAAATATTGAGTTCAAGAGTCATCTTTATAAAGGTGAGTTGCCAAAATTTATTTCAATAATTGATGAGTGTATTGGTCATAACATGAAAAAATCTTTTTACAATAATAGGGACATGATTTTGTTTTCTTTTGTTACAAGTTGTGTATTTAACACCACTTAAAGTCAATATATAGTAGAATTTATCAACATGTATCTTCAAATCTTTTATTATCTCATATGGGAACTACATTGAACCATAAAATAATAAATTATAATATAAGTAGGCCTCAACTCTTCCTATTCAAATTACATATGACCCAATTAGGAAAGAATATTTACCTTTGTATCCAATTCCAATGAAGTTCTTTGACATAAATATAACATATGGTTAGTAATTTTGTAGTGAAACCAAGATCTTTATACTTCATATGTGTGTTAATCTAAATTATGATCTTTGTATTTTTAAAAGTGTCTTTTTATTTATGTTAAATTATCTCATCACCATTAATAAACATCTCTCTGAAGAGTCTTATGAAAAGTTCAAAAGATTTATCTCATCTTCTTTATTATGATTTCTGTTGTAGATGAGTCTTTGAGATTTTCTAGTAGCTTGTGAAATTTCACAAACTCTCATTTATATACTCACCCAATTATACTTCTTTCTCTAATGTTGGATCCTCTTTTTTTATTATTTTAACTAGAATTGTAGGCCTTGGCTACTTCAATAAATTCTCACTCCTCAGGGTAATAAAAACTCTAACTTCATCTATTATATTACTAATCCCACATATGATTTCCATTTCATAAATACCCTTTGGATTTGACTATGGTTGAGTATAAAAGTTAGCTTTCTCTTGTGCTTGATAATATTTAGTGAAATTAGAAATTGAGTTATACATACTCTCCATGTTCACCTCAAAAATGTACTTTTTTTGTTCCTATACATATTTATAACTACTTGCTTTCCCACAAAATCTTCTTCTTCCTACTCAAGTTCACAATCACTTGCTCCATTAGAGATGTGTGTTGAGAAACTTGTGCCTTTAAACATTATGCTTGATTATTGCCTTGTTGAGAAATTCATGGACTCTTCCAACTTGAATTATAAGTGTTTCCAAAAAATAAATTATTAAGTGGGTTGAAACCCTCATCCACATTAACTTTATTAGAAAACATAGAAAACTCTTTTTAATTCTGTCGATTTAGTTTCTGCAAAAAAAAAATACATAAAATTCCACCCTACTCATTCCAAAATTTTAACATCAATTTTTTTCACCATCACTTTTTTTTCAAAGATATAATAAAATAATAAATATCAAAATATGATGTACAAATTAGCTTGAAAATGACTTGGTCCAACAAGTAGAAACTGCCATTTTAATTATGATTCGAGTGAAATTTGCTCATCTTTAGTGAGCTACTCTGTGCATATATGGTTCGAGAGAAAATAACTCGGTCCAACACGTGAAAACTAACATTAAAAACATCAATATTCTTTAGTTGAATTTTTATGGTGTCATTGGGATACACTTATTGTACTTCATAAGACTCAATCCATATTGACTCTAGATTAACTGAGAAAAGATATAACTTGGAATAATATAGTATAATGTTTTTATTTACTTGAAGTTATTTTCGCATTAGAAATTGATTTTGTCACTTCTTAAGCTTAGCTTAGTGGCTCTTTCATTGATGATTAAACTAAGCAGCATTCCTTAATTCCTTTAGCTCACTGAAGTATACAAATATCTTCTATCTAGTTTTATAAAAGTTGAAATTTAACTTTTTCATAGTTTACAAAGCATTATACTCTAGCTCAACTAACAAAGGATAAAAAGATATCTAATATTATTTTATAGGCTACCAAATAAGACCAAAGATAACATGTAAGCTTTGAAGACTAGTCCTTTTAATTATTATAGCCTACCATTATTAAAGTATTTTTTATTTCCCAGCTAACTATCTCCACCTGCCTATTTATTTCTAGATGGTCAGGGTAACCATCTTGTGTTTTACACCATATTTATAGAGACACTTCTTATGATGTGAATTATAAAAATTATTTTAATCATAACTTAGCAATATTGTTTGGTATCTTTGAACATTTAAATTGTATTTTACTTAAATAATTAATTAACGACTTTATGATTATCATATTTGCGAGCTATAGTTTCAACCTACTTTGAAACACTTTATATAAATACCAAGATATACATTTGAATCTGATATGCTGGGAAAGAATCATGAAAAATCTATTTCCAAAAATATCAAAAAACTTTATAAACAAGATTAAATGGGCATGCATTCCTCTTTATCATCTTAATTATACATTATCAATTATCAAAAGTTTTACAAATATTTGTGATTTTATTTGACTTTTTCGGAAACATAACTTTGAATTTATCCTCACAACATTTATATAAATATAATGTAAAACACAATAGAGTAGTACTTGCTAGTTGTTGGATAATTAAATGTGTGCCTATGATGAAGAAGTACTCACAATCATATGTGGTTCATCTAAAAATATTTTATTGGAGGGCTTGTAGATATTTATTATGTTGAAATCCTTGAAAAGTAATCTGTCGTCACATTTAATTCATTTTTATCTTTAATTTCTAAGTCAAACTCTTCATATAAAAGTATCTGACACATTTTGAAAAGGATATTATCTTTTTTTTTGTTATTATTGTTATTTTAAAAAGGATCATCTTATAAATTGTCAATATTTGTTTAAACATCTTATAAATTAATAGACATGTTATACTATAATCAAAAGTGTATCATTGATTTTGATTTAAACAACTCTATATTAAATATAGTTGTTATCTATTATTATATTTAAAAAGAATTCAAAACTGATTCTTAGATAAAAATAGTGTATTAAGTGTGTAGTTTAATTTATATTTGAATTTAAAATAACTATTATAAATAAAAATGTATATGAATTTTTGTTTGATAAAAGTGAAAAATTACTTGTTGAAACAATCTAACATATCACTAAGAATGAATTTTCCTCATAATTTATTAAGTAATTTAAGTAGATTTTGAATGATACAATCTACATCTTGTTGCTATCTTTGAAATTATGAATTTGTATAGTTATTGATCATGTGTGGATAATTACATATTTTGGTCTTTAAGATGATTCATTATCAAATGAACTTTGAATATAATAATAGGATATTCCACATGTATATCTAAGATTTATTCAAGCAAAACATAATGCTAAATAGTCCTTTCTTTGTGGTTATATATTTTTTTGACTTTCTTTTAGAGACGTGTTAATAGCGTATAACATATGATTCTCTGTCTTCCAATTGGCCAAGTACTACATCAAGTGCAACATCACTTGCACATAATTTTAAATGAAAGATTATTGTGATATTGTCACTCCACCTAATTTTATCAGTTTGGAAATATCTTAAAAGGTCATTAATGGATTTTAATGGACTTAACTCCATTAGAGTCCAAATATCATTCCCACATGAATTATATCGGTAATTCAACTTTCCAACAAAAGACAACCCATTTTTTGTAGAAGAGATACTCAAATTGTTAAATAATCTTAGGTCTAAGGTCTAAATACTTAATTTAAGTTTTTCCATTAATTTGTTTGATCTATATATTATGATGGACAAAGAACTAAGTTTGGGATGTTGTGCAATTGATCTCTTATCTTATCGGCATACAATGTGGTTATCATCATTTAGTCCTTTTCATATATTAGTCCTTTCATATGTGTTCCCTTGGTATATCTCCACTGAGACAATACTTCATCCATGCATGAGGTTCAATAACAAACTCATACCTTTTAGAAAACTTCATCAATTGTCATTGATAGTTACTTCATATGCACACTCTTATTCCATAGGCCTCCATTATCTTAAATACTAATTATTAATATGGTTTGTAAGTTTTTGTATTTTTGACTTCATAAACATGATACACGTACAATGAATATATCTTCTTCAAGTTTCATTGGTGAAAACTATATAAAGTAAAAGGAACATACAAAGAATATCATCACCTTATGAGTTACCATATACTCGTGCATATCCCACGGAATGCATGTCACCATACTCCTCGATGATGATGTGAATCCCATACTAAAGGTGAATTCATTGGGAGAATGCTCTATATAATATTCATTCCAATCAAGAATTAGTCCATTTAAGATATGTAGAATGAATTAGCATGTAAAAATATTCACACTTTTGGCTTTATAAGTATCATACTTATGATGATTAACAAACCCAAACTTTGGGGTTCAATGTATAGATTCATTTTGTGCATTGTAATAAGAATGGCTATTACCACCTTCATATCATATCCATGAGTGAGTCTCTTGGTTTACCTGTCACTATCCACCATGACCTCACACAAACTCACTATTAGTCAAAACTCTAATTGGAGTTCTATTTAATTATCATCCATCAATATCCATAAATATAAAATATAATCAAACCAATATTGCATCAAACATCCAAACCATTAATCATATAATTCAAATAATACAAACCCTAAATCATATAATTTTAATACAAATTCATGAATTAATACCTATAGAAGATGGATTTGAGAGTTTTGCCTCGTGACTTTAGGAATTATAGTTGGTCATGTATCCATTGCAAGCTTGTGGAACCTCTAGGAAGTGTAAAATTTTTACTTAGGGTTTATAGTTTCAATGACTTTTGCTTGTTTTATGAGAGGGATAGAGAAGAAGAGAAACATTTTCCAAAAAAGCTCTAACTTCCCTTTTTATATTTGGGTTGCCTTACATTGCTCTGAGTAAGAAGCCACTACTTTGTTTTTCATGAGCATTTACTCTCCTCAAATCTCCTGGTAACTTCTCAAGTTTAGCCATCTAATAAGATACTAAAAATAGTTGAGACCCATGATCTATCATCTTCTAATGACTTCCACATGTTAGCTCTCATGATTATTTTCCTTCAATTAATAGGATTGATAATGGTTACCATAAAGTTTAAAATAGAAGTTACTTCCTTGAGCATATTAAGTCTCATCATAATTATAGTTTAGGATATTCTCGCTCATTGATATTATTTTTTTAAAATATTATTGTATGCCTCGTCATCTACTTGTAGCTTATTATGGTAACTTGTATGGAAGTCATGGTAAGAGTGATTGTACATTCAAATTTGAGATATGTCGGCTGAAATAAAAAAAGAAAAATAAAAGATATGCAAGCAACCCATGTTGTAACAATAATTATGTCAACTCATGTTGACAACCCAAACAAAGCAATCTCCAATCACGACATCAAAAACTTATTGCAACTTAGTTATAATGCCAACTTTAATTGGATATCCGAAATACCAAAAACTCATTAACAATATCATCCCAAATATCAATCTCAGAGAGATTGTATCAATAGTTCGGTTTTCCAATGAGAGGCAGCCTATTTTCAATAGAAGGGATACTCAGACTATTAAACAATCTTAGGTCCAAGTTCTAATTAACTAATTTATGTGATGTCTATAAATTTTTTCAATATATATTATGTTAATCACAAAATGACGGTTGGTGTAATGTGAAAATACCTTTTTACCATATTAATATACGAGGTGGTTTTGACCATTGAGCTTTTCGCAATGATGTCCCCTCATAGTTATCTGATTATTATATCATCATGAAAACAACACTTCATTCTTATATGATAGTTATTTATAATCTTATACCTTTTAGGCAACTTTATAATTATCCTTGGTAATTACTTCATATGTGCACTCTCATTTACATGCCTTCATTATCTTACAAATAAATAATTGGCATATTTTATTAGCATTTTAACTTTTAGCTTCATAAGTTTCATATTCAAATAATTAACATACATTTCTTCTAACTTTCATCATTGGGATTCATGAGTAAAAGGAACTTATAAGAGTTATCACCACCTTGTGAGTCACCACACACTCACAAATATTTCAAGGATTATCTATCACTATTCTTCTCGATGATAATGTGACTCTTACACTAAATGTAAATCCTAAAAAATTATTCTATATAACATTCATTCCAATCAAGACCTAGTTCCTTTAACACATGTAAAAGAAATTGATATGTACAATCATTAGTACTTTTAGCTTCGTAAGTATCATACTTATTATGATTAACATACCCAAATTTCAAAATTTTATATATAGGTTCATCTCGCACATCATAATTGAAAGGATTATCACCACCTTTTTATCATATACATGTGTCAGACTCATGACCTTCCTATTAATGTCCACCATTACATATCTCATACAAACTTATCAAAAGTCAACTTTAATTTGAATTCAATTCAATCACCAATTATCAACATCTATAAACAAAGAATATGATCAAACCAATATAATAGAAATCATTCAAACCATCATATCACATAATCCAAATAACACAAATCCTAAATCATGAAAATTTTATATAAATTCTCAAATTAATCCATATAAGAGAGGGATTTGAGAGTCATGCCCCCTAACTTTTGGAATTGACATTGACCATGCATTCCTTATTTGCTTGTGAAACCCATAGAGAGTACACAATCACCACTATAGTTTGTAGTTACTGTGACTTTTTCTTATTTCATGAGTGGGATGGAGAAGACAAAAGTTTTTTTTTGAAAATTCTTTAACTTCTCTTTTATACTTGAGTGGGCTTCGCATTTCTATAAGTAAGAAGTCATAATTTTCAAATGGATATTACAAATTTAGACTTAATATCTTCATATTTAGGTCATAACTCTTTAAAATGACCATGACTCTATTTGATATCTTGTTTTTTTGTAACACATAGTAGTAATATTTTTAATGACTATGACTTGGGTCTAATCTTTCTATAACAAAAAATCACAGCATCGTGAAATAGTCATGACTTTGTGTCATTATTATTTGTAGTCCATAAATGACCATGATGCTATGAAGTGGTTGCTAGGTGGTGATAACTTACAATGTTATTATATAGTCATGACACAATGTGGATGTCATAATATTAGTCATTCATCCTTCTTGATAAGTTTATAGTTATGGTATTGGGAACTTGCTATAGTAGTTACACATAGTTTGCACATACAAGTTGTAGCTATGTATTTCTATGAGGAAAAGAGTTGTGGTCTTGGAAAGAATGTACTCAAGTAATATCATCTATAATATTAAGTAACCCAAAAGTCATGACTTTGAATATTTATCATTAGTTTTGGCTAGGGTACTTGTGGCTTTTTAGTTTTCTATAGCTCAAAAATTATAGTGTTATGAAAAATCTTTGGCTCTTACTTGAGACTACCGAGTCATATACAGATAAAGTTATGACTATATAAAATTAACTACAACCTTGAGCACTAATAGTGTATTTTGTTTTTGTGACAAAAAATTAACATTACAACCATTAAAATTTTATGAGCAAGGTATGGTCGTAACTCCATGATAATACCACAATCATTATAAATATATCACATAGTGAAAAGATTATGCTGACAAGAGGGTTGAGTCATAATATATAAGATTTTTTCAATGACCATTTAGATAGAGTTTCGGCTAAGAATGGATATCACAACAACAAAGAACTTATATACTTACCTCTTCTGCTAAATACCTCCAAAAACTCGCCAATTTTATAACTATTCATCAAATGTCTCTAAAATACCAAAAATAATAAAACTAACACAAATCCATCTTATCTCCACACATACACACTATTCAAAACCACAAAATATGTTAGAATATTTGATAAAATATATTGGACATTTATTATTAGGATAGACATGTATCACCACCTCTAATTCTTGTGAAATAAAGGTGACTAAGTAAGTATTGGTTAATTTTCAAATTGAGATAAACAAAGATGAAATATTGTGTGATGTTGTTCCAGTTTAGGATGGACATTTGTTATAATGGAGGCCATAGTAATTTGATAGACATGCCAAGCATTATGAATTTTCCATTAAACACACATTTTAGTTTGGTAAAATAGTTGTTACACTTGTACCTTTAACACCTGCACAAATATATGGAGATCAAATGAAAATAAAAAAAAAGAAAAAAAAAAGAGAGATGAAAATGAGAATGAGAAAAAAATGAGAGAGAGTACTCAAAAAGAAAAATATAAAAAAGAAAATGAAAAGAAGGAAAGAAGTGTGATTGAAGAAAAATAGTAGAAAAAATCAATGAAGAAAAAATTGAAAGAGAATTTTTTTTTTGCAAAGGCTAGTGAGATGAAGAGAGACTTGTTTTTAAATCAGTCAATCATTTTACTTATGTATAAGGAGACTTTTCTTATGACAAACAAATCTAGAACTTATTTTGTTAATAATTTTTTGCAAGAGTATAAAGATATATTTCTAGAAGCGGCACCGCATGAATTGTCAACAATACAAGGAATTGAGCACCAAATTAATTTATTTCACTTAGCACCAAATAGAAGTGTCAAATGGGTTGGGCAGCCTGGGCATGGCCCGCGGCCCAACCCAGTTCACTAGTGCCTAGACCAGCACGGCATGGTCCAGAACCATTCCTTCGGGCAGGATTGGGTTGCTCCATGGCACAGTTTGTGCCATGTTGGGTTAGAATGAGTTGTGCCTCATGATGGGCCAGACACGACTCATGTAGAGGTGTCAAATGGAACGTGCCAGGCTGGCTTGACCGTGCTTTCGTGCTGGGCCAGGCATGGAACGGTTACTATACCGTACCATGCCTGGCCTAACACAGTTCTGTGGAGGTCAGCCCGGCACGAGCCCGCAACATGAATCTGTCGAGTTCAGCATGGTCGGGCCGAACCCCTAATTAAAAAAAAATTAGGGGTTCATCTGCGCGCCCTAGTGTCGCTGCACATCGAACATCTAATTAAAAAAATTAGGGGTTTAACGCATGTCGCCGTGCCACTGAACCCCTAATTTAAAAAATTAGGGTTTCGGTGCATGCCGTCGCGCTGCCACACCGCCTGAAACCCTAATTTTTAAAAAAATTTAGGTTTCTTGGCTTGTGCCGAGGTACCGTGCCAACAGGCCACGGTACAGTGCTAGGCTAGGCACGACACGAGGCCCGGTTGGCCTCGGCACGGAACGACATGAATGGTGTCGTGGTCGAGCACGACACAAGCCCAGACACGAGAAATTCCCATGCCGGTCCAGCCCAAGCATGACCGAATCGTGCCGGCCCGGGCCAGCCCGACCTGGTTGACACCTCTAGATTTATGTGCCTGGTCCTGACCGTCCAATAAACCGGCATAGGTGACCACCCGATGGGATCCCCATCGGGTGGTCAAAATTTTTGCTTTGAAACAAAATAGATAGCCCTATGATGGGGCAGTCCATTTATTTTAATACAAGGGGCAATGTGGCTGATTGAAATTGGCCAGCTTGTAAGTCAACTATTCGTCAGCCATCATGGTAGTGCACTTGATCATGCTGCTTTCTGGTAATGAACTATGCATTTTAGATTTTGGCAAGGACAAGCATGATAGTACACTAGATCGTGCCCATCATGTCATGCCGGGTTGGTGGAACACACCACCATGCCATGCTTAGCATGACATAGAAATTTAATCATGCCGTGCATGGCACGGCATGGTGGCATGGTCATGCCTTGAAAAAATGGGTCATGCTGGCACGACATATCTCATTTGACACTTGTAGCACCAATCCAAAATCGGACAACACTTACAATTGTGATCCATGTTAAAAGTTACCATGACTTAAGCTAGTTTTTATCAAAGTATTGTTACGGATTTTAGATTATAGTTGTCCCATTAATTGAGGTAATAAAGAAAAATAATCAATTTGAGTGGGGAAATTTGGGTATAATATGTTATTTTTAATTACATTTCACCCACAAATTAATGGCCAAACTAAAGTCATTAATGGAACTTTATTATATTAATGCATGTCATAATTCAAAAGTATTTGAAAACATGGGAAGAATACTTATTGTACATTGAATTTGCATACAATAAAAGTGTTCATTCTTTCTACTAAGTTTTCACCATTTGAGATTATGTATGTCTTTAATCCATTAGTACATTTAGATTTAATACTTTTACTTGTGAGTGAGTTTGTTAACTTGAATTGAAATAAAAATGTCAAGTTTCTGAAACAAATACATGAGAATGTAAGGTTAAACATAGGGTAGAGAATTGCGCACCATAGTAAAAAAGCTAACCGAGGTAAAAAGTAAGTCGTGTTAAAACTAGTAAATTCGGCGTGGCTTCGCTTAAGGAAAGAGAGATTCCTCAAACAAAAGTGATCAAAACTCCATCCAAGGAGAGATGAATCATTTCAAGTGATATAATGGATTAATGATAAGGTCTACCAATTGACCTCCCCCATGAATATGGAGTCGGGAAAAGTTTCAGTATTCATGACTTATCTTTATATGATATAAGTAGTGATTTGAGGACACATTTTTTTTTTTGAGAAGGAAAGGTATTGTGACTTTATTATTCTACCCAATTTTACTAGTTAGACAGTATCGCAAACTTTATTATCCTCAGAATTGATTCAAGTTATCATGAGGTATGAGATATAAGTCAATGTTCAAAGAATAATAGGCTTCATCATACTAATAGTTTGAGTTGTACATACCTTTTGATTTCTTTTGATTAAGTGGTAACTAAAAAACAAAAAAAAAACATAAGAGTAGAATAATTCATAATCCAAACAAGATAGCAAGATAAACTACTATAGATTTGGGAAATTATTTGAAATATCATTTTCAAAACTACTAAAAGCATAACTATTCTTTTTCAAAGATAATTATTTTGACTCACATTGATTAGCCAAACTAAATAATCATTAATAATAATCATAAAAACTTGTTGTGACTTTATTATGCTGTCTAATAATATCACTTAGATAATATACCAAAATCTTATTGGTGAGGATATCTTGCCAATAAATTATATAAGTGTACGGATCATATAAGTAGTAAAAATGACTTTTATCCATAAATCAATCCCATAAAAACTATATTGCCAGTTTGATCAACTAATAGTGGACACTAATATTCTAGTAGATAACATAATTCAGAATTTTGGTAAGACTTTTAGATCATATAATTTATCTATTTTCATTTGTATAATGCATATTTAAATAGTTCTATTTGAGTTGAGTTTGAATACAAAAATGAAAGTTAGATTATTGTCATAATGCTCATTTGTCCTAATAGTATACAAAGTGATTATCATCATTGAACTCATCCCAATGATAGTCCTCTCATACTTATCCTCTCAGTATTTTACCACTGAGATACAAATCATTTTTGCTCAAGAATCATTCAAAAATTCATATATTTTAAGTAGCTTGTCTACTACCTTTGATAATTACTACATATGCATATTCCTATATTTTATAGCCTTGGGTGTCTTAAAGACTTGAATTGATATGATCTTAAAAGCATTTGCACATTCAACTTCGTAAGTATCATACTCATATAATTAACATATATCTTCCATAGAATCTTACCAGCGGGGACCCATATGAATGAAAGCAACTCAAAGGGCTATCACTACCTCATGAGTCACAACCACTCATGCATATCATTTAAATTATTTGGAAACATCCTCCATGATGTGACTCACATACTCATAATTTCGGCATCATGAGTGTCATACTCATAATGATTAATTTATCTCAATCTTATGTTTATATGTATAGGTTTGTCACACACATTATCATTAGAATGACTTTCATTTCATTTTTACCATATTCATGAGTGAGTGTTGTGGTTTAAAAGTTATATAGCATCCACCACAACAACTGCATAAACCCACCAATTATCAAACTCTTATTTCTGTTTTATAAAATTACCAATTCCATTAATATCCATTACATAACATAAATCAAACATCAGATTTATTATCAAATATTCATACATAACATAAATATAAATAAATAAACTCTAGACCTCAAATCAAGAATCTAGGATTCAAAAATTACTTTTCTACTTGATTTCAATTGAATTCCTAAAATCAACCATAGAAAGGTGGGTTTGAAAGCCACACACCCCAACTTAGCTTGTAAAAATTACTTTGAAGGGAATATAGTGAACTACACCTCCAAGAGTTCATTGAGCATTATTAATCAATTAGTATATTATTGTATAGGTTTTTTGAATCTAGACATCTAATAATTTTTTATTTTTTTTGCGAATAGTTATCTTATTTTGGGGGAATTATGTTTTGGGGCGTTTCTCCAAAAATTTTTAAAAATTAATAACTAAATTTTGAATATTTGAAAATATGTCACAAAATTATAAATAAATTAAAAATAAGGACAATCGAAGGATTGGGAGGATTCGAGGTTTAGCATCTAGGATCATGCTAAAGTTGGGATAGGGACTGCATCCGCTGCGAAAGTGGAGAAGTTGATTGCTGATGATGATGATCCATATGATAGCGATTTTGATGTTGTGGTTGATGATGCTCATGATATGCCAATTGCCGATTGACAATTGACGTGGTTGCCAGTTTCTCCTGACCGTTGCCATATGCTAGTTGCCCATGTCATGCCACAACACATGTCATTTGTCATTGCCACTTGATTTTGATTTTTGATGCTTCACGATCACGGACAGATAGACACAGTTGATGATTTGTGTTATTTATTCTTGATTTTGCTTTTTGATTTCAATGTTTTATTTTGTATTGATTATATATTTTTTTATTTACGTTATGTTGTATTTGCTTTGGTTCGGTATCTATTGGCCAATTGGACATTTAGTTTGCTTTTGTTTTTGTGGCTTTATAATTTTTTTAACGAAATTTTTTGTTTAATTTATTTATGTGTTAAAATTTTTCATTTAAAACTCAATAATTTTATTCTAATAAATTATAATCTAAATTTATTAAAAAGTAATACAACAAATTTAAACTTTATTAATATTTTATATTCAACAATTTTCAAGTTACAAATTTTAAAAATTTTAAACATTATCTATATAAATATAATATATATATTTATATATAGTTTAATACAAAACATTAAATTTTTAAAAATAAACAAATTTTAATTTTTTTTAACCAGACCCGTATGGGCCTGACTCGACATAGTACATTTCCCACTGGGCCGGTAGGCCGTGCCAGTCTAGCTTGAATAAACCATGCCGGGCCAGGCACGGCACGGTATAATAACCATGTTGTGCATGGTCCGACATGAAAGCATGGTCGTGCTCATAAAAAATGGGTCGGGCTAGTCTGGTACGTTCTGTTTGACACCTTTACTCCATTCACTTATCATGCCAAAATAATATATCACCGGAACCTAGCTTCCAGGTGATGCACTCATTTATTGTCACACTTTCTTTCTTAATTCTTCTCCATGTTGGTGTATCAATATATCTTTTTCTTGTGCCGGGGAACCACATTTTACAATACCTATCTCTCGAGAATCTATTGAGGAGAGTCTGTTAGGTGTGGAACTCCCACCATAGCTTTACTTCCATTGTTCTCAAGATATCACAAATATTCCTAAACCCCAGATTCCCTTCTTGTCTCGGCTTCAGAGGTTCACCCATCTCATCCATCTCAAATATTTCAATTCTTTCCCATGACCCCATAGAAACTTCAACATGTATCTCTCCTTCATCTTGATCACCATGAGTGTGGGTCTCACCACCTAGATTAAGTATGTAGGAAGTGAGTCATGCACAAATTTTATCAACACAATCTTTCCTTCCTTAGACAAGAGCTTATTAGATCATCCTTCTATATGAGATCAGAACTTAGTAAGAACATTGTTGTAGAACATGCTCTTACTAATACCTTTGAATAAATGGCAACCTAGATTGGTGATAGTCAAATCATGTTTCTTCCTCCCAAGATGCCTTTTGAGCTTTTCCACCCTACTAGGTTTTGTCTTTGCTTGATAGTAAAAACTACTCTTTTAGAAATTATTGGCCTGGCTGGAGACCTTCTCATACCTTTGGAGCACCTCCTTTACCTGTTTAATGGAGATGCTTAGTCTATTTGTGAAGATGATGGTATCATCCATGTATGCCATGTGGCTGACTGATACTTGGCTACCTGAGAGGAAGCTAACTTCTGGGTGCTTCTCATAGAGGCCATTGATGCTTCTGGAAAAGTAATTAGAAACTACCATGAATAAGGACAGTGACAACGGGTCGCCTTGTCGAATACTACAAGATGATTGGAAGAAACCTAATGCTTCTCCATTAATCATGACTGGAAACTAGTTATGCACTACACAATGGTTGTTCATGCCGACCCACTCATTGGGGAATTTAAACTTATCTTGTATATTACTTTATAGGACTAGTTCGCCCTATCATAAGCCTTATCCATGTCTAGTTTGATAATCATTTTCCCACCTATATTCTCTTTTGAGATAAGGTGGGTCATCTCTTATGCTAGAAAAATATTATTCAAGATATTCCTTCCTGACATGAAGATCAATTGATTCCCTGATATGCACATGTAGAGCACCGTCTAGACTCTCAGAGCCAGCATATATAAAAGTATCTTATATGACACATTATAGAGAGGTCTATAGTGCTACCAGCTTGATGGGTTCTACTTCTTGGGGTATTGTGAAATCATGATACTACAAAATGATTTTAGAAATTTCTCTCCATTGAAAAAGTTCATGTAACCCTTCCACATGTCTCTCTTCATTATTTCCCATTAAGACTTATAGAAGAAGGAAAAGAAGCCATATGTATCCGGTGTGCTATCTGATTTTATGTTGTACAGTCCATCCTTAACTTTCTCTAATGTAGGGCCTCGACATAGCTCTCTAGCCTTCTTCTACCAAATTACTTAAGGGATTCAGTCCAAGACGTCTGCTTCAACATCTATTTTGGTCAAGAGCTAACTATAGAAGTCTACTCCTGACTATCTAATCTCTACCTCATTAGTCAATAGATGCTCCTCATCAATCCATAATTGATGGATATGTGACTTGGTGAATCTATTATTGACCAACAAGTGGAAGAACTTGGTATTTTTGTCACCCTCCTTGAATCATTTTATTGACGACTTCTATTTCTAGTAGATCTCCTCCTTTAGAAACAGGTCATCCAGTTCTCTTCTGGCCTTGTTCATTTTTTCTTTAGTCTCCTCTGTCTTGTCGACGTCTGCATAATTTACATTGAAGTTTCAATAGAATTTAAGGGATAGATAGATAATATTTTTATAATGGCACTTGAAAGTTTTATATTAGAAAATGGCATGCAAAAATTCTAAAAGCAAAAAAGAATTAGAATCTATAGAAAAAGGATTGTAAATACTTTGACACAACCTCAATAATGAAGGAAATTGATTGAACACAATTATGCATTAAAAATATTTATAACCTAAATACTAATTTATTTATAACCTAAACATGATTACCATAATATATTAGTCTATGATTGTCCTTGAGATTTAGATTATCATTGTGAGAGGTCAAAAAAATAAGAAATTTCAAAATTTGATTAGTAAACTACACTAGAAAAAGAAAAAAACTAATTTGAAAGTTTAATTTGGCAATTACCTAAGTGTCTTGAATCTCTCTTAAATGAGTTTTAGGTGATAAATTTCGAGATACAAAATATTTAGCAACAAGCATCTATTAATTCTTGTTAGATTATCAAATAAACATCATCTGAAGTGATTCATGAAAGAAATAATGAATTTAGGGTTTAATCACATGGAATTGTGAATCTTAAAATTTGGGATTCAATACCTAAAAATACAACAAAACATTATTTTCAGCATCTTTTCCTCTGGAAGAATAAAAATATAGTAAATCATCCTCTATATGTTTACATCTAGGTGGTCTCTAGTTAGGGTATAATACTAGATCAAACAAGGAAGACATAGGAGAGAGAAAGAATAGAGGAGATAAAAACAAAATTGTATATTCTCTTAAAAAAATACATTGAATCTTTGCCCTTTACTCTTTGCTTTTTATTTCTTTTTCTTTACTTGTGACAAGTGTTCAAATCTCAATACATCACAAAACTATAAAATTTATAATTATGATATAGTAACAGCTAAAATCCTATAATAAAGTTTCCAAATTGATATTTGTATTCTTTTATAAATTATTTAGCCATGTAAATCATTTACGAGGACAGTAGCTTGACTCATGTTACCATGCAAAAAAATATAGGCCAACAAATTTAATCTATTCATGTCTTTCTTGGGTGTCTTTGCATGTTGGACTTTGTGAAGATTCACAAATCCTCCCGGATAGTTTCTATAGCTTTTAAACTTTGACTTTCCTTGCTTTGTTCAGTTCACTTTTTCTTCTCAAAGTTATCTCAAGAAAATTAGAAGTTTTATCACATAAAACTTACTAAAAACTCAACAAAAAGAATAACATTATAATTTAAGACTCATAGCATGTCAATTGGGCTAATTACATATCGTTACTTCTCAAAAGTGAAAAAATCATGTGAAAGTCATCACTCAAAATTATATCTTTTGAGTATGTATTAATATGTTGATAGTTTTAATTTAACTATGTTTCACAGCTCACACACAACTAGCTATTTTCAAGCCTTTCCAAAGGCACACCAACTCCTTATTTTCTAATTAAAACCTACTCACATACTTGTGACATTTCTCTTTACCCATTCACACTAACTTTAATTTTCTATTTCCATCATAACAACCTGTGTTATTTTTATGAGTATTTGAATTTCCCTTTCCATTAAAATATACACTCATCTAACCTATTTCTTGCTTATATTTTTATATTATAAAAAAAGAAATATATTTTTATCCCACACTCATCAATGTTCAAACCTCTGTACATCCTTAATTACAAGAGTATTAAGAGTAAAAATTCTAAATTGGTACCCCTATCTTTGTGACATTTACTTGGCATAAAAAATTTCCTTGATTTTCTCTCTCTAACACAATGTTAGGTCTGCTTTGTTTAAGGTAGACCGAAATATTATATGTTAGATTAGTTTAATTTTTTTATTTTTGGGTTTGTTTTAATTTTTAAACGGGATTGGTTGCTCTCATTTAAAAGCTATATGTATCAAAATAGTGTTTTGAATTATAAAAGACATATGTGCAAAAAGAAATGGACACACAAAACTTATGCTAAAATGAAAAAAAAAATGAGGGTCACGCCCATGTGGAAAAGTCAGGCATGGTAACTATTTGCAGAAATATGAATCCATCACATTTGATTTAGTTTTTTTGCAAAGTGGGAATTTATCCTGTGAAAGTGCCTATGGTGTGTGCATGAAACATCACATAATTTTCATGCTTGCATGAATGTGCATGTTTGTGAATAGTATTCGATTTGTGCAAAGTTTATGTCAAGTCCTACAAAATTAATGTGATGTTTTGAAAATTATTGTAATTATGGTGTGCTTGTGTTGTATTCTTGATATGCTCATATTATATTTGTGTTGTGTTATTGTCATGATAGTAGTACTCAATTTTCTTCTAATATACCAAGTCCAGAATTGAAACATAATTCTATAGGTGTTTTCAAATATTTTTATATTTCTTCTAACTTATAATAATTTGGACATTGACACTTTGTGTGTGTCTACATAATTTTTAAATTTTGAGGGCAAATATTTATTGTGATTGTGTGATATTTATGGTAGTTTATTTATATAATTTTCAGCATAAGTAGAGAAGTGTCAATATATATATCTTGGACAATTTGAAATATCTCTATTTATATAGTTTGATAGAATATTTTGGCGGCTTGGATAGTTGTTTTTCCGCTATGCATTTTTGGATAAAATTTTCTAATAAAAATTAAATAGCTTTAAGAAGATCAAAAATGTCAAATTAACCTAACAAATAGACTAAGAATTTGTTTCATGATTATTCTTAGTTTTCAGACAGTATCTTCATTGGCCCATAATAGTGGTATTGGAGGAACATTTTCTTTTGGTATTTTTGGTATTTTTATTTTTCAGAAGTTGGGTCATTTCTTTAATATGGAAAAAAAATAATTTGCTTATAATGATTAGATCGGAACCTTCCAACTACTCAACCTAAAAAATAAAAATGATGGATCTTCTAATGATGAGGGATCTGCTTGAAAGCCGAAAAGTATGATGAGATTATGTGGAAAAAGTATATTATAAGGCCTCTGCCACAATTGGACAATGGGTTGGAAAGATAACTTTTCATCATATCTCAGTTATTATAAAAACTCCAATAGTACATAACAAAAGTTAGGATTGGTGTATGAGAAAAGTACATCAAGAAACTCTGATAATCTAGAGATTGGTTATGATGCAAAATGAAGATGAATCTGATATTGATGATTATTTAATTCTTAGTGTCTTTGAAAATAATACTAGATGAAGAGATTCAGACATCTCTGCTTCATAGTTCGCTTCTAGAGAGTTGGGAAACACTCTTAATCTTTTTAACCTAGGCTTCAAAATAACATATTTACCATGATCATCATTAAGTCTAATAAGTGAAGTTGTGAGGTGGATGGAAAAATAACTTCTTCGGACATTCTCATTGCTGAGAAACTTAAAATGAGAAGTAGATCGAGCACAAAACTCACAGTCTGAGAGGGAAGCGTGAGTTCACTTAAAGAAACATTCACAATAAAATGTTAATATTGTAATCAAGTATAAAATTTTAAGAAGAATTGTTCCAAGTGGAAGAAACTTCAAGAGGAGCATAAGAAGAAAAATGTAGTCGGAAGGGTGGCTAATTATTTTATAAATAGAAGGTGACATTGCTTTTTTGGGAAATATTATATTATACGATAAAACTAATTAGAAAAGTGACTGGGTAGCAGATATGGCTGCAACCTTATATATCACACCGAACCCAAAGTTATTTGTGACTTTTTCATTCCAGAGATTAAGGAATAGTCAAGATGGATGATGGAAGAACCTCAAAAATAATAGGCATTGATGATGTTTATCTAGAAAGATAAACATGATATATTGACTATTTTTTAGGGATGTCTAATATATCTCAGAGGTTTGGATGGATCTGTTGTCCAAATAAACTTTGGATAGCATGGGTCATGTGGGCAAGTTTGGAAAAAATCAATGAAACTTATCTAAATGATCACTAACTATAACAAGGGGTAAAAGAATTTCTTTTATATTACCTCAGCTAGAGTTAGCTCAAATCAGATAAATACTTGGTAGAAAATTACTAGCATTGACTCTAAACTTTATTGGTCTATATATGTTAGTATGGATAATACACTTTTCATATTAAAAAAGTTCATACTCACAATTGAACAACCATCTAGTGATGGTATGATTGATGGTACAACTAGAGAAAGCAATACTACTATAAAACTATTTTTGAGGAGATCATGATTGATTGATCTTGATTTCTTAGGTGTTTATTCTAAGACAAACAAGAATATCAAAAGAATCTCTAATGATATGACTTTTAAATTTAGTCCTTTTAAGGATCGCACTAATCAAGCGGGAGCTTATAAGTTGAAATTATATGATAATTCTTTTACTTCAATTGCTTCATGGGATCAGTTGGATGTTGGGGGGGTTGATGGGTCAGAGGAAAAAGTTGAGTTCTTTAGATATTGTAATTTTCGGAAAACTTTTTCTCGTATGAGGAATGATAAATGGTTTGATAGTCTAAAGAAATTTCTACCACTTACATTCTCTAAACACAAACTAAGAACACGTCTTGCCCAAAAAGGGTAGACGGAAGATTATTAAGTCTTCCTAGTTTTGAGAAGACCAAATTATTATATATTTGGTTTATTTTTTGTTTTTTTAATCTTTGAATTTCTTTTAATGTTTAAATGAGAGCGGGTGCTTTCATTTAAAAGATATATGTATCAAAAATATGATCAATTTTTTGGATTATAAAAGATATATCTGCGTAGAGAACTGGACACAAAAAACTTATGCTAAAATGAAAAAAAATGGGAAGGCTCATGCACCATGCAGAAAAATCATGCGTGGTGACTATTTATGAAAATGAGAATCCATCCCATTTAATTTACTTTTTCACAAAGTGTGATTTTATCCCGTGAAAGTACCTACGGTGTGCGTGTGAAACATGGCATAATTTCCATGCTTGCATTAATGTGTGTTTTCATGAATAGTGTTTAATCCATACTAAGTTTGTGTCAAGTCCCTATTGAGTTCATGTGGTGTTTTAAAAAATTTTGTGATTGTGTGGTACTCTTGTTGTGTTCGTGTTGTGCCCATGTTATTCTCATGTTGTGATAGTAATGGTTGAATTTCTTCTAAAATACTAGGTCTAGAATTAAAACACAAATCTATATGTATTTTCAAATACTTTTATATTTCTTATGATTTGTAATAATTTAAATATTAGGACTTTGTGTGTGTGTAAATATTTTTCTAATTTTGAAGGCAGAATATTTTTTATGATTATGTGATATTTGTAGTGATTTATTTTTATACTTTCTAGTTTAAGAAAAGAAACATGAATATATACATATATATCATATAATTTGAATATATTTATTTACGTAGTTTGATATAAACTTTTGGTAACCCATAAAGTTATATTTTCATTGTGTATTTTTGCATAAAACTTTCTAACAAAACTTAAACATTTTTAAGAAGATCAAAAACTTCAAATAAACCTAATAATTAGGCCGAGAATTTGTTCCATGACTAAACTTGTTTTTCGAGCAGTATCTCTGTCCGTACCCAATACACTATTATATTCTCTCAATCTCATTTTTGTTCCTCATTCATTATCTTTGCACCAAAATTTTACATAAAATAAATCTTGTCTTAAAATTATATTTCTATCCAATGATCTTCCATCTCTCTCTCATTTTGTCATTATTTTTAATATCTTTTATGCCAGTTATAATTTCTCATGTTAAGGCATGTATACCTCCTCACCACTACACTTACACCCTTTCACTTTACAACTAGACATCATATTATTTATTCATAAAATACCATATCCATCCACAGGGGTGATGGAGAGGATACACTCCTCCCTAACTATTTAACCCATGGACAATTACTATATATGTTAGAGGTAATTGAGACTTTATAATTGCCTCAAAACACTCCACCCATGCACATTAAATTTTAGTTGAAATTGAGTCAAGCTATAATTTCTAATTTGTCAAATAGCATGACCCATTTGATACCTCTACTCCAAACTTTAATTATTTGATACCTTGCTAGATTTCCAAATTAAATGAACCGAATACTTTATATCAACTCATTTGAGAATGATCACACATCTTTAGTCTATCTCTAGCAAGGGGCCATAGATATTACTCATATCGGGGACAAATAATATCTTGATCACTTATATTCCTCTCCATATTTTATAGAATACTCATCCACAACATTTATGGTTCTAGAATCTAGATATTATATATAATAGTTGATTGTGTTAATATATATATATATCCTACCATGTAGGATATCAAACAACATTTATAGTTCTAGATATTATTCATAATTTCTTCTGCTTCATAGCATTCATCTTTATCTAACCATCAGTCCTCTATAAAACTTGTCCAATAGAAACCCACTTTTTATTACATTGTGATATAGAAGAGATTATTAATTCTTCAATATCTTATTTCATTATCAGCTAGACCCCATAAGTCATTATAAAGATTTAGCTTTACTTATTTTTATTGTCATAAAGAGAGAACTCCCCTTTCTTGAGATCAATAAGGGATTGTCCTATGGCCAAAACTAGACATCCTAATAGTAGTGGTACATAATTATCCTCCTTTATATTCAATACAAAGAAATCTACTAGAAAAATAAATATATCCATCTTGACCAATACATATTTTATGATTCCATCTGGGTGCTTGATTGTCTGATCTACTATTTGGATTGAAAGAGATGCTGGAATAACTTTTCCAAGATTAAATCTTCATGTGATTGATAAGAGCATCAAGTTGACACTTGATCCCAAGTCACATAATGCTTTTTGAAATGTGTGATCGCCAATAGTGCAAGGTATACCAAAAATTTATAGGTCCTTTAATTTTCTTAAAAGTTTTCTTTTAATATTATACTATACTTCTCAATCATATTAATGATTTCTTAAGTCTCAAAATTTCTCTTACTATATATTATATTTTCATAAATTTTATATAGTTTGATATATGGGTTTAAGATTTAACAAATGATATATTCACTTCTAGCTTCTAGAATATATTGAGAAAATTCTTAAAATATTCATCTATTTTTACCTTTCTGTATTATTGAAAAAATTAACGATTCATTAGAAACTTACTCTTCATTTTATTCTGATTCATTTTTTTATCTTCATAGCTTTAGATAACCTCCATTTGCTCCTCTGTTTCTTCACATTTATTTATCTCATCTTCAAATAAAACTTGGGTTTGCACTTCTTTTGAACTAGCTACCTTATTAGATATCATGACATCATATCCTTCATATTTTTTGTTCTCTTTGAGTAAGGTCATGATGTTTTGAAAAGTTTTTAGTGGAGACATGACATTTGAGCAATTCAAAATGTTATTACCTCTAAAAGTTTTAAAATCTACTTATTCAAAGTACATTTGTAGGTTTAGAGCCATGACTTTTTGAAAAGTCATGGTGCTATAACTCCCAAAATTTCTAAAATCATTTTGTTCAGAATGCCTTAGTAATTCCTTCCTATTTTTAAGCAATATTAAGAAGTAATATTTTGAATTTACTTCTATATCGCTTGATAGTTCATTTACTACTATACCATTCATTGATAATGTTAATTGTTAGATGTAATGCTCTATATTTATCATCACCAAACTCATTTGATCCATTCATGCTTCAAGCACCCTCATTCAATTATCTGGGGTATCATTTTTTTTTTCAATTCTACTAAGATAGCTTACATCACTTTTTCCAAACTTGGCTTATCTTTGTTTCATTATGGTTGGAAATTAAAACTTGAGTCTCCTTGATTAGTTTAAAGCACCATATTATTCTTAATATTTCTAAAAGATTGTCTGATATTTTGCAGCCCACTCTCATAGCTTCCATATGAAATTTTTTTTTGTGATTTCTCACAATCAGATAGTTATAAATTGGAACATTATTCTTGGATCAAAATACATATCATTTTCTTTTCACTATGTTAGCGACTTCCATTTGATAAACAAGATGTCCACCAATTCATGTGGATGTAAAATGGTGATCTCCATTGATATTCTTCTCATTTTTTCTTGGGTATCAAGCTTTCTTAAAAGAGCTTCCATCTTTGTTTTAATAGTGGTGAATTAATCCAACTCCAACCTTCTGGGTCATCTTCTCTCAAATGAATAATTCATTTTAGTTTGGAATTTATTTTTCCTTATATCCACAATTAAATGACATGCCTTCTTCGATAATTTATTTATAATTGACCATCTAGCAGTCATATCAACCATATACCTCATCATATAATTCAGCACATTACAGAAGGTTTGGTCCTGAAAGTGCAACTTAAATCCATGTTTATGATAACTACTCAATAACTCCTTAAAATATTTCTATGCACCATATAGATTCTCATGCTCATCTTGTTAGAATTAACTTATCTCGCCTTGTAATTTAGATATAATTCAAGGTATGAAGAATTTAGTGAGAAAAGCCCTCACAATTCATCCCTACTCTAAATGGAGCTATGAGGTAAACATTGGAACCAATTCTATATCTTATCAGATAAAGAAAACATAAATAATTATAACTATATTACATCGAGGCTAACTTCATTCATTTTTATTGTGTCTTGTAACTCCAAAAATATTGTGAATGATTACAATCGAGTGCTTGAATAACTATTTTCATAATGGGCCTCCAATTGTCTTCCATGATATGGTAGTGGATGGACTATTGGACAGCTTGCTCATTTTCACCTTGGGGCTTCCTATTACTATCGGTACCCTCATTAGGCTTTTTAATTATTAGCTCTTTGTCTAGTAATATCTCCTCTAGCCTTTTTGATATTTGGATCTATAAAAGTTAACTCACCCTTAGAGCTCATCTCATATAAAGGTACTAAAAAGGAAAAGAAAAAACTTGCAAAGAATACAAATAAAAACTAAAATACAAAAACACACCGTCAAAACTTTTAGAAGAAAGTCAAAACTTTTATCTTCATCTCTTAAACTCAATGTCATGACTCTAAAAAGAAATGATGACTATGTACTATATACTGATCTTTTTGTAACACAAAATTATTACACTAGTAATGACCATGACTTGGGCCTAATGTGTCTATAACACAAACCTACTACATTATGAAGTGGCCATTACTTCATATATTTGTCTTCTTTTCTTTAAAAAAGGGTGGTGGCATTGGAAAATAATTATGACATGGTGAAAAGCTTTTCATATTGATATATAGTTATGATCCTAATAAAGTTGCAGCATTGGCATTGGTACTTCTTAATGATTATATAGATGCAGTGTTGGAAATAGATGTGTCAGTGAAAAGGTCTCTCTTGTATATCTTATGGCCATGACACTAAGAAATGATCATGACACAAGATTTTTCATTCATATGTCTTTAAGTTTTTATAGCACTTAGTGCGGCCATAACACTGACATTCTCTTTTCTGATATATTATAATGTTATGACACTGGTAATTAGCTCGAGAATAAAAGTCATGTCTTTGCCTTCGTTTAAGGATAAAAGTCACATCAATGAGAAATAATCATACTCGAGTAATGTCTTCTATAACTTTTAGTACCCCAAAGGTCACAATGTATGATAATTATCATATATTTGGCCTGAGTAGTATTAACTATGTAATTTTCTATAGCTTAAAGATAATTGTTTTATAAAAAAACAATAACTCTAACTTCAAACTACCGAGTTATATTAAAAATAAAGTTGTGCTAATTGGACTTGGTCATGACCATGAGTACTAGTAAGATACTTGGTTACTCTGACATAGAATTAACGCCACAACCACCCAAATTTCATGAGATTATTATGGTTGTGACTTCATAAAATATCATAGCCACTAAGAATGTGTCGCATAGTTAAAAGATTATGCTAATGAGTTGCTAATTTCATAGCATACAAATATTTTCATGACCTTTTAGGTAAAGTTTCGACCACAAATAAATGTTGAAACTTTGCAAGAGTTCATGCTACCCTTTAAACTAAACTCCTTCAAAATTAGAGCAATTTCATAATTATTCATCAAAACATGTCAAAACTTCAAGTCATGAAATCAATTTATATTTTCTCCTATTCAACACTCACACAATATCATATAGTGCCAAAATACTTATAATATTTAGTAATTTGAATATCAAACACCCAGCACCATGATATCCAATATCATAACATTTTTCAAAGTCATGACACTTTTAGATCTCACTACCCCACTTATGTCACCAGCTATCATAAATATAAACTCCCAATATAGGTAAACTAGATTAGTAATTCATTTGATTTCTCAAAATATTCAATAAATCAGAAGTCAACATATCATTCACTAAAGTCTCATCATATATGACACACTAAATGAAGTTTGTGAAGGATATAATGAGTATCAAGAAGAAATTAAAGATGTATGAAATGGTGAGCATGACCAAGAAGTACATCACATTCATTCAATATAAACTCCCAAATAGGGTCTAAGATCCGTAGAGGTTTACGATTCATTATGTTATCAGGAGCACACTTTTTAGATGATATTATGTGACTTAGGAGAAAGATCCAATGGGTTCATAATTATTTTGCATAACACATCTTGTCATCTTTTAATGGAGTTCTTTGAATCTTCAAATGACTAAGTACGATATATATATATATATATATATATATATCTAGTTCTTTCCAAATCTACAATCCACAATTTCTCTCTATAATGCATATTTTCCTCAATTATTTTATTTTGATCCATAATTATATTTTAGCACTCACTTGTGATGAACTCATAGAATTTTCCAAATGAGTCAGTACTTCATATCACTTTGGTCTCCACCCGTTTCATAGCCTATTCCAAGATTATCATTATGTGGTCTTCAAATTAGTTTGGTTGGTTACGAATAAAAACTCTTTCTTATTGAGATCCATCTCCCAAATTACATATTTTCACTCTGAATTAGCTTTGACTAGAGGTGTCAACCGGGCCGGGCTGGCCCGGCCCTGCACGAGGCACGGCATGGTTCGGCCGTGCCTGGGCCGGCCCGGCACGATAAAAAACCATGCCCGGGGCCATGTCGTGCACGGGTTAGGCATGAGCCGTGCCGTGCCTGGCCCAGCACGATTCGACCCGTGGCACAGCACACCGGCACAGGTTCTTCCCGTGTCGGTTTCACTCGCGCGGTCGAGCTAGCCTGTGGCCTACATGGCACAGGCTGCCCAGCCAAAGACCCACGCGGCGCCCGGTCCCTCCCGAAAAAAAGACCGCGGGTCGGGTCTGATTGGACCCGACCCTCGGTCCCAAGTCCCAACCCACTTCCTTCCACTTCCACGAGGCCCTCTGGCCCGATTGCCGAACCGACCCAAGTCTCCAACGGGAAAAAAATTAAAAAAAAAACTAATACTATTTATTTTCAGCTGTTGGATTCGCCTCCAACGGCTAGGGGGCAGAATCCAACGGTCCTCATGATTATGCAACCTAAATAATTAATAAAAATTCAAAAAAATATAAAAAAATATATTTTTTTATAAAAAATTAATATATTTAATCTATAAATTCTACCCCCTCCCTTTAACATTTATGTTTTTCAAAAACATATATTCTCTCAAATCTTTCTCTTTCTCTCACAAAAACCGTGCTTCTCTCTCTCTCGGGCCTCGGGATTTTGCTTTTGGCTTAGATTTTCATAAAACTGGACTTGAGTTTTGAACATTAGAACTTGACTGCGGTGCACCGTGCACGTGACCAACCTCACTGCTTTTACCGGGTAATTTATTTTACGGTTTTTTTTTTTACTTTCTCTCTCTATAGTTTCTCTCTCTAGACCAAACTTAGGAAAAATAAAAAATCATAAAAAATGACAAATACACCTGACACGTATTTAAATTTAGAAAATGAAAATATTACACAGAGGTCTGAGGCTGCTGAAACTTTGGTTTCTCCAGTCGTCTCAACCCATAGTTCTAAAAAACAAAAAACTAGGTGGACTTCTGTAGTTTGGACTCATTTTAAAATCATAACACAAAAAAATATTAGGGGTGAGGAACAAGAAATGTCACAGTGTAAATATTGTATGGGACTTTTAACATGTAAGAGTTCATTTGGGACTGGACACCTAAAAAGGCATACCGAATTATGCACAAAAAAAAAGATGGACCATTAGATCCTAGGCAAACCCAACTTGGCACTGCATTTTTTGAGACTGGATCGAGTTCAGTCTCAAAGTTTACTCCCTTCATATACTCCAGCGAGTTGGGTAGGGACGGCATGGCCAGGCTCATCACATTGATGGGTATTCCGATCAGATTTTCGGAAGATCCGAGGGTAGTGCGCATCATGCAGACATATTTTCAGCCTGCCTATTATAGGATTCCTAGGTCCACATCTAGGAATGACATACTAAAGATATATAAGTTAGAAAAACAAAAAATAATTAAGGAATTTATGGCATATAGTGGAGTGGTGTCTGTGACATCCGATATATGGATAAGTCATGATGATTCTTCTTATGCATGTCTCACGAGCCACTATGTAGATTCTAACTGGACAATCAATAAAAAAAATTTTAGGATTCTCTGAGATTCTTCATCCTCATGATGGCCCGGCCATTTTTGAGTGTATGATGAAAATCTTTAGGGAATATAAAATTCAAAATAAAATTTTTAGTGTCACATTCAATAACGGTTCTAATAATGGAGTAGCGATCAATATGTTTGTTAGGAATATTAGAGACGCACCATTAGGAGAAATCTTTCATATCAGATGCATGTGTCACGTGATTAACCTGATTGTTCAAACGGGTATGAAGGTGTGTTCCCCCGCGTTGGATAATATACGCAATGCACTAAAATATATTCTCACTCCTCGCAGACAACAAGAGTTTGGTAGTCTCTGTTTGTCTGTGAATCTTAAGAAGAAGAAATTCCAATCGGATGTGAGACATCGTTGGAATTACACGTACCTGATGTTAGAATCATGTGTTGGATACGAACACGTGATATCCGATTATGTCAATAGTAAGAGTGACGAACTTATTATTGACGACACTGACTGGGCTTCAAAAATTTCATTTATGAAATTCCTGAAGATATTTTATGACACGACGAACATGTGTTCGTCTGGTTATATGCCCGCCACTTGCATTGCACTCCGTTGCATATGCAACATTAGTAGCATGTTTAGGAAGTATCGAGCTGACCCAACGCTTAGCCATATGGTTGCAGAGATGGAGACCGAGTACTTGAAGTACTGGTCCACCATTCCATCTCTTTATTGCCTCGCTACATGCATGGACCCTAGGGTTAAAGTGGAAGGGGTAGAAAACACACTGACTTTCATTTCCTCGTGCATGAACCTGGAAGAGCCACCTGAAGGGTTCATTCACGAGAAGTTGACTGACCTGTTCACATACTACGATACTAGGTCTGGTGGTGGTGGTGGTGAGACTGTGATTACGGACATTGATACCTTATTCGGAGATGACGATTTTTCCATTCAGCTAGCGAGGGGGAAACGTAGGGGTGGAACATCACATAGGAGCGAGCTGTCTCGGTACTTAGATACCAATTACTGCTCAATCCTATCATATTCTGGTACTAAGAATCTTGATTTATTACAGTGGTAGAAATCATATGAGTCCACCTTTCCCGTGCTATCTAGGATGGCACGGGATCTACTGACTCCTTCGGTGTCGAGCGTAGCATCGGAGTCTGCTTTTTCTGTTGTAGTGAACGTGATTTCGGATAGGAGATCGAGATTACGTTCATATATGGTTGAGGCCTTGGCTTGTTTGAAGGATTGGGAGGAATCGAGGTTTAGCATCCATGATCGTGCTGGAGCTGGGACTGGGACAGGCACTGCAGTCACATCCTCATCCACTACGATGGCGGAGGAGTTGATTGCCGATGATGATGATCCATATGATACTGATCTTGGTGTTGCGGCTGATGATTCTCATGATATGTCGATTGACGATTGATGATGATCTACTGTTTTTTGTTTTCGATGTTTTTTTTATTGATTGTACGCTTTGTTTGTACGTTATGTTGAAACTGATATTTGTTTTGTTCGGACCTTCGGTTTCAAATGGATGATTGGTAATTTTTCTTTTGTGTTGTTTATGTTTTTTTTTAATTTTTATTTTTACTAACATAATGTATTGATTTATTTTTTTTATGATTTAGATTTTCTTTTAAAAATTAATAACTTTATTATATAATTAATAATTATAATAAAATTTAAACTAATTTGATATTTAAAAAAAAATTTAAACTTTGTTTTTTTAATTAATTTTAAATTTTAACATTTTTAAAAATATAAATATTTAATACTATACAATATCTAAAATTTTAAATATATTAAAAAAATAAATAAATAAATTTTCTACCTCTCGGGCCCGGCACGGCACGGCACGGCCTGCCGTGCCTTCGGGACGTGTCGGGCTCGGCTTTTTTAAACCGTGCCGTGCCCGGCCCAGCACGGAAGCACGATCGTGCTCTAAAAAAAGTGCTGGGCCGGGCCGGGCCGGCCCGTTTGACACCTCTAGCTTTGCCATTATCTTTTCACTTGTTGTCTTTCTTTTCAATTTTACTACTAAGAAACCATGCATAGATTTTATTTATACCTTTAAGCATATCTCTCTATAGTCAGTCTCTAATTTCATAATTTTCAAAATATTTAGAATTTCTTTCAAATTACTTTTTTGTCTAGTTAAGCAATAATTGAATTGTAGCTGAATTTATTCGTTGTGTTTTTCTCCACTCTTTTTAATTGCTTCTATGTCAACTTCATGGAAGAGTAACATTTCTTCTTATCTCTTTCAAGATTTATTTTCACACCCAATAATATAATAGGAATATCCAGGGACATCTTTCATTTCTATCTTCATTTTTTGGAACTCCCTTCCCTTAGCATAACTTTGATATCAATGATGCGTGAATTATTTGGCTAGACAATCAATATCTTGAAAATTTAGGAGGGATTTTTCAAAAATCTTCTCCATATGGATCTTGTATCATTTCACTAGTGTGAAAAGCGAGATTGCTTTATCTTGTGTGATGGTGGAGAGATGGAGGGTTTTGCTGCAAAAAAAGCAAATAAATTATTTTCAAACCTTGCTCTCTTCCATAATTTCTTTCTACACTAAGTGTCCAAAAGTACTTTTCGATGAACCTCTCCATGTCCCTCTTCTATCCGGTAACATCATGGTGAGTATCTTGCAGTTTAATTGCATCTTTAAAAATTGGAAGGCACTATACCATCCATGATCCATGAACCCTTACAATCCAAATACATTGTAGATAAACTTTTTATTGTAGTGTACCTAAACTCCGCATCCATATTACCATCTTGCATGTCTTCTAAGTTAGAGTAAATTTCTTTTATAATTATTTTGTTTTCCCATTCTTGTGCGCATATTCCATCCCAATTTCTCCTCACTATCAATCTAAAAGATGGAAAATCTCACCAAACTCATGCTTTCCTATAAAGCTGTTTTTCACCAGGATAGAACTCATCCATCTCCTACTTTCTTTGATAAGAAAACTTGATTTAGGTGTTGTGACTTTGTAATAAGTCACAATGGAGAATTACTTTTGTCACATGCCTTTATCCTTATGACTAGCCTTAGTTTCCTCTCTTCTCATCCTTATATTTTAAATCAATATTTATTCCTCTTCATAGCTTGGATCTTTAAAATTAGGGTTATAGTGATTTTTGTTAGAGCGAAGAAGAAGGAATAAAAAATGTGTTGCAAAAATTAGGGTTAAAACTTTATATAGGATTAGGATTTAGTCATGGCTAGTAAGAAAAAATTCTGACTTTTTTCATGGTTGAGACATCTATTTTAAAAAAGAAAGTTAAGACTGATATTGAGTGCTACAACTTCATTTGACTTACAAGAAACTTATGGATAGGTTTTAGTTTCATAACTTTTGTCTAGGTATCTATAGTGTACAAATATTTGATTTGTATATTATTATATCATATAGTACAAAAAGTATATTTTTTGTTTGCCCCACAATTTGTGCTATGTTTGATATTCATAGCTAGAAAGTCATCCTTTCGAGTATCTCATTCAGGGTATTTTCCATGGATGATGCTACATTACAAGAAAACACAATATTTTTTCCTATGAACAAATTTTTTTAAAAAAAGCATTACTTTTTGTGAATTCAGGGTGGGTGGAATTTCACTTTGGATCCCATATATTTGGAAAACATAATGACTTTCTCTTTAAGTTTTTGTTTCTCTATTATTGTGGCGGTGTCTTTTGTCATGGCTTTCTTCATTGTTCTAGTATGTGGGGTAGTGGCTTCTTCAAAGCAGAATCTTTCTTTATTATAACTACTTCCTCTTCAACAACCATTGAATGCTCCATAATTATTATCTTTTTCTTGTCTTTATCTTTCAGTGAATCAATAATCAATGAGTGACTATCTTTCACTTGTGCTTCTACAATCTCAGAAATCTATTCAATAATTTCTTCATTGTTAGTGAACTAAAAATTTTATCATTTTTGTTTTTTCTTTCACAACATTAGAGTCATCTAAATTGGAACCCCAAAAGTCACATCCTTGAAGAATACCATAACTTCATAGAAATCTTCTTCTTGATGGTCACTTTACTATTTTTTCTAATCCAAAGTTCTTCTATTTCATCACATTCTCCATCTTCATCAAGCCAATAATCTTCGACAAAGTTTTCAATATGAAGTCAACCTTTTGTCTTATTACAATGCATTGAAGATTATTTATTCTCATGTAATACTTCTCATCATAATCTTCGACAAAGTTCTTCTAATCCACACAAAGTGTGAATTCTTTCATCTTGACATTGATCAATACATGCCTAAAGGATAAAAATTGCATCCCAAGATCAATGAAGGCTATTGATCATCCTCCTTATTTAACACAACAAAATTATATGAAAAAATAAATTTACCAACCATCATCAATACATCTTTAGTAAAGTTTCTTGGAAATTTGATTGAATGATCAGTCATTTGAAGTGAGATAATAATTGTAATAATTTTGTTATGATTCAACCTCTATACTATGAATAATGACATTAAAATTAACATTTGATCATAAGTCACATAGTACATTCCAGAAAGTGTACTCCCCAATAATGCACATTCTGGAAAGTGTACCCCCCAATAACATTCTCATCATGTTCATCATTTTAAACGTCTCCAACTTCTTCTTATTGCTTATTATTTCTTTCATAAAGTTTACATAATTAATCATCTAAGATAATATTTCAGCAAATAGAATATTAATTTTTAACTTTCAGAAGATATTAAGAAATCTTTTATATTACTCTTCCATCTTCTCTTTTTTAAAATATTATGGGAAAGAAAGGTTATGTGGTATATGTTAATTTTTTGCATAATCATTTTCTTGCACATCCTTCTAATTATTACTTTGGGTAATCTACGTATTTTTTTCTCCCCCTTCTTCTTCATGTGTCATGATTGGGGGTGTGAATGGGGCTTTGGGTTTTGTGCATATTATGTATAGGGGTGTCAAATGGGTCGGGTCGGGCTTGACCAAGCTGACTAATTTTTTAGGCCCAACCATGCTCGTGTGTCACACCAGGCACGACACACTTTAGTACCTTGTCGTGCATGACATGGCATGGTTCATTGAAGGGAAGGCCAGGCACGGTCTATGGCACATAATTAGCCCAGGTTCAGGTTGGCTCAGGCCATTCTAGGTTATGATAAAATTAGGGTGGTGCCGCTGGTGCCCATCGGGCATCACTGCATCGGCCATAGTGCGTTGCTCAACACATCATTGCCCATGCCATGCCCACGTGCTAGGCACGTGAGTCAAAGACCATTGGCATGGAATGGCATGAATTGTGCCAAGGGTTTGCCAGGCATGGGCAAGGGCACTATATTGTACCATGTCATGTTGGGCCAGGCATGCTTGAACCTTGCCAGGCTTCAGGCCAGTCCCGGGCTACTCAGCCCATTTGACACATCTATGTCATGACTTAGGAAAAATTTGGCATCTACTTCTTCATGGGATGTCTCATTACTTTTGAAAAAATTGTGACTTTTTAGTCAAAGCTTTCTCCTCTATTTTAGCTCCCCTTTTGGCTAAGTTTTGGATACTTCAAAGTGTGATGGATATGCACTTCCTTGGATTTGCCTCAATATTGTTTGGTAGTGCATTCATGCCCTTTTCATTCATCAGTATTTTTAGTTTTCCAAGATGATGCTCAATAATTATCATTATTATATTCTTATGTTCTTGCCTCATTTCAATAAGTTCCAATCTGATTCTATTGAAGATTATTTCTCTTCGTTATCTATGTGAGCAAGATGAGTGAATTATCTTCAAGTGATACTTTTCTAATCTTTTTAGGAAGTTGTAATTTGAGCTTGAGGCTCCTCATATTTGATATCTTATTGAGTTATTCCCAAAATTCTTCTGGAAATAACATACATTCTGCTACACATTCTCATATTTATCATACAAAAAAGCTTTGGTAATTTCTCATGTTCTAATAATTGTGTGTGAGGGTATTATTGTTTAGTTTGAATCTATAGTATTTGTTTTAAAAAATATTATCTTTCTCTATTTAATATATGAGGTCGATATTTACTATATGTTATTATGAAATAAGATTTCTCCCATACTTGATTGTTTGCTCTTTTAGGCTCCAAACTTATTGTAAAATGCATCCATATTGACTTCCATTATAGTCAATCTTCCTAATTCCAATATCACGGCATCCTTTATTACAAATTTTTGAATATTTAGAATTTGATTATTATTCTTTACTAGCACTTCAAATAGATATTATACATCATTGAGTAACTTATTCATAATAGAACCACCTAAGGCTGTATCAAACATGTAATTTCTAATTTATCCCATTGTACAAAGTTCGAGCATACAACCATTATTCAAATCCATTTATTGATATCTTTTCAAGAGCTCTTTGAATCGATCTCAAGTATCATATAAAACCTCTTGCTCCTCTTGTCAAAATTGGTTTATCTTCCTCCTTAGTTGAGATGTGATTTGAGGTGGTAAAAATATGGTAAGAAAGGTTTGTGCATTATCATCACAACTTTCAATCAAGCTTGATAAGCATGGAACTAGCTCTAGGTTGTATCTCTCAAAAAAAAGTATAAATTTGTAACCTTATAGTATCTGGGCTAACTCTATTCATTTTTACTATGTTGCCCAACTCTAAAAAAGTTGTGACGTATGATGTTACTATTCAAATCTTTTGAAAATCTTTTAATATACTAATATTGTTGCATAATAACTATCAAATTAGGTTTTAACTCAAAGTAATTCACATGATTAGGTATTGTGACTTTATTATGCTGTCCAAATTTATTGGTAAGATAATATACAAAAAACTTATTGGTAAAAGTATTTCATCAACAAAGATCCTCAAATATATATATTGTATAAGTAGTAAAAAGAGCTTTTTATCTAAATACCAATCTCATAAAGATTATATCAATAATTTGGTCAATCAATAGTGAGATAATACAATTATAGTACAAAATATAATTCACGATAAAAGTATGTCTCTTAGATTAGAGGGTTTGTCCACTTGATTCATATGCATGTTCAAATAATTTAATTTATATTTGGTTTGTATATAGAATGAATATTGGATTTTTTTAAAAATAATTTTTTGCTTAAAGGCATACAAGATAGTTTTCACTATTGAGCTTGTCATAATAATACTTTC
This sequence comes from Sapria himalayana, assembly GCA_029783825.1. NCBI lineage: Eukaryota > Viridiplantae > Streptophyta > Magnoliopsida > Malpighiales > Rafflesiaceae > Sapria > Sapria himalayana. Next base: position 602,238 of record JAREIK010002134.1, read on the forward strand.
CTCATAGCTATCCCCTCGGAATTTTTCCACAAAGACAACCAAACATCTCTACTTGAGGGTTATTCATAAGTCCATACTATTTAAATGACTAGTCAACTACTCTTTATAGTTGTTTCGTATGTGCATTCTTATTATTTGACTTTATGTGTCAAAAACAACAAGAACTAATATTATTTAAAATTATTTGAACATTTAAATTCGTAATAGTCTTACTTAAACAATTAACATATGCTTCCCTCAAATATCACTGTTGAAAATCATACAAATGAAAAAAACTCAAAGGGATATCACAACTTTATAACTCAAAGCTACTCATCATATCCTATGTATTGCCCATCACTATCCTTTATAGTGTTGATACAACTCACAAACTAAAGGTAAAAGCTTTGGGAAATGATTCTATAAAATATTCATATCAATTGAGGATCAGTTCTTCTAAAATATGTACAATAGAGTAGTATCATGACTTCATTAAACCTTTAATTATATTGGTTAGGTGATGTCCCAAGAGCTCATTAATGAGACTATCTTACAACAAAGATATGCAGTGCATGGTCATACAAATAGCAAATTAGGTTTTAATCTAGATATTGATTTCAAAAGAATTATATTAGCAGTTATGTTATTTAATAGTGATCTAACTTATTTTGAGTACAATAGATATTTGGATTGTTACATAATCATAGTACCATGTGTTTATTCATAAAATGAAGGTTAGGGTATATTGTACATGTGTTTATTTATTTTTTGTGAATTGTTGTCCATATGTTTATTCATTTAATCTATGTGATAATATTTAAGTTATTTGACATATATTGTGTTGGACATAGAATAAAGGTTGAGGTGTTGTATAATGAATTCTTGCCCTAATGGCAAACAATGTGATTTTCACCACTGAACTCATCCCAATGGTGGTCCTCTTATAGTTATCCTCTCACTATATTACCACCAAGATGATAATTCATCACACATCAAGAGTTATTCATGATCTATGTGTCTATCCATAATGGATAGACACATAGATAGAGATAGATACATGAAAATAGATAAACAAAGATAAATAGAGTTAATATGTATTGAGTCAACATGTATTGAGACAAATAGATAGATAGACACAAAAACTAAATAAAGAGCATGCTACATTACTTTTTAAAAAGTGATGTGATGTTTTTTTCTTGCATTTTAAAGATTATCTTTATTATATATATATATATATATAATTAAATAATTAATTTGTTTTTAATTCAAATCAATTAATAAAATTAATTAATATGGTTGTAATAAATTTAATCATCCCAATTTTACTCACTTATATACTATAAACAATTAAAAAAATATCTTTAATTATAATTTAAATATTTTTATGGCACTAGATTAGGCTATTGAAGGGTCTCTAACTAAAATAATATTTTGAACACCTAATATAAATTAGGTTGTACTATTTACATTAATTAAAATCTATTCCACTATAGAATTATAATCATACTTTCTCACTTATTTGAAATAATTTGAGCTTGTTGTTATTTAAGACTTATTAAACTTGATATGTTAAGATTATATATACTGATCAATTAAACTAAATTATAGACAATTTAATTCAATAAATCTTTTATTATTTCTTTGAGACCTTCCACATAACTTATTTGATATGCTAGATTATAATCTACTTGCAAAGTTTGATAATATCAAACTTATAAGTATCCTCAATGAGATATCATCAATCCATTTTGCATGACATGAATTACATCAATAATTAAAAATCACCACATTGTTGATAAAATTATCCGATTCACTTATTTTATTAATGTATTTATAGATCTAACTCTTTATGAATCAAAATATTAATTAAGAAGCATACATGTGTATTCATTATTTTAAGATTAAGAGTAATATTTTCACAATAATGATCATTTAATTTTATTTTATATGTTAGTATAAAGTGATCATATCATGGTGGTGTTGTTCAATAGACATAAGTGTACTAGCACAAGAAGTTAGAATTTCACCATCCCCATAGTGATAATAGACCTAATAAAATTTTGTGCTATAATCTTACATATAGAGTGTCCAAATCCATCTAGATTGTGAACAATAGACTTTTATTCAACAAGAATTTATGATTTAATCTTCTGAGCATAAGTCAAACCCTATGCACCAAATCACCTGCTATGCATAATAAAGGGCACATACATATCAATTTTAAATACAAACTCAGCTCATTGTAAATTTACTTTTTTAAAAAAATGAATTCAATTAATCAATTAAAACAAAATAATCAAAAATGTCTTTCAGTATAAACATAGTTCCAACTGTATGAACGACCATCATACATAAGCCTTTTATTACAAAAAGCTAATAAGCCTTAAATTTTACATATCACTTGTTGAAAGTAGGGGTGTCAGACAGGCTAGGTTGGGTTAAATAGTTATGGGTTAAATGGGTGATGGGTGAAAAATATGTAAACTCGTACACGACATGTTTAATAAATGGGTAGAAAATTATAACACGAACACGAACCATTAAATAAATAGGTAACACGACACGACTCATTTAACACATCAAATTTTAATGGGTTGGTTCAGGTTGGGTTTGTATTAACACGATAAACAACTCATTTGATGCATTTACCTGTTAACCACACGTTTGACCCATTTACCATGGTAAACTACATGTTTAACCATTTACCTGTTTATTTAAAAATGTTAACTTCATAAAACTAACAAACTAAAACAAAATATGTAATCTCTTGAGACATCATTCATACCACACCACTACATAATAAATTACAAATTTAAATATTCAAATCCAAAGCATCAAAATTTCACCAACAACGATATTAGTACTGGAATGGGGAGAACTTAGGGAGGAAGCACAAAGCAGTAGCAGGCTGGTAGAAGATCCAGCATGGATATCAGAGTAGAATACTGAGTACATGACTGATAGTGCAGTGGCAAGCTGGCCGAGGGCAAGAGTGCCAATAAAAATAGCCTTCGAATGGATATTGGAGACAGTTGCATTAGTATTCCCTTCATTCGTTGCCTATTACAAATCATAAAAAAAATCTGAAATAACAATCATATTACAAATTACAATCTCAAACAACTATAAATTCTATTATTCATAAAATTCCATGAAAGATATCAAATCTCCACCTCCAAGACAATGAGCAGTTTCAGATACACTTGTAGAAATAGGAATTTTCATCACATCACAAGCCATTCGAGAAAATATAGAATGTCGAAACTACTCTCCTTTCCAAAAAGTTAGAATATCCAACTCCTTTTTTGATCAAACTTTTTCATTAAAATATAACTACAACTCGGTCACTCGAGAAACATGAACATCTTCTTCTTCACATTTTTCAAAATTCTACATATTATACAAATTCATTATTAATATACAATAAACTACCTTGATCACATTCAATTCAAACAAAATAAATTATATTTTACCTAAAAAATGCTTTTGGAATCATCAAGACCATAAGTCTCGCTCAATTGTTTCTCACTACTTGAAGTACTTGGAACAACATGTGATAAGTTGATAGAGTACAATTCATAGAGTTCAAATAAAATATCATGAACACACTTGAATTTATTGGAATCACCACCATAAAGTTTTGAATAAGCCTAATATACAAACTAAATTTTGTACCGAGGATCTAAGATGATTGCAATTGAAAGAATCACACTATACTTTGACCAATACTTGTCAAACTTGGCATTCATATGACTTCTCATTATTCTTATAAAACTATTATTGTCTGTCAATGTCTCCTTCAAAGTATGTTAAATTAAAAAAATTTGAGGGAAGTACAAATTAGAGTGGGATATGATGTACCAGAGAATAAGCAAGTAACTTTGTGAAACATCCTCAACAAATTAGAAATATTTTATACTTTGCTCCATTCTTCTTGGGAAGAATAATATTTATAATTAGAATCACTCAACTGTAAATGAATAAATGCACGACGATAAAAAAGTGTAATGTCAAGCATAGCATAAGTTGAGTTCCACCTAGTAGGAACATCTCCTCGCAAACCTTTTATACTCTAATGAAACTTTAGCACACAATCCAAGAACTTCTTTTTTCTTCCTAATGAGCCTTTAACATATTTGATGCTTTCTCAAATTTTTATCAATGATTCATCAATTTCTTTTAGTCCATCTTGGACAATAAAATTATGAATATGTGCACAACACCAAACATGAAAGATCTCACCATCTCTCAAGAGTGCATATTTAAGGTTAAGTTGACTTTTCAAAAATTATTACTAGAAGCATTATCCAAAGTCAAAGAAAATAATTTTTTTTTCAATTCCTCAATCAGTCAAATATGTATAAATTTTCTCAAACAATGTGATACTAGTGTGGGGAGGGGGCATGAGACAAAAGTTCAAAATTTTTTTTCTGAAACTTCCAATTTAGATCAACATAATGGGCTGTGAGAGAAATATATCTATCAGTCGATATAGGAGTCTACAAATCAGGTGTCAAACAAATTCTTCCAGGAAGGAACTCCAACACAATTTTAAATTTATCCTTCTCTCTCTTGTACATTTTTAACACATCTAATTTTGTATTATTCCTAGAAGGCATCTTGATTTTGTTATAAGCATACTTGAACATTGTTCTAATACCCTCATATTGAACAAATCAAAATGGTTAATCATGCTTAAGTATTGCCTAAACTGCTAACTCATGAAACTTTTCAAGATCATATTTTGTGGATAGCATTAGCATAGATCCTTGACCTTGACTTAGAAGTAATTTTCCAATATCCCCATGGTTTTTTTGCACACATTTTTCCAATATCCTTGACCTAAACATATCTATCATATTATGCATGTTACCAGTTCCATGACTAGATTCACATCTACTTATTTGCCAAAATCCATTTTCATGTATCATAAAGACTTTTATTCTGTACATACTTGTAGTTATTCTTTACATATTAGAGTTATTCACCATTGAACTCAATACATATTAACTTTTTTTTCATGCATCCTTTTATATTCTAAGTGTATTATCTCAATTAAGGGATTTCATCATTGATAATGGTATCAGAACCTCAGTTATGATACTACATATGGACTAATCAAGTTTTAATTTTAATTTTGGAATGGATTTTTGACTTGAAATAAAGAGAGGTGTTCAAACCTCTGTTAGGATGATGGTAACCCAACTATTGCAATTGAATGGTGATACATTTGGATGTATTTTTATGTTAATTAATTTTGAGGCTATTATTTTGCATATATTTTGTATAATGTTTAAGATCACATGGGTCATAATATTTTAAGTTTATTATGGCCAATAAGATGTAGATGGAGGCAAAGACCTATTTACTTGTAAAAAAATGGCTATGGTAGAGCCTGTGGTGAAGAAAATGATCATGGTGTAGCTTGTGGTGAAGAAAACCAATCATGGTGGAGCTCATGGTGGCAAACCTTAACTATAGTGGAGCTTGTGGTGAACAAATGCATTTGCGAAAGTGATTGTGGTAATTTCATTATATGTCATTATGAAAGTGATGGTGAAATGTCATCATTTTTAGAGACAACAATTTCCAAGTAATTATTAATGGAGATTTTGCATTTGTTGGTACTTTTCAAAACCCTAACTTCCAGAAGGAGATCGATGAAGTGGAATGTCCATTGTAGCTAGGCTATTGTCTATGTGTGAATGTGATGGCATGTATTGTGAATGAATATGATAGGATGTATCATTAATGAATATGATGGTATATTTCATGAATGGATGTGATGGCATGTTTCATGATTGGATATGATGACATGTATCGTGAATGGATGTCATGGCATATATCATGAATATTTGTGATGACATGTATTATGAATAAATGTAAAGGCATGTATCACAAGTGATGGCATGCAATGTGAATAATGAATGTGTGAAACAACTTGTGTGATAGTTGCATGTAAAAAATTACATCGTGATTGTGTGAAACCATGTTCAAATAAAATATAACAATTTTGATAATAAAAAAGAAAAATAAATTAAATTAATTCTTATTTGAAGATAAATTTTTTAAGTAGAATTAGTAACCCTAACTTCCTATTTATTATGTACAACCCTCAATCTTACCAAATACCTAAGAGGGTGAGGGAGTAAGTGGGATAACAATCCAATGCAAATTTTCTCTCCTCCCCTAAAAGCCACTCAAATCCTCTAATTTTTTTTGTTTCAAATTTCTTCAAAATTCCAACCTTGGAAGGCTTGGAATAAGGTAAGGTGATGTTTGATCTAAGTTTCTCGAACTTAGAACCATTTTGTGCGAGGTGTTAATAAATTATGATGGTATTGATGGGACCACATGAACCATCTCTATACCTTAAAACTAATGAAACCCTAGACTATGCCTAAAACTTTTCTGAGACAAAGCAGCTCATCTCGCCTTAATGGAAACCACTAGATGCATTCATGAGCCAATTTCGAATAAAATGGCTCATAATCTACTTTGAGAATGATACTGATGTGATGGAGTTCATAATCGATGATGGGGACTTCTAGAAGATCTTCTATGGTAAGATTTCTAATGAATCTATTGAGTTCAATCCTAAGAAAACACATGGATCTTCTAATACAAATGAAAAATCTTTTATTATTCACAAGTTTGATGGGGGTTTAAATGATTTAAATGACATTTCGATTGAAAATTCTCAACAATCTATCTCTTTGAATTATTACGAAGGTGCAATTTCTCATAATTCTAGTAGTTCTACCCCCTCAAGTGACACCAATGGTAATTCTCATGATTTTACTAGTCACACACACCCCTCACTGATTAGCATAATGGAGATGATATCGCTATAGTGCATGATTTGGAGGTGACAACCCACACTGAACACATGAATGACCAAGATGTTCTCTTTATGGTTTTAATTGCATGGGGGTATGGTAGCACACATGCAATGCACAGGCAGGAAGGTTGTAACCTCACTGGATGATAAAAACTTGCACGAATAATGAAATAACAATAAGAGAGAAGGCCCCCAAGCCCTGCTAAACTCCATTAGCAGAGTCTTGAAAGAATGGAGGCCTATTGGCCCTAAACCAGGATTGTATGAGAAACTCCCTGCTATACACCAAAAGGAAGGGGACAATGGCCTGGACCTCAGGACATATGTGAAAAATAAAGCTCCTTGGAGTAGCTTATTTGCTGGTAATAGAACTCTGACTAATACTATTAAGCTATCCTATCTCCCCCATAAACTAGCTGGCAATGCCTGTTTCGAGGAGGATGACTTGCTCCATGGGATAGAACATTGGAAGAACTATCTGGTAGGATATTTCATGACTAGAAACCCCAGACAACTCTTGTTGAAAAGATTTATAGAAGAGCAAAGGAGGACACCTCCTCAAGTTAACTAGCACCCAAGTGGCTGGATCATTTTTAAATTTAGAAATTTTGATAGAATGAAGGATGCTTTAAAAGTTTGTCCCTTCCTTGTTTTTGGAAGACCACTGTATGTTAAGCCTCTCTCCTTGGAATTCCACTATGGCCTAAAAGAGATGGTTAAGATTCTACTATGGATTAAATTTCCTAACTTCCCATTGCATCTTTGGGACCTGATCAGGTTAAGAAAAGTTGTGACCTGTATCGGGCAACCCCTCCATATGGACAAATTAACTTCCAATATATCCAAAATTGCACATGCAAGGGTCCTAGTGGAATTGAATTTGAATGATGAGTTGCTCACAGAAATTTTCCTAAATTTCCCAGATGGTCCTAAAATCTACCAATTGGTAATCTATGAAAATCCTCCTTCTTTCTGTAAATTCTATTCTACTTTTGGTCATTTGACAAGTGGTTTCCATTTGAATAGAAATTTTCAAAAGGCAGTAAACTAAGTGGAATGTCTACCCATCCCCACCACATCAGCTTTAAAGGAAGATGAAGCTGGATCCCACCTAGGAGAAGGGCAGATTCTATAGGAAGCTGGAGAGGAAAACCCCCCACTTTTAGAAGGCAAAAAAGGAGAACCCCACAAGAACAGAGATGAGAACAAAGGGTTCAGCCCTACTCAAGGTAAGGATGAAAAAGAAAGACCAGATGGCTCAAAGAGATGGCCCCTCCCTTAACCTCCGGAAAAACGGCAGAATTAAAGACCCAACTTTTAAGGCTCAACCCCTCATGGCCCACTCTAGAAGGCATTCAAGGGTTCTCAAGCCTCAGGAAACTGTACTAGATGTTTTTTTTTTGGTTTATTTTTTGTTGGAGGATCTTTATTTTGGAGTTTTGGAGGATGGAGTAGGGAGAGAGCTTGCGGCCTCTCCATGGTGGTTTTCTTAAGGGTTTTTTGGGGAGAGGTGTGGACACCTCTAAGTATGTTTGGCTTATGGTTTGACATAGATGAGGTAGGGAATATTGCATGCAAAAGAATAGGCAGTGGAAAGGAAAGACAAGTGGGGCACTACACATTCTCCAAAAGCATTATCTGAAAATAGATTATGCATTGGAATACAGTGGTGCATCTACTTGGGCTTTTAACCTCTCATCACTTGGTGTTTTACATGTTGGAAACCCACTATCATATGGTGTTTCATAACTCTGCAAATGGGTTTTGTAGATGGGTGTGTATAATGTTGAAATATTGTATAGGAGGTTTTAATATTATGCTTGGGAGGAATGTAATGCATAAAAATGTAATGTCGCATGTTCTAGGCCAAGTACTGAGCAGGAATTTGAGCCTTTGACACACTCAAAAAGACACACAGGAAGGCTTATGCATCATAGATTTGGCCTCCCAAATGGTTATCTTTTAATTAATGGGGTTCTACACTCACCAATGTGCCTTCTGGGAAGAAGCTTTCGACTCAATCTTGACTTGAAAATTTTTAAAAAATGTTGTATGCAAGCCTTGCTTGGAATGTATGAATGCGTGGGGATTCTTATGAGTTTTCTCACATGATGGCTCTGGAAATTTAGAGGTCCCTAGAAGTTTATAAGGGTGGTATTAAGGGCTTTGAAAATGTATGTGCTTTTTTGGTTGTATTCATTTATAAGAATCATGTTTTTTTAAGATTTGTTTGTCATGTATGATAGCTTTGAGATAAAGAGAGAAAATTTATGTAAAGTCAGTAAGGGTGGTATTGAGGGCTTATTATGTAAAAGTGGAAATAGATGTAAAAGGGATGTGTATGTAAATTTGCACACATTGTATGATAGTTTAGAGATGTAATGGGGAGAGCTCTATAACAGAATTTCCTATCCAGCACACATGGTCACTGGCAGGGTGGCTTTGTTTGATGCATGCTATGTCATATATTCATCGATTTATAAAAGCATAGTCCAAAGAAGATCTTCTAAAAGATATAAATGGATATTTATACACAATGGGCTCGACATTCTAAAATCACCATGGACTCTAGGCAATCGATACACTTCTGATTTAAAACTTTTTAAAGCAAATCATTGTGTGCAAGAATTAATGCATGAATGCATGGTTTCTTCTGGGATCTCTTTCACGTTGGTATAAATGCCTTTGAGATTTTTTATCCGTGATGGTGGTCTTAAGGGCTTTATTGTATTATGTAATGGCAACATTGGTTGTAGCCCCGTATATGTTCAAAAGACCCATATCATTATATGATATGTTCTTTTTCTTGCTATATGATAGTTCTGAGGGGAGAGGAGGTATAAGTAAGATAATTTCCGACCAGTACATTTGGGCATTGGCAAAGGGTTTTTGTTCGATGCATGCTATATGAAGTATTTTCTAGTATATGAAAACTTAACATCAACGAGACTGCATTTGCGGTATAAGATGAGAATGGATAATGTCATCTTATTAAGATTGCTTATTGGAATTTAATGGGTTTCAATTACCATTTTAAATAAAAAGAAGTGCTCAGACTTATCAATGCTCGCTCTATTGATATCTTTGTCATCGAAGAAGCCAAACTTGGTGGTGAAAGCTATATTGGCTTATAAAAATGAAGTTTAGACGGCTGAATTCCTTCAATAACTTTTCTTTTAATAACAATGGGAGAGTCCTTATTATGTGGGACTATCAGACCACATACATTATCATACTTTCTTGCTATTCTCAGCATATTGATCTTCAAGTGAATGAAAAAGAGAAGAGACTCTCATCTAGGCTATCAGTAATCTATGGTCTCCATATGGTCATTAGTAGGAGGAGTCTCTAAAAGAATATGATTGAAGTGGGAAGAGCTGACTCTTCCCCATGGGCTCTCATTAGAAATGTTAACTTTCTCTTATCTAGATTAGATAGGGTCGGAGACTGAATCATTACAAATTACAAGTGTCAAGATGCTCTAAAATGTGTTTCACTATTAAGCATGGAGGATATTCCCTCATCAGGAAGCTACTTCACATGGACAAAGAGAGACTAATCACTTTCAAATTTTGTAGCATGTGTATCTCTTATAGAAAGTTCACTTTCTTGTTGCTTAGTATATGGGAGGAACAAACTTATGATTCGATGATGTTTCAATTAGATAGAAAACTAAGGTTGCTAAAGGCACCTTTAAAGAAATTGAATGAAATACATTTTGGGCACCTTTATCAGCGCAAGAGTTTTTGTGGCCAAGAATGCTCTTCGTCCAGTCTAGGAAGAAATTCTAAAGTATTCCAATGTAGCCTTGAAGGAGGGTGAACTAGATCTTAAAATTAAATTGTGGAAATTAGAAGAATGCAAACTATCTTTTCTTAAATAAAAAGCCAAGATAAAGTGGCTCAAAGTAAGTGAAAAATGCACACAATTTTTTCATGCACTAACTAGCTCTAAGTTGCAAAGGAGGAAGATAGGCACTATTATTAATGATGATGGGGAATACACGACATCTATAGAGGATATAGAAAAGATGTTCATCTCATATTATAAGGGACTTTTGGGGTTATCCATCACTAGAACTGGAATCGATGAATATATTATAGCAAATAGGCCAAAAATTAATGAAGAGTACCATAACCTACTCTCTTTATCCATCTCTTCGGAGGAAATAAAAAATGATGTCTTCAGCATGAGTGATTCATAATTACCAGGACTGACAGTTTTACTACAAAATTTGTTAAAGCATTTCAGAACCATATTGGGCATGATGTGATTAGTGTTGTAAATAGCTTCTTTCATTCCGGAGGAATGCTGAAGAAAATCAATCATGCTTATATAGCCTTAATTAATAAATCTTCGCATGCATCAATGGTTAAAGAATACAACCAATATCACGTTGTAATGTGATTTATAAAATAATTGTAAAACTCATTACTTCTCAGTTGAAATTGGCATTGAGTGGTATAATAAATCAAGCACAAGCGGCTTATGTTAAGGAAAGGTTAATATCAAACAACTTCCTTCGAGCACAGAGCTTGATTAGGAGATATGCATAGAAAAGAATTTCTTTGAGATGTTTATTTAAAATTGATATCCAGAAGGCCTTTGATAATGTAGAATGCCTAATAGAAGTCCTATCTAGTTTAAACTTTTCTAAATGCTTCATAAAGATTATCCATGAATGTGTTAGCACGACTTCCTACTCCCTGGCGATAAACGGACAGCTCCATGATTGCTTCAAGGATAACAGAGGTTTTAAGCAAGGAGACCTCATCTCCCCCTATCTCTTTGACATATGTATAGAGTACTTTTCAAGGCATTAAGTGTAGCAACATCCCTAGAGCAATTCTCATTTCATCTGGGATGTGCTCCTCTGAAAATCACTCACTTAATGTATGCAGATGATTTGATCATCTTTTCTAAAGGTGACTTACCATCCACTACCTTAATCCTGTACACACTTAATTCTTTCACTATTCTATCTAGTTTGAATTTGAACTTCTCCAAATCGAATATATTCTTTGGAAGTGTATGCAAGGAAAATAAAAAAAAATCTTGGAAAATTTTAGATATGAGGAAGACTTTCTTCCTTTTGTATTCCTTGGAGTTCCTCTCTCTTCTAGCCAATTAATTTCTTCTCAATTCTCTATTATGTTGGCTAAAATTACTTTGGTCATTCATCAATAGGCAGGAAAAATTTTTTCGATTACCGGTAGACTAAAGCTCCTGCGCACAATTGTTCAAGGAATTGAATGGTACTAGTTTTTAGTTTTCCTCCTCCCTACCTACATCATCAATGCAATTAATGGAGCATGTAAAAGATTTTTTTGGGGAGGGCCAAAATTTGGTAGATATAAACCCAAGTCGCTTATCTACCGACTTGGGTCTAACCGAGTTGGTAGATAACCAACTCGGTTAGACCTGAGTTGTAAATTATGCAAGTCGATTATCAAGAAAGAATCTTTTTAGGTACCATTCCTCTATCACATTAATTGACTTGTGGGTGCAATGAGTACAAACCACCATGAGGTAATGTCATAAATTATTAAAATGAATCAATTCACCATATGAACGATTCATTTAAGAATAATAAGTTTGGAATTATGTGATGATATATACTTTGCAAAAAATAATAGCACCCTCTCTATCTTAATTACTATTATTTTTTATGGGACCAAGCTAAGTCATTTATTTAATTGTGTTTGATATGGACTATTATCTAGACAATAAGGTTAAAAGAAATTAGCATGTATAGATAAATGATGAATATTATATGTCCTCCCATCAAGACATGTTGTTCATAATATACCAGACTGATGATGGATTCGGTTTAAGAATTGATTGAGGGAACCAATACTTGAAATAGAATTCAAAATTAATTAGCTCATTACAATTGTTTAGATTTTAAATTGACTTTCAATCCACATGACAAGAAGCCAAACCTGATGAGATGTGTGTAAAAGCTGATGAGATGTCTAGGTGTTATATTTTGGCTTCTATGTCAAATATACTTCAACATCAACATTAATCAATGTCTAGTGCCTATTATATAATGTCTCATCTAAAATAAATATTTGATAATTAGACTCATTCAGCTATCCAAAAGGTTATGAGAAATCTGCTAAATAATATAATAGCTAAAAACACCTCAGTAAGGGATCATAATCTAAAGATGATTACCCTTCTTAAAAAACTAAAGATCCTCATAGTTGAATTTGATGGGGATTCCTATATTAATATCATTCTCCAGTCACTACTAGATTCACATAACTAATTTTTTTCCTAAACTACAATATGAATAAACTTGAGTGGCATTGACACAATTACTTAAGGAATTGATGGTAGTTGAAAGTTTTATGAAGAAGTCATCATATGTATTTGTTACTAAAAAGGCTTCTTCTAAGACAAAAGGCAAGATTAAAAATAGTTTCAGAAACATGTTCATGTATCCCAGGCAACTCCAGATCACAAGTGAGAGTGAAAAAGCCGAAAGGTAAATATTTTACTTTAAGAACTTAGGACATTGGAAGAAGTAGTGTCTAGATTATCTCACCGAGATGAACAATCAAGGAACCCTCTCATTTACTAGTGGTTTAGCAGTAGTATCTACCAATACCTAGTGTATGGATATTGGAGCCATCAACTATGTTTATAATAATTTGTAGTAGTTCTAGAAAATCAAATAACTAAGTGATAGTGAGATTAATCTTCACATAAGCAATACTATCAAGGTTTATATGTTTTGATTCATTTAAAAATAACCTTTATATTTTTAATCATGTCTTTTCTCCACTACAATGATACGAATTGAATAACACTAACATCTTACAATGTAAGAGAAAGCAACCTTCTCAAGTAAACCATACTTATCTTTAGCACTTATATCTATGTCATATAAATCTAAAATGGATCTCATTACTACTTAAGGATAGACCTTTGAGTTCAATCAATGTAGAGACACTTTTAGTCAGCAAATCTTGCTTGGAAATAATGATGACCAAATAGAGGCCTTTATGGCTAAGGTCTATAGAGCCAAAGAATTGCTAGAACTAATTCATTCTAATTTTTGTGGACCCATAACTATCCAAGCAAAATGTGACTTTGAAATTTTAATCAAATTGATTGTTGACTACTCAAGGTATGTAAATATTTATTTGGCATGCCATAAGTTTGAAGTCTTGAGAAATTCAAAGAGTATAGGATAGAAATAGAAAAGCGTGTCTATAAATATATTAAGATACTATGATCTAATCCTGATTGTGAGTACATCTTGGGAGATTTTTGGGATAACATATTGGAATTTGAGATTTTATCACAAATGTCTACACTTGATGTTCTAAAATAGAATGATGTGCCAAAAACAATGAATATAATTCTTATTGACTTTGTGAGATTATTGATGAGTTATTTAGAAATGTCTAATTTCTTCTGGAGATATGCATTATAAATAGTTTCTTACATTCTAAATATGGTACCATCTAAGTTAGTACCTACTACTCCAACTAAATTGTGGATTAGGCATATGCCCAGTCTAAAATGCATTCATATTTAGAGTTATCTAGCACATATGCTGAACAAGAAAATAGATAAGTTAGAACCAAAAATATAATTTTATTTCTTTGTAAGATATCCTAGAGAAACCAAAGGTGATTTGTTCTATAGTCTAAAGAATCAAAAGGTTATTGTTAACACTAATGCATGATTCTTAGAATAAAACTATATAACAAACCATATGCCCATAAGTAAAATTGCTCTAGAAGAATTAATAGAAAATAAACTAGCCCAAACTCTTTCAATACCATTAATATAAGAAGAAATACCATAAAATAATATTTTAAATATCTTATTACCTCATTGTAGATAGGATTATTGAGCAAGGTATTGATGTTGAGCTTTGTGAAATTACTAATGAAATGGTAGTTATACTCTCTTGTGAGAGTCTTATGACAATTTTTCTAATGAAGAAGTTACTAATCCCTATAACTATGATGAAGCACTTTAAGATAATGATGCAACTCTTTGAAAAAATGGTATGGAATCAGAAATACGTCCATGTACTCTAATCAAATTTGAGATCTTATGGAACTACCTATAATGATAAAACTTATGAAGTATAGGTTGATCTATAAGAAAAAAAAAAGATGAGTAGATGGTAACATTGAACTTATAGGGCTAGGCTTGTTGTGAAAAAGTTCACTCAGAAATAAAGAATCAACTATGAGAAGGCCTTTTCTTTGATAGTAATGCTATTATTTATATGGATTCTCCAATCTATTACGACTCATTATAACTATAAAGTTTGGAAAATAGATGTAAAGAAAACATTTTTGAATGGGCATCTTGAGGAGTGCATCTATGTGATGCAACCAAATAGTTTCAAAGTAAAAGGCCAAGGACACTTATTATGCAAACTTAAGAGATCTATCTGTGGACTTACGCAAGTATCTAGATATTAGAATACTCATTTTGATTAGATTATTAATTCATATGGATTTGATCAAAGCCTAGATGAGTCTTGTATGTACAAAAATTATAGTGGTAATATGGTAGTATTCTTTGTATTATACATAGATGACATATTGCTTATTTGAAATGATGTGCAACTATTATCTTTAACCAAGGTTTGGTTATCTAGTTAGTTTGATATGTTAGACTTGGGAGAGGCTTGTCACATTTTTAGGATTAAGCTTAACAAAATCATAAAAAAAAGAATATTGGGCTTATCTCAAGTTGCTTATATCATGAAATCTTGACTTATTTTAAAATGCAAGATTCTAGAAACTTAAGAGATCTATTTTAAAATACATGCATGAAATAACTCTATCAAAAAATTAGTATTCCAAGATAGTTAATGAGATAAAGAAAATAAAAGTGGTTCTATATGAATTTATAGTATAAAGCTTAATGTATGTAATACTTTATACTAGACTTGATATCTAATATGTTGTAGGTATGGTTAGTAGTTATCAATTTAGCTTTGAGTAAGATAATTGAACAATAGTAAAACACATAATTAAGTACTTGAAAGGCATTGAAGATTACATATTAGTAAACCAAAAAAATAGTCTATACCAATAGGATATACAAATTTAGTTTTCTAATTAGATGAAAAATTGATGATTTAAGAAAATTCACCTCTAGTTATATGTTTAAATTAGGGAGTAGAGCCATTAGTTGGAGAAGTATCAAGTAATCTTATATTTCTGATTCCACTATAGAGGCCAAATATGTGGCAACCTCGGAGGCATGCAAGGAGGTAGCATGGATTAGAAACTTTTTGAAGAACCTAGGAGTTACCTTCTATGCAAGGAGGTAGTATGGATGAGGAATTGATCATACATTTTATCTAATAAAAAATATTATTAGAAGATGAGATATAATGCTAACCAAAGTAGCATTAGAAGATAATATGATAGATCCTTTTATTAAAAGCTTACTAGCTAAAACCTTTGAAAGACATGTGGTAAGGATAAGAATAAGATTTGTGACATCATGATTCTAAGTCTAAGTGAAAGATTGTTGGAAGTGTGTTTATACTAAAATCTATTTTTGATTATTTTATTTAGATTGGTTGGTTAAATTCATTTTTTAATAAGTTAATTTACAAATAGTTAAGTTGTATTTAAAATTAATATGCATGTGTACTTTATTCTACATAGTATATAATTTAGTATATAAAGTTCAGCTTGTGCACAAAAGATCAAATCATTAGTTCTTATAGACTATAAATCTCTTATTCACAATCTAGATGTAGTTGGACACTCTATTGATAGGCTTCTTAAACATGATTTTAGTATGTCTGTCTTAATTATAGCGAATAATAAATTTTTAACTTATTATACTAGTACACTTATGCATATTGAATGGGACAACTATGATGTGATTGTTTTATACTAACATATAAAATAAAAATACACCATCATTATAGTGAATCTGATTACTCTTAATATTGAAATAATTAATAAACATATATACTTGTTAATAGTTATTTTGATTCATAAAGAGTGAAATATATAAATTGATTAATAAACTTTCTAAATTAGATAACTTTATTAACTTTATAATAAATATTAATTATTGATGGAATTGATATCCTATCATATGGATTGATGATACCTCCTTGAGAATACATATAAATTTTGATAATGTCAAACCCTACAGGTAAATTTTAATCTAGCATATTAAATAAATTAAGTGGAATGTCTTGAGGAAATAATAAGAGATTGATTGAATTAAATTATTAATAATTTAGCTTAATTGATGGATATTTGTAATCTTAACATTGAGAGTTTAGTAAGTATTAAAAAATAACAAGCTTGAATTATTTCAAATAAGTGAGGTAGTGCAATAATAATTATATAATGAAATAAATTATAATTAATATAAATACTATAGAATTTATATTGGTATCACAAATTTTTAATTTAGCCTGGGTCTCTTTTGTATCCTAATCTATTGGCTATAATAAATATTTAACTTATAATTAAAGATTGTATATATTTCTTTAGAGTATATATATATATATATATATAATTGGGATGATTAATTTGATTAAAATAATATTAATTAATTTTATAAATTGATTTGTTTTAGCATTCAAGTTTATGGCAGAGGTAGAGAACATGTCACAATGTTCTTCCTTGCAAGATCGAAGTAGGACATAAGGAAGAAGGGTTTGGGAAAGGTAGAGCACATGATTTTATTTATGTAATCAATGCAATTATAGTAATACTCATCCCATAAACAAGAAAATTAAAAATGATTTAGAACCATACGTATTATCTTGATTTAGAGATTGCATCCCTAACACATATAGAATCTATAGAACACAACAAGAATTTTTAAAATAATCAATTATGCTAAATTATATAAATTATCTAGTTGTTGAGTTTTCATGCAAAGTACATTAGAGTACTACAACTAAAAGGCAAAAAAAAATTGTAATATCATTTTCTTTTGAATTTTTTGTTGTATTCTATATACACGTTTTTATTTTTTAGGTTCATTATAATGAGCTTTAGTGATTTTCAACCTAATTTATTGTTAATATTTAGAAATATTAATAATATTAAATTTTAAAAACTTTTATTCAAAAAATTAACTAATTCATATATTTAATAAATGTTTAAAATTATGATTTTAACTTGATTCATATATGATTTTAAAAAACATATTTTTTTTCTTCTAATCCCAGTATTAAACCTACACTAGATGATAGTTTTATGTTTTGCCCAACTTTAATATTATAAGTAGTTTGTATCCATCGAGGCATGAAAATTACAACTTATAGTTTGGCTCAATTTTATGTGGCATGATGAGCACAACATACATATTTGGTCCCACTCTTATAAAACATATTATCTAGGTTATATGATAATCTACAACATGATCGGTCATTCATTGAATTAAGCGAGAATCCTAATGCATTCCATTCAAATCCATTATTTGTTAAATACCCATGGAAGAAATTAGGCCAATGTAGTTTATCTACTATAATCTAGGCAAATTGAAATATCAACGCATGGCATATCCACATAAAAATAGGAATGTGTTGCCTTTCAACCTATAACTTTGCTTACCTATTATGAAATCATTGTTGGTCTTTCCAACCTTTTAGCCTATAACTTTGCTTACCTTTTAGAAAAACAATTGTCTTTCCAATTTGGATTTATAAAGCCAAATCAAACATAGCCTTATGGTCAAGTAGGAACTTTTTTATATTTCATGTGAATAAAAAATATTTTAATATTGCTAGATTTAAAGTAAAATTTTGAACATTCTACATGTTTGCATTATACAATTATATATCTCATATAATTATTCTATTGAAAACCACATCATGTAGATATCAAGGTTTTTCAAAGAAATTGGGTATTCCCATTAGAAACATGTGCACATGACATACGCCATAAACTATTTTCAAATTCTTGTTGAAGTTTAACAAAAATCCATTAATCTTGCATAAGCCACATGTTCCATGTAGGTTTCAAAAGAAGAAATCAAATAATGTAAATTATATATTAGTCCTATACTACAATTGTCAACTAACTTTCTAGTAATTATTAAATGCACAAAGGAGATTGGAAGACGAGGAGTGACTTAGAGAATTTGATTCCTATTTAATCAATTTTAAAATTGTTGATTGTAGTAGTAAACGTTAAATGTGCATTGTTTACTTCTTTGCTTCCATCATTATATGCCCAACTTTTCTTTGAAATTTTCTTTTGTTATTCATGTATTGGATTTAATAATTCACATGTGTTAGTTTTTGCTTGCAATTGTGATTACAAATATGATAATACACTTTGAATTCAGTAGCTGAATATAATTATCAAAACCACAACAGAAACACAAAAATAACGTGGTTCACTAGCCATTCAACATAACTAGTTACATCCGCCAGAAAGGCACTTAAGCGCTTATAAATTAATATCCAAGATATTGATAGAATCAGAAGAGAAACCCGAAGAAACCCAAAATAAAAATATCACAACAACAAGAAAATCGCATGCTATCTCTCTCTAAACAGTCCCAAAAAAACTTATATATATTATATGTTTCTAGGTTTTTAATATCGGATACCAAAGTGGGTCGAATAACTCGAATTGACCGAATTCTATTTCAAAATTTTTTTGGCCCACTAACCGGACAAGAGGATCCCCATTATTATCCATTGCTATATTCACAGTCTCACTCAATATTTTAATTCCTGCACTTATAATAAAATATTACAACATAAAAACATTTGATTATACAAAACAGATTATCAAAACATATTATATACTACGATCTCCAACTTTATTTGTTTTTCACACATATAGAGAGAGACACTCTCCATAAATAGTTAGTCATAGTAGGACTACATCTGATTTGATATGTTCAATAAGTCAAGTTAATGTCTTAACTTATTCAGAGTGATAGATTTGCTAAACATGTTAGTTAGATTATCAGAAGTTATAATCTTTTTTACTTGTACCCTCTTCTCAGATCTAAAGAAATAATATCACACATTAATGTGATTTGTCATTTTATGGTGTACTTGGTCTTTTGCTAAATAAATAGCACTGAGGTTATCACAGAAAACTTTTATAACCTCTTAATACACTACAAGAAAAATCCTAAATAGCTAGAGAAATTTCACATCCAAATGGGGGTTTTTCGTCACTAAATGGGATATAACGACGGATTAGCAACGAAAGTTTTCCCAAGCTAAAGTGCTCATCGCTAAAAATTAAAGAGGAAAAGAGTCCCTAGCTAAAAAATCTAGCGACGGAAATTCATTAGCTAAAATAATATTTTCCCTAGCTAAATTAGCAAGGAATAAATCCCTAGCTAAATTAGCAAGGAATAAATCCCTAGCTAAATTAGCAAGGGAAAAATCCCTAGCTATTTTCATTCTAAAACTATTTTCAAAATTGTATTTTTTTTTAAATTTAATTAAATTAATTTTAATATTTTTATATTAAATTGAACAAACATAAACTATAAATGAAAATAACAAAAAAATAAAATCATTTAATAAATTATTCTGATATAATTTTTACATAATTAAAATAAACACAACAAAATTTTATTACTTCTTATTCATCAATATATCTACCGACAATGCATAAAATATAATCTATCAGTGCATTAACGTTGTTTATCTTCTTCATCTCTTCTGATCATCATCTTTCTGCTACCACAAAGCTGTCTGAGTCGTAGTGCATCATGTCTAATAAAAAATTCATTCACAAATACAAGTTTCATATGATAAACAATGTGATACCATATTTATACAAAATTTAAACTAGTCAATAAAATCAAAATAAATAAAGTTATGTTTTGATAAATAAATAATACTGCATTATATATGTACATATATACTACATTGTATATGTACATATATACTAGCATTTCACTAGTTAGATATATTATTGCAATATTTGTACATATAAACTACAGTATTATATGTACATATATACTCATTATAATGTATATATATTGAGTATATATGTACGTATTTATCAAGTATATATGTTCGTATATACTGAGTATATATGTACGTATATACTAAGTATATATGTATTTATATATACTCACATACATATATATTCAGTATATACATACATATATACTCGGTATATACGTACTTATATATTATAGTATATACGTGCATATATACCGAGTATATATGTACGTATATACTAAGTATATAAGTACGTATATACCGAGTATATATGTTCGTATATGCCAAGTATATATGAACGTATATACCAAGTATATTTATACATATATACTACAGTATATACGTACGTATATACTGTAGTATATACGTACTTATATATTGTTGTATATACGTATGTATATACTGTAATATTATATATACGTATAAATAATCACATAGCCTCAGATTACACACAGACACATGTACTTTCATGCAAATACACATACCATCAAAGACAATAGAAGGAAATGAGTATATACGTATGTATATACCAAGTATATATGTATGCATATATTGCTGTTGCTACTGTTACGGCCACTGATAATAAAAGTGGGGCGGGCGATGATGCTCGACTGATGAACTTTCCTACCAACTACTCATTTTGAGATTAAGCGAGTTTTTGATAAGAGAGCGAGCTGTTTCTCCCAAAACAGGACCCGATATTCCTCCTGGCATTTGTGGCCTATAAAAGTCAGTGTAATGTAATATTTTTTCTTTCGATTGAATATAGTTTTGTGAAATCTAATAAAATTACAAGACACTACACGAGCATCATCATCATCATCATTCTAAGACCTGGTACAATTAGAACCAATCATGCAGAATCTACAGCAAGAAAACTTATTTCCACATACATATGCGTTGCACCATGTAATAATTACATATCTACACAATTACTAAGAGCCTATGTCTACCTCTTTCTACCTATGTCTGCCTCTATCTCCTTCTGTCTGCCTCTGTCTGCCTGGCTGGCCTGGACCAAAAATATCTTCATGCCACAGCTTTGGGGAAGGTCTAATATCCATGGCTTTTTATGTCCTAAATCAGTAAGTAATGCACGATGATAACAAAACCATCCCGAGCAATTAATTATTCAAATGTGTGCGTGTGTGTGTATGTAAATGGGTGTGTATGTATGACAATATATACATGTCTACAAATTAATATATGTACCCACTTATGTATATACTCAATATATACGTACATATATACTTGATATATACGTACATATATACTTGGTATATATGTACTTATATACTTAAAATATACATACATATATACTGCAGTATTATATGTATGTATTTATAATCACATAGCCTTATATGACACACACACATGTACTTTCATGCAAATACACATACAATCAAAGACAATTGAAGAAAATAATCTAGGGCTTAAAATACATACATATAGGTCTCTCACTATGGTCAACATCTTCTAGTTCTTTGTCATATGGTACTCTGCACAGATAAAGAACATTGTTACACCTACCCATGGAGCATAACATAGTACATTTATAAACCAATAATGAACACAATACTATGCCACTGATAAATAGATAGACTAGCACTTGCAACACTAACTGTCATTTGCTGAAATTTTCACAAAATGATATAATAATGAGCTTATTTTTAAATTACCGAATCAAGATTACTCCAAAATTTCTAGTGAACTGTCCATCAAAATATTCTAATGTGTTGCCCATGTTTACACATCAGTCCATTGTTGACTATAATAAAGTTATAAAGTGGAAAATAAAAGGGAAATAGAAGTTGAAATGACAACAGGCTCCATGGTATTAGATTTTTTCATACCTGTAGGTTCATTTAAGAATGGCAATGGCTATTAACATTTTAACAGTTTAATTTCACCGATGAGTGATAAAAAGCATTCATAGAACTACAACAACACAGATCTACACAAAATAAGAGTATCAAGAACAAATCTACATCTATGTGGGACCAAAATTTTTTCATTCATCTCACAACTTCATAAGCTACGGTGTTGTCCCCAGCACCATGAGGACCATCCAAGCCTTTTATAGACCGATAATAGGATAAAACTCTATCCAAAATATTTGGGGACACATAAACATATTCACATATATATAAAAACAATAATTATAGACATGAACAAACACAGATCTAAATTGATAGTCATACAACTTCAATAAATATCTAAAAGATATCCAATAATGATGTTTAGAGAGAAAGAGAGTGCAAAAATAAAATGTTTCAGGAATAATGAAGATAATAGAAGCTCGACCTCCTTTTGATCCAGTAGAAATTGATAAAAATGAGACCCATGCATTGGAAGGACTGTGGTAATATCTGAATACTTTGAATTAGATTTTTTTCATGCATCTCACATTGGATGTCCTACAAAGATTCATTATTAGGTTAATCAGAAAAGAAAAGACAAGTAATAATTGCGAATGTGTTTTACAACCAGGCCACAACTCATTATATACAACTTTAAGCATTTCATAAAATTTATGAGCTTCAAGATTAGGTGATTCATCCATGTAATCTATATTGAAGTCAACACTAGCAACTTCCATGACAATTCTATGGTATGTGTTTGATGCTTCTTCACCACAAGAAAACGATTCGGTACTCTCATTTTGGTAAAGGTTTAGAGCCATTATACTTTCACCATGATAAATCCAAACAAAATAATTTTGTACAAAGCCATATTTAGTCAAATGATATCTTATAGTGTTTACATCATGAAAAGGGATATTCTGACACTTGTGATGATTACACGAACACTTAATTTATTTTCCATCCATTCATCTCAATTGACTACATACAAAATTGATGAAAGTTTCAAGTCTACTCAAAAAAATATTATTCAAAATTTCATTCATAAACCTTTTGTACATCGACTGATGATCTAAACTGATTTTGTCCTATTTTATTTAGAAATAATAATGATCAATCATTATTTTGAATTAAACATTTAATTATTTCAAAATATACTAATAATTAAATAAAATTACTTTCAGATGAATATTTAAAAATTAAATATCATGAATATCGAGGCAATGCATTGCAAGAATCTAAATGAATAGATAAAGTAATTTTTAGCATGGTAAAGATTAAAAGATATCATGCTATTACTAGATAAAGGGAGAAAAATACGATAATGCACAAGAAAGGAAAGCTAAAAAGAAAAAATTTTAAATTTTGAAGGGGAGAAGAAGAGAGAGAGAGGAAGAGAGAGATAGAGAGAAAGGGGGGAGAAGAGAGAGAGGAAGAGAGAGATAGAGATAAAGGGGGGAGAGAGAGAGAGGGGAGAGAGAGAGAGATGGAAAGGGAGAGAGATGGATAGAGAGAGAGAGAGGGAGAGAGAGGGATAGAGAGAAGGAGAGAAATGGAGAGAGGGAGAGAGGGAGAGAGAGGGAGAGAGGGAGAGAGAGGGAGAGGAAGAGGGAGGGAGGGAGTGAGAGAGCAAACAAGAAAGAAGGAGAGTGAGAAAGAAAATAGCAAGAGAGAGAGAGTGACACGGAAAGTAAAAGAGGAAGAGAGTGACACAGAAAGAATGAGAGAAGGAGAAAGAATGTTGTAAATTATATATTTAAAATTAGTTAAGTATAAAGTTTTTATAGTTATACATATAGTAAGATATAATTATTTATAGTTATATGTTATTAGACATATAGTATATATAGTTATAAATAGTTATATATAGTTAAGCATATAGTTGTGTGTGTGCGTGTGTGTGTATTCATACAAGTAGTTATATGTATTTATACATAAATATATACAAAGTTATAAACAAATATATAGATTTATATATATATATACATAATAACAAATATAGTTATAGTTAATTATATAGAGTTTTATATAGTTATACAAATATTTATATATAGTTATACACATATAGTTAAACATAATGTTATATGTTGTTATACATGTAATTATAAATATAGTTACAAGTGGTTATACATATAGTTACACATATAGTTATACTTATATTTATACATGTAGGTATATATATTTGTTCATATAATTTTATATATTTATACATATAGTTATGTATAGGTGTATATATATAGTAAAATACTTTTTAATATACTAATATATACAAATATATATTAAATATAAGTTGTAAATTATATATTTAAATGTAGTTATGTATAAAGCTTCTATAGTTATACATAAAGTAAGATAATATTATTTATAGTTATATATTATTATGCATATAATATATATAGTTATAAATAGTTTGTATAATTAAACAAATAGTTAAATATAGATATATTCATACAAGTAGTTATAAGTAGTTATACATAAGTGTATACAAAGTTATAAGTAAATATATAGATTTACATATATGTATACATATATGTATACGTAGTTACAAATATAGTTATATTTAATTATATAGAGTATTATATAGTTATACAAATATATATAAATAGTTATTAACATATAGTTAAATATAATGTTGTATGTTGTTATATAGTAATTATAAATAAAGTTACTTGTGGTTATACATATAGTTCCACATATAGTTATACTTATATTTATACATGTAGGTATAAATATAATTTCAATTAATTTTATATATGTGTACATATAGTTATCTATAGGTATAGATATAGTAAAATACATTTTTATATACATATATAAAAAAAAGTATTTAAAATATATGTTGTTAATTATATATTTATATATAGTTATGTATAATGTTTTTTTATAGGCAAATACAATTATTTATAATTATATGTTTTTATACCTATAGTATATAAATTTAAAAATAGATTTATATATAGTTAAACATATAGTTATATATAGATATATTCAAACAAGTAGTTATATATAGTTATACATAAATGTATACAAAGTTATAAACAATTATATAAATTTACATATATACATGCATATATGTATACATAGTTACAAATACAGTTATATTTATTTATATAGAGTGTTACATAGTTATACAAATATTTATATAAAGTTATACGCATGTAGTTGAACATAATGTTGTATGTTGTTATACATGTAATTATAAATATAGTTACATGTGGTTATACATATAGTTACACATATAGTTATACTTATATTTATACATATAGGTATATATATTTTTTCATATAATTTTATATATTTATACATATAGTTATCTATAGGTATAGATATAGTAAAATACTTTTGTATAAACTAATATTTACAAATATATATTAAATATAAGTTGTAAATTATATATTTAAATATAATCATGTATCAAGCTTTTATAGTTTTAAATATAGTATGATACAGTTATTTATAGATATATATTATTATACATATAATATATATAGTTATAAATAGTTATATCTAATTAAACAAATAGTTATATATAGATATATTCATCCAAGTAGTTATAAGTAGTTATACATAAATGTATACAAAGTTATAAACAAATATATAGATTTACATATATGTATACATATATATATATATGTATACATTATTACAAATATAGTTATATTTAATTATAGAGTTTTATATAGTAATACAAATATAGTCATACACATGTAGTTAAACATAATGTTGATTGTTTTTATACAGTAATTATAAATATAGTTACATGTGGTTATACATATAATTACACATATAGTTAAACTTATATTTACACATGTGGTTATACAAATATAGTAATCATATAGGTGATAAGAAAATAAAAGCAAAAGGAAGGAAAATTGGGAGAAAATAAAACAAGTTAATACCCAAATATTCTGTAAAAATGAAAATCTGCTAGCGGTAATCAAATTGAAAGAGATGGAGATATGTATATAGCATTCCGTAGTAGAAGAACAATGATAATATTACCTGGTAACAAGAAGAGATAGATTTCCTAGGTTTCTCTCGTAGTCACGTTTCGCCTCTCCTTCATCATTTGAAAGGTAAAAAAATTGCTAAGTATTAATGGCTTAGCATTTTTTTTTTCAATGAAACCTTATATAAATACTAAATTGGATATAAATATATATAAAATAAAATAAAATAAAACAATACTAAAATAAGATTATAAAAAATAAATAATTTTAATAAAACATTTGAAATAGATTTTTATTTAACCATAAATGATATTATTTAATATATAAATAAAATAATATTATATAATAATAATGTATTCATATATATATATATATATATATAATATGGTTCTAAATTTATAAGAATTCAATTTATTTTTTAATAATATAATATGAAATAATTATAAAAGCATAAAATTTGAATATTTTAGTCATTATAAATTATAATCTTTGAAGTGTTCATTTTATAACCATACTGAATTATTAATTTTTTAAATCATCAAAATTGTTTTGATGTAATTAAAACATCAATATATTAATCTTAAAATATCAACTTATTTTCTTTTAAATTTTATGAAAAATTAAAAATTTTTTTTTATAATTCAAAATTTTCAATATTTTAGTCATTATATTTTTAAAAATTATCTATAATCATAAAAATATTATTTTATACTTTTATTTTTATAAATATTTACTTGTTTATTCATTTATTCATATATTTTTATAAATTTTTTTATTTAATCAAACAATTATTTATTTTAGTTTTTTATTAGTAGTAATTTTTATTTATTAATTAAAATATTTTAAAAATATTATAATTATATAATAAATTATATAATGTTTTTTAATACAAATATTTAAATATAATAAATAAATATTTCAAAAAAATTAAGTATGATTTTTTAATTAAATTATAATCAAAAAATAGTTATTCTAGTCATATTTAATATAAATTTTTATTCGTATTTATATATTTATTAATTTTTTTATAATATCATATTTTTATTATTATATGAGGATGTAAATATTAATTTTTATTAATTTTTCTAATTTCATATTTTTATTAATTTTTATTATTTATTAATTTTTATATATTTAATATCATATTTTTATCGTATTTATTATTATTTTATTAGTATATGATATTATTATTATAATATCATAATTAAATATTTTGTGTCTTTCATTGATTGCTCATCTATAGACCATGACATATATTTAATATAGAAAATTATATAAAATATTAAAATAAATAATGCTTAAAAAAATATCATTAAAAATGAGCGATGGAAATTATAATTAACCCAAATAGTTAGGAAAAAATCCTTAGCTAAATGCATATATTTTGAGAAAATAAACATTTAAGGAATTATTGCTCCCAATTATATATAAAATCATAAAAAAATAAATTCAAATAATAATTTAGCGACGAATTTAAATTAGCTAAGAAAATTCTATCACTAAATTTCTCGTTTTTCTTTGCGCAAAATGTACGAAATTTTTTGTGACGGATTATGCTTGGATCTATTAGCTAGAAAAAATCCGTTGCTAAAATTTGTCGCTAATAATTAGCTAAAAAAATTTCATCACTAAATCCGTCGCTATATTATCCGCTATTCATTGCGTGGAAATTTACGAAAAAAATAGCAACAAAAACTTTCATTCGACTAATTCTATAGCTAATCTGCCACTAATCTGTCGCTAATCCATCACTAATCCATCACAAAATTTTATTTCAATATAAAATCAATAACCCCTTGCTATTCCCTAGCTAATCACTCACAATTTAGCTAGGGATCGATCCCTAGCTAAATTTTCCTAGCTAAATTAATAGTTTATTGTATTGCACTCTACTAACTAGCTCTAAAAACCTAATTTTATTTTCATGAGTATTTATCATAACTCTCTAAAATACTAAAGTCATGAAATCAACCAATTTTATCTCTATTTCCATGTCAATGATCATTATAAACTACTAAAATACACAAGAATCTTTAGGAATTAGAATACCAAAATAACTCATATACTAAAATAATTTCTCATTTCCAAGCAATAATTTCTCCCTCTAAAAAAAGTCATCATCAATAAAAATTACTATGACTAGGTTTGAGATTCATATGGTTTATAAATAGTGAAGAAACTTTAAGTGAACATGTTGATAATTGTAATGGGTTTTGAGTTTTATGACTATACTTGTGGGTCATTGGATATGTATATTTATTTATGTGGTGGATATAAGTATTTTTACATCATGCATGAAAAAAAAATATTTTTAGGTTGTCTTCGTGATATACTATTTTATCTTCATCTTGTTGTTTTTTTCTTGTCTCTCTTCCGCTACACTATTTTCTCAAAGATATCCTTTATTGATTTAATGACTTTTAGTGAATGTTATAGCACTTTATTCTCTGATCCATTATCCCTTCTTATTCTAGATCCCCAAAGTTGCAGTACTAAGTACTATCACAACTTTTTCTTTAAGTCATTCCTTTTCCTTTTCTTCATCTAATTCCTAAGCCATGGTTGTAATTGAAGATGCAACTTTGTCTTGAAGCTTTGCATTGATATTTTCATCCTATATCTCTAAAGTGTGGTATTGTGCATATATGTGGGTTTGTCATTAGGCTTCTGATAGACTAATTCATTCAATATTCTCAAAGTCATAGTGCTAAGCATTACTGTAAATTTGTCTTTTAGCTTTTCTTAATCACTTTCACTTTGGAATACCAAAGTCACAACATTGTTCACAACCATAGTTTCATCTTTGATTTTCTCTTTTGTGATTTCTATTTCATCTTTGTCTTTTTTCTATTGATGCTTGTGCTTTCTTAGAGCTATCAATATAAGACTCCTTAGAGATCATAACTTTGAAGAATGTCATGATTACATAGTAGTCATCTTCCTTTGTTTCCTCATTTTCACAACTCCAATATAATTCTTTGTATTCATTTTCTTTATCACAATCACAGCTTCAAAGTTATTTTTCTATTTCATACTCTTCATCTTCATTCATCTAGTGTCTTCTATAAAGTATTTCTAGCATAAATCTATTTTTTCACTACGAAAAAATATTGATTTAGCTAGAGAATTTTAGCTATGGATCAATCCCTAGCTAAATTGCAAGAGATTAGTTAGAGAATGGTAAGAGATTTATGATTTTTCTTTGAAAAAAAAATAGCAAAGGATTAGCGACGGAAAAATTTTCATAAATTCTGCTAAAGAAAAACAGGAGATTTAGCTACGGATTTAGCGACAAAAAATTTTCATAAATCCTGCTTAAAAGAAGCTGGGATTTTAGCGACGGATTTACTGATTGATTAGTAACGGAAAATTATCGTAAATTCTGCTCAAGAAAAGTGACGGATTTAGCGATGGAATATTCCTAGCTAATAAAAGCCTGTATTTAGCAACGTGTTTAGTGAGGAAATTTTCCTAGCTAATAAAAATACATGATTTAGCTACGGATTTAGCGACAGATTTTTCCTATCTAATAATATCCGTAATTTATCTACAGATTTAGTGAGTAATTTTTTCTAGCTAATAAAATCTGTGATTTAGCTACGGACTTAGCAACGGATTTCCCTAGCAAATAAAATCCTTAAATTAGCTACGGATTTAGTAACTGAATTTTCCAAGCTGATAAAATCTTTAAATTAGTACAGATTTAGCGACGAAATTTCTCTAGCAAATAAAATCTGAAATATAGCGATAGATTTAGATGCAGATTTTCCCTAACTAATTAAATCAGAAATTTAGCTACGGATTTAATGACGGCTTTTCCCTAACTAATAAAATCCGTAATTTAGGTGCGGATTTAGGGATGGATTTTCCCTAGCTAATAAAATTCGTAATTTAGCTAGAGATTTAGCGACAGATTTTTCCTAGCTAATAAAATTCATAATTTAGCTACGAATTTAATAACGGATTTTCCCTAGCTAATAAAATCTATAATTTAGCTACAGATTTAGTGATCGAATTTTCTTAGCTAATAAAATCCGTAAATAAGCGACAGATATAGCGACAGAATTTCTCTAGCAAATAAAATCCTTAAATTAGCAATGGATTTAGCAACGGAATTTTTCTAGCTAATAAAATTTGTAATTTAGCGATGAATTTAACGACAGATTTTCTCTAGTTAATAAAATCCGAACTATAGCGACTGATTTAGTGACAGATTTTCTCTAGCTAATTAAATTAGGAATTTAGCTACTGATTTAGAGATGGATTTTACCTAGCTAATAAAATCCATGATTTAGCTATGGATTTAGCGACGAATTTTCCCTAGCTAAAAAAATCCGTAATTTATCTACGGATTTAGCGACGGATTTTTTCTAGCTAATAAAATCAGTGATTTAGCTACTGATTTAGCGACGAATTTTACTAGCTAATAAAATACATAAATTAGCTATGGATTTAACGACCGGATTTTCCAAACTAATAAAATTCATAAATTAGCGACGGATTTAGTGATGGAATTTCCCTAGCAAATAAAATCCGTAAATTAGCGATGGATTTGGAGATAGAATTTCCATGGCTAATTAAATTTATAATTTAGCGATGAATTTAGCGACATATTTTCTCTAACAAATAAAATTCGTAATATATCGATAGATTTAGCGACGGATTTTCCATAGCTAATTAAATCAGGACTTTAGCTACAGATTTAGTGACGGATTTTCCCTAGCTAATAAAATCCATAATTTAACTACGGATTTAACAATGAATTTTCCCTTGCTAATAAAATTCGTAATTTAGCTAGGGATTTAGCGACGGATTTTTCCTAGTTAATAAATTTGTAATTTAGCTACGGATTTAGTGATAGAATTTCTATAGCCAATATTTAATTATTTATTTTTTTTAATTTATTATTAATTTTAATATTTTATTTAATTTTATTTATTAAATGTATATTAATGGTCTATAGATGAACAATCCTTGAAAAATACATTCTCCTCATAAAATCATATAAAAAATTATATTATAAATAAATAATTTAAAGAATATAAAAATACAAAAAAAATTATATTAATAAGGACTAAAATAACTATTTATATGATGTATTAATTTTTTAAAAAATTATACAAAAATTTTTAAAATTTTAAATTAAGAAACTTAAAAATTTGTATTAAAGTCACATTAAATAATAAATTCAATAAGTATAATAGTTTTTTCGATATTTTAAAAATTAAATTAACATATATTAAAATTTCTACTAATATAAATGTAAATTAATTAATTATATAATAAAATAGAAAATATTTTCAAAAATATCTGAATTGACGAATAAACTAGTAAATATTAATATTATTATAAGTAAAAAAAATTTGTGATTATAGAAAATCTTGAAATATAATAAAAATATAATTTTTTTTAATAAAGTTAAAAGAAAATAAATTATTATTTATAAATAAATACATAGATGCTTACTCTTATTAAAATTTATATGAATTAAATAATTGAATAATATCTTTACTATTAGCTTTTAACATTAAGTTTATATTAAAATAATAAATATAACTTATTTTAATTATCTTCTCACTTTATGTAATTTTTTGAATTTTAAAAATTATTAATGTTATCAAATAATATGAAATTTTATGCATTTAAAATTATTTCATATTATCTTAATAAAAATTAATATGATTCTTAAAAATTTATAACCAAAAAGTAAAAATTTTTATATATTTTTTAATATTAATCGTATTTTATAACTCTTAGGCCATTGGTTAGAAGACAAATCATCTTTTTATTTATGTTTTATTATATGAAGTTTGTTAATTTTGTACCTATTTAAAATTTTTTTATAAGGCTAAACATATATATTTTTTAATTGTTTATATATTTAATATTTAATTAATATTATAATAAAAAATTGTAAGGTGTTTGATTTTAATGCACATTAATTTTTATAAAGCTAAACATATAACACGCACATTTATTTTGTTGAAAAAATGTTGATGGTAAATAAAATTAATAAGTCCTTTTGATTATATATATATATATATATTGTTTATTCAATATTTTAATAATTAAAAATATAAATAATTTGCTAATATATACATTCACTTGTCGAGATGTGATAATCTTTAACAAGTGAAGCGAACCTCCACATTCGGCCATCTATCTCTCAACACCGACGCATCAACATATAATCGAGGTTTAAGTTTTAATTTGTATTTGATTTGAGGTACGTTTTATACATTTATTATTTATTGATTATCTTGGATTGCTTAATCGAAGAAGCTTATGCGTATTAATTTTGTTATTTATTATTTCCAAAATTCTTCTCCTTTATTCACCGTTGTTTGCTTGGGTTGTGTATATATACTTAATCGTATACTTACTTCATGCACCTATGATATAATGCGTTGTCATTGTGTGGATTTTGATGGTTCACAGTAGGTATGCTGAATTAATAACTGCTTCAACATACATAACTATATATTGTATACAAAAATAGTATACATAAATATAAGTGTATTTTATATAAGTGTGTTTAAACATAACTATTTCTATATAACTATAAGAACATTATACATAAACTATTTAAACATAACTATCTCTATATAACTATAGAAACAGTATGCATAAACTTTTACTATACTTTATAAGTAATTTATACAAATTGTAAAAACTTATGATTAAAAATGAAAAAATATATAATATTGGAATTTAAAGTATTTTTAATCCTATGAAATTTAACTAATCAAACTAAGCAAATCACAGCCCCTGGATGAGAGTGCCCTAGAATCATAATAATAAACCCTTGTGCAATGTCATCCTTAAATTATTCTGAGTCATTATAAACTCATTATGTACTCATATCAAACAATAACATCTCAATGTTGTCTGAGCCACTTGTATTTATTGTATGATCAATAATTGAGAAGTTAATTCGTCCATCATTTATATTGCACCATAAAAGAAATATTTATTATGATTCTTATGGCTAGAATGATTTATATTGATTTCATGCTAGCTTAATAACCACCGGAGGGTTGACATTTCATAAGTCATATGAGGGTTGATTATATTCATTCTAGCACCATAATTTGATTACGTTTCTAATTTGAACCAAATAAAAGAGATTATAAATTTATTTTGAAAAATAGATTAGTCACTAGCATGATTTGTATGCCATATGATCATTTTATATATATATTATATCTTAAATTTTTAATATTTCTAAATTATTTGTAGTAATGCAAGTCGACAGGTTAAGAGACAACCTAAACCTAAGCTAAATCCAACACATCAACCTGCATTATGTTCAAATCCCTTGTAAGAGACTAAGTATAGAACTATTCATCATGTATAATAAAAATGATAAATCAAGATTTTATTATAGTT
Organism: Sapria himalayana; assembly: GCA_029783825.1. Taxonomy (NCBI): domain Eukaryota; kingdom Viridiplantae; phylum Streptophyta; class Magnoliopsida; order Malpighiales; family Rafflesiaceae; genus Sapria; species Sapria himalayana. Next base: position 636,207 of record JAREIK010002134.1, read on the forward strand.
TTGGATGGCACAATAAAGAAGCTTGAACAAAGAGACCTTGTTTATGATGTTGAATAAAGGTATTTAGTAAGTTTTCGAGTTGATCACATAGTAATTAAGGAAATATCAAAAAAAAATAGTGATCAAGAATAATTATTAGTCTCGCAAAGGAGCCAAAAAATCCAAATTATTGAGAGAAAAAAGAACATGAAAATAGAGTTGGCTTATAGCACTTAAGTAACAATTACATGCATAACAAGAAATTCAAATCATTCTAATCTTCAAATAGAAAAAAAGATTAGGTTTGCATCTCTTAAATTACAAAAAAAAATAATAAAAACAATTTAATATTATCCATTGATACCACTAATAGTTAGGAATATTGCTCTGAGAAGTATTTTTTTTAAATTAGTTGAATTTTAGAATTTTATTAAATAGATTTTCTTGAAAATGAAAGTACTATTCTTTTTATTTTGCTTCCAAAAAGGGCACTAACTTTTATCTAACTTTGCAAAAAAAATGGAATTCCTCCACAACACTAATAATAATAATAATACTTAATATTTTTATCCTTAATCTACACACACACACACACACATACACACACATATAATGGATAATTATGTTAAGGAATCCAAAATAAAAAATATCTATGATTTGGGTTATATTTTAGTACCTAAATTCGGATACTCATAATTATCCCAATATACTTAAAAAAAACATTATGCATAAACTCGTTACAGCTTACTCAGTATGCAAAAATGAGTTTATGCATATGTTTTATGCATACAGAGTATGTATAAACTCCATATGCATATGTTTTTGTTTATGAAAAAATGAGTTTTTACATAAACTCATATGCATACTTGAGTATATGCATACCATATGAATAAAGGAAGGTAATTATCAGTATATGAATTTGGAAGATCCAAATCATAAATATTTTAGATTTGGATCCCCAAATGTTATATTAAAATTAAAAATTGTTATAGAACATAATTAATTTCATTATGAGTCCCCTTAACATTTTTACCTATAACATTATAACTTTTATCCACTTTTGATGCACTGAAATGCATCAACTTTGTTTATCTCACAGAAGTTTTTAAAAAATTTAAATCTAAAATAATAGTTTCGGAATTTAAAAATCAATTTTTGATTCTCGCAGGGTTTACCAAAATATACTTCTTTAAAGAACAAAAATAGGTTCAAACCCAAGGCTTACACTCATTTAATGATGCCACCAACCATCCAACTAGTAACTTTTTAGAAATCTTGGATTCAAAAATCTTAATCATGATAATGCAAGTAATATTTGATTATTTTAAGTGTTTAGAATTATTATTATATGTGTAACTATATGTATACCCACATGTAACTATATTTATAATTACATGTATAATAACATACAGCATTATATTTAACTATATGTGTATAACTATGTATAAATTTTTGTATAACTATATATAAATATTTGTATAACTATATAACACTCTACAACATTAAATATAACTATATATATATATATATATATATATATTCTATTTTATTAATTATATAACCCTCTCTTTTGGCGGAGGAATACCATTGTTTACAAGCTAATTTCTACTCATTTCCCCTTTACAACCATTCATAAACTTTAAAATACCACATTTCAAGTAAAATCAAAACTATAATTGCTATAAATTACTATTTCTAATGCTCTTTTCTTTCTCTTTATAAAGTTTCTTAGTGCTGAAAATGTTGTTTTCATTAATCTTCTGCCATTAAATCTTTATGCTGTATGTTTCCGGATTGCTAGTTGCCATTCCTGTTCATTTAGCTCTGCTAGTCTTCTAGTCCATTTGAGTCTTAGAGCTTTGTCGTTTGTGCTTGCAAATATACTTGTTCTGTTCAGATTTCTTCCCAGTAGTTTCTGTTCCTTTGACTGACTTTTGCAGACGTTTTTAGGATATCTTTCAGCACTTCTGTCAGCATGCTGTCCTCCTAGATACTTATTACAGACACTTATAATTGACACTTTTACACACCGATTCTTACAGACACTTATACTGCTTACAGACACTTGTGATTCTGTATAACAGATATCTGTCAGCATGTTGTCCTGCCAGCATGCTGTTATACAGACACTTCTCTATAACAGACACTCATAACAAATATCAGCTTTTTCAAAGCTGATATCTGTCAGCGTTTTCAAGCAAACCAACATACTGCCTACATGTACATGCAAGCAGACATCAGTTTTTTCAAAATAGTAGCTGGAAAACCCACCAACTTACACCCTTATATAGACCCTTATACAAAAGCAAGCCTCTACAGACCCTTATTACTCACTCCAAACATTCTATTTAACACAAGTCGCAACCAAGCCTCGACTCAACTCTGATCAGCCTCTCTTCATGGTCTTCATGTAATTTCTTGAAAAATTATTAAACAAAAATTCTACAATTCTATGTGATTAGTATTGAGCTGTCTACCTTTACTTCCTTCAATGCACCTTAAGCCTTTAACCTATGTCTGAGAACAAAGCCAAAAAATACAACCAAGCAAAACAAATATCCAAGATCACAAGCATAGTAATTTTTTTTTTGGTGTTCGGTCTATCTTTTAGTGCCCTCCTCACAGGACGGGGGTGGCTCTTCATTTGTTTCATGACCTCCCCCTGTATTGGACTTTAAATCTGCAAAACATACAAGTTAGCTATTTTTTTTTAATATCAAATTTTAAAAATAAGTTATTCTCTTCCCCTCTTTATCCTTTAGACCTAAGTTTTAATTTTTGTTTTTTTGAATTCTAATATATGGAAAACCTATTTTATCTAAACTTATTAGACCTTTATATTTCTCAGGGATATCTTTCCCCTTAAATTCTTGAAAACCTCTCTTTGTGCCCTCTTCTGCTAATTTATCTTCCAAAGCATTCGCTTCTCTGAATATATGTATAATTTCCCCTTTAAGTTCTATTAGTAATGTTTTAATTTTGTCAATATCTTCTTCTAGTTTCCATAGTTCTATTTTTCCTATTACTAGGTCCACCAATAAACTTGAATCAACCTGCACTTGAATATTTTGGTATTTTTTATCTTTACATATTTGTAAACCCTTATGCAAAGCCATAACCTCTGCATTCAAGGTGGAGGAGGCTAAACCATTCATTGTGAATGCTCTTATCACTTTGCCTTCCTCATTTCTTATGACTCCCCCTCCACCTGTAGCTCACATATCTCTTTTAAAGCTCCCATCCGTATTTAATACTAGACTATTTTGTTGGGGCTTTTTCCATCTGATATTTTTAATTTCTGGTCTTTTCTTAGTCATTATAAAGAGACCCTAAGCTTCTTTCCTATTTTCATCTATTCATACACTTCCAAGCTTTATAGGGCTACAGGCTGAGATAAATGTGCATTCTTTTTTAATCTCCTCTAGAATATTTATGGCATTCATTAGAATGCGGTCAAATCTGCTTTTATTTCTAGCTTTCCATAAGCACCATACTGCAATGTGAGGGATGTATTTCCTTAACCATTTAATAATATTGTTCTTTGTTTTACTTTCCTTCCATTTTTTTATTCTTTCTATTAGTAAACCTGAGCATTTTTCTAACTCAACTTCTATTTCTAGTTTATTCCATGTGTTTTTAGCTATCTTCCCTGTTGAAAACAAATGATCCATACTTTCTATTTCTTGATTACGGCAGTCATATCTGGATACTAATCTTATACCTTTCTTTTGAATGTGCTCATCAACCGGGATGGTTTTTGAGAGAAGTTTCCACATAAAAATGTTTATTTTTTGTGGATGTTCCTTTTTCCATGCTTCTTCAAAAATCAATTGCGGAATTTTTTTTCTCTCTCACCAGCTCTTTTACACTTTTTAAAGTAAATTTTCCTTGCGCATCTAATGACCATTTACATCCGCTTTTAGTTAATATGGAGTGATTTTCCACAATATTTCTTTGCTTATACATCAATTTCCAGCTTTTTGACTCTCTTTTTTATATTATTAAATGCATTATTACCTAGTTCGTATCTAGCTTTTAAATTTGTCACCCAAAGACTATTGTTTTTATTATTTTTAACTCTCCACCAGTTCTTACAAGCCCAAACTTTTGCTATATCATTAATATTTGAGAAGCCCAAACCAGCTTCCTTTAACGGATAGCATAGCTCTTCCCATTTTTTCCAGGGTAGCTTATTTTTACTTCCATTTTTCCCCCATAGGAAGTTTGACATTTCTCTTTTTAGTTTTCTTATGATAGTTTTTGGTGGCTGTAAAGACATTAGAATATGTGCCAGCCACCCCTGCAATACATGTGAGATTAGAGTAGCTCTTCCTGCCATACTTAGCAAATTTTCTTTCCAACATGCAATCTTTCGCCTTAATTTTTCCACTATGAACACTAAGTATTCCCCCTTTAACCTTCCCTCATTGATCGGGCACACAAGGTACATTAGCACACCCTTCTTATGCATGAATCCCGTGATATTTTTTATCTTTTGAACTATATTTTCAGAAGATTTTTGTGCTATCATAAATTGACATTTATTCATATTCAGTATCTGCCCAGTTTCTTCTTCCATTGTATTTAGTAATCTTATCATATGCCTCATGGATCGGTTACTGGTATTTGAGAAAATTATAATATCGTCTGCATATGCCAAGCAGCACATTGTCGGTGTGTTTCTTGTTTGCTTATATCTAACAATATTCCCCTCACTCATTTTCTTTTTCAAATTTACAATAAAGAGTTCTAGATAGATATTGAACAGGGAAGGAGAGAGAGGGTCCCCTTGTCTAAGCCCTCTTGAAGTTTTAAATTATTTACCCGCTTGCCCATTTATAAGGATTTTAACCCATACACCGTATATACATCTATGTATTAAATCTATCCAAAATTCTGAGAAACCCATTTTTCTAATTAAATAACATAGTATTTCCCATTCCACCCTATCAAATGCTTTAGAAAGATCTAGTTTCAATATTATATTATGTCCTCTCGACTTAGCTCCTATCTCTCTAATCATTTCTGAGGCTAGATTGATGTTGCCCATCATCAATCTATCTTTAACAAAACCTGTTTGTTCTACCAATATGTCAGATGGGAGAATCTTACTAAGCCTATTCTGAATCACCTTGGCAAAAATCTTGTAAATTCTATTACATAAACTGATTGGCCTGTAGTCTTCTCCTGTCTGCGGGTTAGATTTCTTAGGGATCAAAATAATATAAGAATTAGTCCATGCCTTTGTAATTTATGCCCCTGCAAAAAAATAAACAATGGCTGTGACTAGCTCTTTTTTAATGATGCTCTAGCAGCGCTGAAAAACCTCATTGTTCCATCCATCAGGACTTGCAGCACTATCTTTATTTGCATTAAAAACTGCCTCTTTTACTTCTTCTTCTGTTGGGAATTCTTCTAGTATTTTATTATCATTTTCTGAGACTTTTCTCTCAATGTTTTGAATTAATGTGTTTTTTCTTAGTATATATGACTTGCATAATAACCTCTTAAAATATTCTTCTAATTCATTTTTTATATCCTTTTCTTTATCTAGCCATTTCTCGTTAGATGCTTTTAACCCTTTTATTTTTTGATTTTGTATTCTTACTTTGGCCATTACATTAAAGAACTTTGCATTTTTGTCTCCATCTTTTAGCCACTTGACTCTCGCCATTTGCTTCCAAAAAACTTCTTCCATGTGCCTTCTAAGTCTTAATTCAGCTTTGGCCTTGCTCAGCTAGATTCTTGAACTATCATCTTTTTGATCAAACTCCATTTCTAGGGTAGCCACTTCCTGTTCCATTTCCTGAATGTTTTTATTGATCTTTCCAAAAACCTCCTTGTTCCATTTGCTTAATATCTGCCTTAAATTTCGTAATTTCTTCGCTAATATTTGCATAGGATTACCTGAAATAGGTTTTTCCAATGATTCATTTACTATGCCATCATACCCTTTATACATTCCCCACATATTTTGGAACATAAATCCTTTGTGTCTCCCTTCACTATTTTCAAATGTCATTAGCAAAGGGTTATGTATAACTATATTTATAACTATGTATACATATATGTAAATCTTTATATTTATTTATAACTTTATATATTTATGTATAGCTATTTGTATGAATATATTTATATATAACTATATGTTTAAATATATAAAAATATTAATAGCTATATAAACTATATGTATAATAACATATAACTATAAATAATCATATCTTTTTATATTTATATAACTATAAAAGCTCTACACATAACTACATTTAAATATATAATTTACATCTTATATTTAATATACATTTGTATATATTAGTATATAAAAATGTATTTTACTTTATCTATACCTATACATATCAATATGTATAAATATATAAAATTATATGAATAAATATATATACCTACATGTATAAATATAAGTATAACTATATGTGTATAACAATATATTAATATTTGTAAAACTAAATAAAACTTTATATAATTAAATATAACTATATTTTTAACTATTTATACATATATGTATACATATATGTAAATCTATATATTTGTTTATAACATATTATATATTTATGTATAACTAAATATAACAACTCGTGTGAATATATATATATATATATATATATATATATATATATATATATATAACTAAATGTATAACAATATATAAATTTTTATAACTATATATATTATATGTATAATACCATATAACTATAAATAATTCTATCTTACTATATGTATAACTATAAAAACATTATACATAACTATATTTAAATATATAATTAACAACATGTATTTAATTTACATTTTTATATATTAGTATAAAAAATGTATTTTAGTATATCCATACCTATACATAACTATATGTATAAATATATTAAATTATATGAAAAATATATATATATATGCATGTATAAATATAAGTTTAACTATATGCATAACTATATGTATAACCATATGTAACTATATTTATAATTATATGTAGAAAAACATACAACATAATGTTTAACTAAATGTGTATAACTATATATATACATATTAGTATAACTATAAAAAACTCTAAATAAATAAATATAACTTTATTTTTAATTATGTATACATATATGTATGCATATATGTAAATCTATATAATTGTTTATAACTTTGTATATATTTATTTATATTTACTTTTAACTACTAGTATGCATATATCTATATATAATTATATGGTTAACTATATGTATCTATTTATAACTATATTTACTATATGTATCTTAACATATACTTATTTATGGAATAATACTATTTTGTTGCAATAACTTGAAATAAAATGGCTAAAGATATAATATCGACAATATGTAGGCACATAGCATGAGAGTGTCCGTTGATCAGGCTCATATATGATATAATACAAATAAGGGTTGTACTCTTACATATATGATATATAAACTCTCTCTTGTTATTTTTTTTCTCGCTTTTCTTTCTTGCTTGTTCTCTATCTCTCTCTCTCTCCACCCCTATCTATCTCTCTCTCTCCCTCTCTCTCCTCCCTCTCTCCCTTTCACAATTTCTCTCCCCCTCTCTCTCCCCACCTTTTATCTCCCTCTCTCCCTCTCTCCATTTCTTCCTTCAAACTTTAAATGTCTTTCTTTTTTACTTTCCTTTCTTGTGTATTATTGTATTTTGCACCCTTTATCAAGTATTACTATGATATCTATTAATCTTTATCGTGTTAAAATTTTTTTTATCTATTAATGTAGATTCTGCTAATGTATTGCCTCGATATTCATTATATTTAATTTTTAAATATTCATCTGTAAGTAATTTTATTTAATTATTTGTATATTTAGAAGTAATAGAATGTTTTATTCAAAATAATGATTAGGTATTATTTTTTGTAAATAAAATAGGACAAAATGAGTTTAGATCATCAGTGGATGTACAGAAGGGTTATTAATGGATTTTTGAATAAAGATGTTTTTAATGGGCCTGAAAGTTTCATCAATTTTGCATGTAATCAATCGAGATTGATGGATGGAGAAAAAATTAAGTATCCATGTAATCATCGCAAGTGTCAGAATATCCATTTTCGTGATGCAAACACTATAAGATATTATTTGACTAAATGTCTTTGTGGCAAATTATTTTGTTTTGATTTATCATGGGGAAAGTACAATGACACTGAATATTGACCAAAATAAGGGTACTAAATCATTTAGTTGTGGTAAAGAATCATCAAACACATACCATAGAATGATCACGAAAGTTGCTGGTTTTGACGTCAAAATGGATTATTTGGATGAATCACATAATCCTAAAGCATAGAAATTGTTTGAAATGCTTAAATCTACAGATAAAGAGTTGTGGCCTGGTTGTAAAACACATTCAAAATTGTCACTTGTGACTCAACTAATGAGCATTATGTCAGAAAATCATGTCTGAGAAATTATTTGATTAGGTGACAGAACTGATGAAGGAGATTGTTCCGGATAATAATTTGATAACTAACAACTTTTAAAACACTAAGAAGTTACTACGATGAATGGGTCTACCAGTGGAAAAAATTGATTGTTGTTTAAATGGATGCATGTTATATTGGGGTGGTGATAGTGAATTAATTAGTTGTAAGTTATGTGATCATCCTCGATTTAGGAAGACACCTCGTGTTGTAGATACGCGACAAAAATTGAAGGTTGTTTTTAAGATCTATTATTTTCTATTAATTTCTTGATTACATAGACTATATGCATCAAATGCTATAACAAATGATATGAGGTGGAATTCTAAGCATGAGGTTGAAGAAGGGATAATGCGTCATCCATCAGATTCACTTGCTTGTAAGCATTTTAATTATATACATCAAGATTTTGCAGTAGAAAGTCGAAATGTGAGATTGGGTCTCTACACTGATGGATTTTAGCCATTTTGGTAATATGAACAACATTATTCAACATGGCCAGTGATAGTGACACCTTATAACTTGCCTCCGTGGTTGTGTATGAAGAAGTAATATATGTTTTTATCAATATTGGTTCCAGGGCTAAAAAATCTGAAAGACATGCTGGATGTTTTCTTACAGCCTCTTATTGCAGAATTAAATTATTTGTGGGATGTTGGCGTTAATGCATATGATATCTCAAAGAAGCAAAATTTCATTATGTAGGTAGCCCTTATGTGGATGGTAAGTAACTTTCCTGCATATTCAATGTTGTCTGGCTGGAGTACTAAGGATGATTCGCATGCTCGTATTGCATGCCAAATTCTGATGCATTTACCCTCATATTTAGTGGTAAATAATCATGGTTTGATAACCATCATAAGTTTCTACCTATAATCATCCATTTTTAAGATAGAACTACAATTTGAAAAAATAAAATTGTGATGAAAGTTGCACCAGTATTTCGTTCAAGAGATGATATTATGACGGAGATTCATAGTTTGGGTTTGAAGAATGTAACTAAAAAGGAAGCTACTTAAAGTAATGGACCAATAGGCAAATTATTTGGCAGGAGAAAACATAGTATATTTTGAGACTCGCCCTATTGAAAGTCCAATTTAATTCGTCATAACTTAGATGTAATGCATATTGAAAAAAAAATGTTTGATAGTGTTTACAACACTATCCTTAATGTAGACGGAAAAACAAAAGACGCTTTAAAATCAAGAAAGAGCTGAATGATTACCGTCGGCATCCTGAATTGAAACTGAATGAGGAAATAGGAAAATTCTCTAAAGCTTGTTACACACTTGATAAGAAGGCATGACAAATATTGTGTGGATGTGTTAAAAATTTGAAATTCCCTGATGGATATGTGTCAAATATGGGTAGATGCGTGGATATGAAAAATTTTAAGTTATTTGGAATAAAAAGTCATGACTATCATGTATTTATATAGAGATTAATACCAATTGTATTCCGTGAATTACTTCTCCTAATTGTTTGGAAGGTCTTTACAGAACTTAGTTTGTTTTTCAAATAGCTAACTGCAACCGATATCAAAATAGATGACATGGTGAGGCTGGAGAATGACATTCCACTTATTATTCTTAAGCTTGAACGGATATTTCCACCGAGTTTTTGACTCAATGGAGCATTTTCCGGTCCATTTGGCATATGAAGCAAGGATTTTAGGGCCGGTGCAATACAAGTGGATGTATCCTTTTGAGAGGTAATTACATATAATTTGCTGTGTTTTATTATTTCATAAATAAAGTAATATTGTAATTTAATCTAATTGAAACTTAACATTGTGGTTGTAGGTATCTTCGTAAGTTGAAATTAAATGTTAGAAACAAGACAAAAGTTTAAGGTTCAATTTACAATGCATTTTTAGTAGAAGAAGCATCATCATTTTGTTCTTATTATTTGAGGATCATGTCAATACAAAGAATAGAAATGTATCGCGGAATTATGAAGGGCATGTGATGGTAGAAGATGATTATGTGGACAAATTATCTATATTCAAGTACCCTGGAAGAGCATTTGGAAGAGCAATAAAAAGATATATTATAGATGAAGAGTACAAAGTAACACGGAGCTATGTTTTACTTAATTCTGAGGAGGTTGCACCATATATTGACTATGTATACCCAAAATAGTTGCAGGTTTAATCATAGTTTAATTTTATCTTTAATAGGAATTATTAAAAATTGACACTACAAGAAAAATCTCATATAGCTAGAGATGATTCCCTAGCTAAATGGGCATTTTCCGTCGCTAAACGGGATATAACGATGGATTACTGATGGATCGGTTCCCTATCTAAAGTGCTTCTTGCTAAAATTTAGCGATGGAAAGTATCGCTAGCTAAAAAGCTAGCGATAGAAAAATTCCTTGCTAAAAACGACAAATTTCTTAGCTAAATTAGCAAGGGAAATGAGATTTTCCGTCGCTAAACTAAAATAATGACAGAAGATTCCCTAGCTAAAGTGCTGGTCTATAAATTTTACAACGAATATAGACCCTAGTTAAATAAATTTAGCGACGGAAAATTTATCACTAATTTTAATATTTTCCTTGTTAAATTAGCTAGGGAAAATTCCCTAGCTAAATTAGCAAGGGATTTTTCCCTTGCTAATTTAGCAAGTGATTTTTCTCTAGATATTTTAATTTCAAAATTAATTTCATAATTTAAATTATTTTATATTTTTTAATTAAATAATTTAATATTTTTATATCAGATTGAATAAAAATTGAAACTATAAATAATTTATAATAAACAAAAAATAAAATCATTTAATATCTCATCCTAATTCAATATTTTACATAATTAAAACAAAAAATAACAAAATTTTATTTCATCTTATTCATCAATGTATCTACCGATAGTGCATAAAGTATAATATATATATTCATTGACGTTGCTTTCTCTACCTCTGCTCCTCCGATTATCATTTTTCTACTATGACAAAGCTGTCTGAGTCACGGCACGTAATGTCAAGTGAAAAATCACATCACTTATAAAATCTTTGTATGAGAAACAATGCAGTAGCATGTCTGTAAGAAATTTAAACCAATCAGTCAAATTTAAAAAAAAAGTTATGTTTTGATACATATATAATCCTGTAGTATATATGTAAATATATACTAGCATTTCACTCGTACATATATTACTATAGTATATGTACATAAAAATAAAAGTATTACGTGTACATATAAACTGAGTACAAATATACTCAGTATATATGTATATAAAATACTACAGTACAATATGTACGTATTTACTAACTCTATTAGTATGTTTATACCTCATTTGCTGTTGTTGCTGCTCCCACTGTCACTCCTACCACTGCTGTTGTCGTCGTTGCCACCACCACATCTGCTGCCGCCGCTGCCGCCATGATGCCACTGCTGTCGTCACTACCCATTACCACCGATGGCCACTGTGGTGGCTACTACCGATGCTATCGCCGCATCCACTCTTGCCATTGCCGCCTCTACCCCTGCTTTCGGTGTTGCTGCAAATTCTGGTGATGCCGCCACTTCTTCCGGTAGGGCAGCTACTGCAGTCGCTGTCGCTGCCTCCGATGCTACCGCTCCCGCTGCTGCTACTGCCGCCATTGTTGTCGCCATTGTGGTCCCCACTACTGCCACAACCACAATTGCCGTCGCTGCCACTTTTGCTACCGCCGATGTCGCTGCTACTACTGTTGATAATAAGTTTTTACATACCTATAATAAGCTAAAACTCTACCCAAAAATTCGGAGACACACAAACATATTCACAGATATATAAAAATAGTTATTATAGATATGAATAAACACAAATTAAAGTTGATTGTCATACAACTTAAACTAAAATTTAATTAAATAAATTAATATTTTTATATTAAATTTAATAAAAATAGAAACTATAAATGAAAATTTAAAAATAAACAAAAAAAAATCATTTAATAACTTATTCTAATATAATATTTTAAATAACTAAAACAAAAAAATAACAAAAATTATATTACTTCTTATTAATCAATGTATCTACTGATTGTGCATAGAGTATAATCTATCAATGCATTGACATTGCTTTCTCTCCCTCTGCTCCTCTGATCACCAACTTTCTACCGTGAAAAAGCTGTCCAAGTCACGGTGCTTCATCTCTGTTGAAAAATTCATTCACTTATACAAGCTTCATATTAGAAATAATGCAGTACCACATCTGTAACAAATTTAAACCACCATATCAAATTAAAATAAATTAAAAAAAACTATGTTTTGATAAATATATATTACTACAACAAAAATGTACATATACACTAGCATTCAATATATATATATTGATATGCTATTATATATATACTATCATTTCACTCGTACATATATTATTGTAGTATTTGTACATCTAAATTGCATTATTATGCGTACATATATACCGAGTACATATATACTCAGTTTATATGTACATAAAATAATGCAGAATTATACGTACGTATATACTGACTATATACGTACGTATATACCACATTTGTTGCTGTTCCTATTGATCCCGTTGTCACTGTCACCCCTGTTGCTTCTGTCGTTGCCACTGCAGCTGCTGCTGGTGCTGTCGCCACTACCGTTGCTACCGCTGCTGCCTCCACTGCCGCCGCTGCCACTTCTGGCACCACTACCGCCATTGCCGTCACTACCGCTGTTGTCGTAGCTGCCGCTGCTGCTGCAGCTACCACTATTGATAATAGGCTTTTACATACCTATAAAAGTTAAAACTCTACCCAAAAAATTCAGAGAAACACAAGCATATTCACAGATATATAAAAATAGTTAATATGGACATGAAAAACATAAATTAAAGTTGATTGTCATACAGTTTCAACAAAAATTTAATTAAATAATTTAATATTTTTAAATTATATTTTATAAAAAATAGAAACTATAAATGAAACTTTTAAATTAAACAAAAAAATTCATTTAATAACTTATTCTAATACAATATTTTAAATAACTAAAACAAAGAAATAATAAAACATATATTACATCTTATTAATCAATGTATCTACCGACTGTGCATAAAGTATAATCTATCAATATGCATTGATGTTGGTTTCTCTCCCTCCACTCCTTTGATCACCAATATTCCTACTACGAAAAAGCTGTCCGAGTCATGATGCTTAATGTTTGTTGAAATATGTCTTCACTTATACAAGCTTCGTATGGGAAACAATGTGGTACCATATCTATACGAAATTTAAACCACCAAATAAAATCAAAATAAATAATAAAAAACTATGTTTTGGTAAATATATATTGCTATAGCTAATATGTATATATATACTAGCATTTCACTCGTACATATATTATTGTAGTATTTGTACATATAAACTATAGTATTATGTGTACATAATTACTAAGTACATTATATACTCAGTATATTTGTACATAAAATACTGTAGTATTATATGTACGTATATACTGATTATATACGTATGTATATACCACATTTTTTGCCGTTGCAGCTGCTCTCCCTGCTACTGCCGCTCATGCCGCTTCTGCTGCTCCTGCCACTGTTGTTGCTGCTGCCTCTACCACAGTCACTGCCACTGTCGCTACCACTGCCACTGTCGATGCCGCCACCGCCGCTACTACTGCCGTTGCTGCCACTGCCAGTGTTGCTGCCGTAGCTGCAGGTGCTGCCACTACCGCCCCCATCGCCGTCCCCGTTGCCGATGCTGCCGCAGCTGCCACTGATGTCACCTCTGCCCGTGCTGCCATTACTGCCACTACTGCCTCAGCTGCCGTCACTACCACCGCTGCTGCCGCCGCTACCGCCGGTGCCACAGCCACTGCTAAAAATAGGCTTTTACAAACCTATAATAGGTAAAAACTCTACCCAAAAAATTCAGAGACACTAAAATATATTCATAGATATATAAAAACAAATATTATAGATATGAACAAACATTAATTAAAGTTGATTATCATATAACTTCAACAAAAATCCAAAAGATGTCAAGCAATTATGTTTAGAGATAAAGAGAGTGAAAAAATAAAATGTTTTTTGAATAATAAAGATAAGATAAGCTAGCCCTCTTTTTGATAAAGTTCAAATCGGTAAATATGGGACTCATGCACTAGAAGGACCGTGGTAATGTCTGAATGCTTTGAATCAGAATTTTTTATTTTGTCTCATATAATGTGTCCTACAAAGATTTATAATTTGGTTAATCAGTAAAGCAAAGAACAAAACCAAAATAAAAAAAATTGAAACCTACAAAAAAATATCATACTTATTTGCTACACATAGATAATAATAAATAACAGTTTAGATATAATTATCATACTCAATCATCTTCATTATTTGTAGGGAATGCTAGCCTCTTCTATGAGGATTCACAGCTGGATCTATGAATGCTATCTATTGTGCCAATACCACAAACTATGACTCCATATAGGACATCTACTGTTGTATTACATTTTTAATTGCTTTCATCTCATAATTCATTTGTTTAATTTCTTGTATTTCTTCCATCAAATTAGTTATCTGCTCATTCTTCTTTTTCATTTCAGTCTCCATAACTACAATACGTTCATTTGTTTCCAGTACTTGTTGTTCGACCACCTCATCCACCATTGCTGAGACAGATGAATTAGAAGCACGATTGCTACAACAAAATGCCACTCCCTTAGATCTGATTCCGTACACTCACTACTTCTTTCGACCTCCTATTGTCTCCAAATAAATAGAATCATAGTCAATTGGTTGAAGATCTATAAAGCTCTCAACTTGTTGATGAGCAGCTATCACACATTCCTCCATTAGGTCCTGAGATAAAATAGAGAAAAAAACTATTCTAGATATACAAAAAATAAAATAAATATTTTGCATTCAAAATAATTTTTATAATGAAATGTAGTTTTATAAAATCAAATTAGTATAACAATTTCTTACAGTAATCACCTGAGACTTGTTGTCAACATATTGACCATCTACTTTCTTCACATGTATCTTCTTGAAAATCTCATAAAAATTTGGATCTCGACCCAATTTTCTAGCCTAGAATATATTTTTATTAAGTCATAAAAAAACAAATGATAAAAAAATTTAACAAAATTAATAAAACCATGTAGAGATTTTATTTATTGAACTATTAGGACAACCACAAAATATTGAAATGTTTAGAATTTTAAATTTGTACCAAATCTCAAGTATGTTCAATGCTCAACTTTGAACCTCCAGTGTATTGATAGATTTCTGTACCTAGTCCAGCTACATCACTTCGTCGATTTTTGCTGGTAATATCTATTTTTTTTCTTCACATTTGGCTCCTCTCAATAATTAAGCCACTCAAGTTAGTCTTCCTCGGATATAAAATCATGCATTTTTTCATTTTTTAAATTTATGGACAAAATCAAAATACCGTTGAGCAACTTTGATCTCCCATAATGAATTTATCTTTCCATCAAATTTTGGTGCCCAAGTTCACTGATTCTATAAATAAAAAAATGACAAAAGAATTTATATTAACAACAAGAACATAATTATTTACTACGTGAATAATAACCAACATTAAAGTTAAGTAATTAGATAATTATTTTTCAATATTTTAGTTTTGTTATTTTTACCTGAAAGTCATTAAAATATGACTCTTTTGTAGATTCAGAAACTTTCTTCCATGATAAAGCTTTAGAATCAGCCATATTCTTGAAAGCCTTTGTAATTATAGTCGAACACTTGTGAGATGGAATAAAACTATACAAATAAATAAATAATATTGAAAACAAGCAAATCATAATAATATAAAAAAACCACTAACAGTAACATCACAATTTTTTTCAAGTCATTTTTACATATTTCTTTTACCTCTCATCCACAATCTCAGTTTCTAACTTTATACTGGCTGCACAGGAAGGCACAGCATTTGATGGTATAAAATGTGGTGTAGAAGATAGAGATAGATCAAAAGTGTGTGCAGAAAGCACAATGGGTGGTGGACTTACATCTGATAAAGGTAATAGTAGAGGTCTCAATGATGGTGATGGTGATAGAAATGAAGATGTGATTGTGATGTTGTAATCTGGATATGGTGGCAATGAGATGGTACTGATTCTACAACATGTTGTAACATACTAGATGAATTTGGTTCATTTCTATGTCCACGTCCACCTCCACCATGGCCACATCCTTTAGGCACCATCTGCTGTACAAAATAAAACATATAACAAAAAAAGGGATATGATGAACAAGCATGTATTTTTGAATAAAATACATTGATACAAAAAAATATAAAAAGTCTTTGATAGTTTAAATTTATAATAAAATTATAATAATTTAATTATCAGCATCACTGTCATCCTCCAATGGATCTTCTAATATTTCATCTAATTCCGATAGAAGTTTGAACTCATCTTCAGATGGAAATTGATCATCTTCAATTTTTATTGTTCCACCATTTGAGTCACATAAATTTTATGGATCTTCAACTACATTCAAAGGCTCAATATTATTTATGTCATCTTCCTGGAATGCCGGTACAATATCTAAGTCTGCACTTCTTTGTTGCAATGTTGGTACTTCAATTTTTGATCGAGCTTTGATTTTGCAAATTGCCCAACAATCTCTCTTATCACGAGATAAACTCGGATATGTACAATAATATACCTGAGTGGCTTGAACTGCCATATTAAATGGCTCATATTGATTATATTTGAGTTTATGGCTAAAATCCACTAGCTTATAATCCGAATGAAACTTTGTACCGACATTTCGTGTAGGATCAAACCACTCACACTTAAATAATACAATCCTATTATTTTTGAGTCTTGGATACTCTAACTCAATAACTTTTTTGAGTTGACCATAATAATCAATCTCATCTGGACTATAACCTAAGCCTTTAATGCATACACCACTATTCATTATTGTTTTAGAAGAACCATGCCCGATAATGTGAAATTTATATCTATTAACAAAATATATAGGATAGGTTGTCACATATCTAAATGGGCTTTTACTTAGATTCTGAATGAAAATATTTGAATCTCCATTTGAAGGATAAATTGCCTGTGAGATAAATTAAAAAAATGATATTAACAAATAAAAGATGCTAATAAATTAAATAATTCAAAAATATAAAACTTAATAATTCTCACATAATTTTTTAACCAATTTGCAAATTAAGTTTCTAGCATATAATCGAAATCATTGCTGAAAATTGCTGGATGCCCATATTTTAACTGCTCAAAATAAATACTACACAAATATAAAAAGAGAGAAAAAAATGTATACCAAATTTTAATAATTCCTATTAAAGATAAAATTAAACTATGATTAAACCTACAACCATTTTGGGTATACATACTCAATATATTGTGCAATATCTTCATAATAAAGTATACATAGATCCATGTTGCTTTCTACTCTTCATTTTTCATACATCTTTTCATTGCTCTTCCAAATACTCTTCTAG
The DNA here is from genome assembly GCA_029783825.1 of Sapria himalayana. Classification (NCBI taxonomy): domain Eukaryota; kingdom Viridiplantae; phylum Streptophyta; class Magnoliopsida; order Malpighiales; family Rafflesiaceae; genus Sapria; species Sapria himalayana. Next base: position 654,060 of record JAREIK010002134.1, read on the forward strand.
GGTGCTTGAAGATAGATAGTTTGTCCACAGAATCATCTTCTACCATCACATGACCTTCATAATACCACGGTATATTTCTATTATTTGTATTGACATGATCCTCAAAATAATAAGAACAAAATGATGATGCTTCTACTAAATATGCATTGCAAATTGAACCTTCAAATTTTGCATTGTTTCTAACATTCAATTTCAACTTAAGAAGATACCTTACATCCACAATGTTAGGTTTCAATTAGATTAAATTACAATATTACTTAAAGTATGAAATAATAAGACATAGCAAATTATATGTATTCACCTCTCAAAAGGATACATCCACCTAAATTGTACTAGCCATGCAATCCTTGCTTCATATGCCAAATGGAGCATCAAATGCTCCATCAAGTCAAAAAAACTCAGTGGGCACATCCTATTCAAGCTTACAAATAATAAGTGGAATATCATTTTCCAGCCTCACCATATCATTTATTTTGATTGTGGTTGCAGTTAGCTGTTTGAAAAACAAACTAAGTTCTGTAAGGACATTCCAAATACTTAGTGGAAGTAATTAATGGAATGCAATTGGTATTAATCTCTGCATAAATACATTACAGTCATGACTTTTCATTCCAAATAACTTAAGATTCTTCATATCCATGCATCTACCCATATTAACACATATCCATTGGGGAATTTCAAATTTTTAACCTATTCACACAATATCTATCTTGCCTTCTTATCAAGTGTGTAGCAAGCTTTAGGAAAATTTTCTGTTTCCTTATTTGGTTAAAATTCAGGATGCCGACAGTAATAATTCAGCTCTTGTCATAATTTTAAAGTATCTTTTGTTTTTCGATCTACATTAAGGATAGTGTTGAAAACATTGTCACAAATATTTTTTTCAATATGTATTACATCTAAGTTATGATGAATTAAATTGGACTTCTAATAGGGGAAGTCCCAAAATATACTATGTTTCCTCCAGCCAAATAATTTGCCTATTGGTCCATTACTCGCAGTATCTTCCTTTTTAGTTACATTCTTCAAACCCAAACTCTGAATCTCTGTCATATCATCATCTTCTGAATGAACTACTGGTGCAGCTGTCATCATAGTTTTATTTTTTCGAATTGCAGTTTTATTTCTTCGAAATGGATGATTCATAGGTAGAAACTTATAATGGTTATCAAACCATGACTATTTACCACTAAATTTGAGGGTAAATGCATCAGAATTTTTCATGCAATACGGGCATGTGAATCGTCCTGTAGTACTCCAGCCAGACAACATTGAATATACAGAAAAGTCACTTACCATCCACATAAGGGCTGCCCACATAATAAAATTTTTCTTCTTTGAGATATCATATGTATTCACAGCAACATCCCACAAATGATTTAACTCTGCAATAAGAGGCTATAAGAAAACATCCAGCATGTCTTTCGGTTTTTTTTGGCCCTAGAACCAATATTGACAAAAACATATATTGCTCCTTCATACATAACCACAAAGACAAGTTATAAGGTGTCACTATCACTACCCATGTTGAATACTATTGTCCAGATTGCCCAAATGGCTAAAATCCATCAGTGTAGAGACCCAATCTCACATTTCAACTTTCTGCTGCAAAATATTGATATATATAATTAAAATGCTTCCAAGCAGGTGAATCTCACATTTTGACATTTAGAATGCTCAAAATGCTCAGAATGAATCTGATATATATAATTAAATGGCTGAAATTTTGCTTCAACCTCATGCTCAGAATGCAACCTAATTTCACTTACTATAGTATTTGATGCATATAATCAATGTAATCGAGGAATTAATGGAAAATAATACATCTTCTTAAATACAACCTTTAATTTTTGTCGCGTATCTTCAACATGAGGTGTCTTCCTAAATCGAGGATGATTACAAAACTTACAATTAATTAAATCACTAACACCGTCTCTAATATAACATGCACCCATTTAAACAAGAATCAATTTTTTCCACTGGTTGACCCATTCCTCATAGTAACTTCTTAGTGTTATAAAAGTTATTAGTGATCAAATTAATACCCAGAACAATCTCCTTCATTAGTTCTATCACTTGATCAAATAATTTTTCAGACATATGATTTTCTGACTTAATGCTCACTAGTCGAGCCATAAGTAATAATTACGAATGTGTTTTACAACCAAGGCACAACTCTTTATCTACAATTTTTAAGCATTTCATAAAATTTCTGAGCTTCAAAATTATGTGGTTCATCCATGTAATCCATATTGAAGTCAACACCAATAGCTTCCGTGATCATTCTATGGTATATGTTTAATGATTCTTCACCACAAGCAAATGATTCAATACCCTCATTTTGATCAATATCCAGAGCCATTGTACTTTCCCCATGATAAATCCAACAAAATAATTTGGCACAAAGCCTTAATTAGCCAAATGATATCTTATAGTGTTTCCATCACGTAAAGGGATATTTTGACACTTGAGATAATTACATGGATAATTAATTTTTTATCCATCCATCAATATCGATTGACTACATGCAAAATTAATGAAAGTTTAAAGCCCAATTAATAAATCTTTATTCAAAAATCCATTAATAACCCTTTTGTACATCCACTGATGATCTGAGCTCATTTTGCACTATTTTATTTACAAAAAATAATGCCTAATCATTATTTTGAATAAAACATTCTATTACTTCAAAATATACAAATAATTAAATAAAATTACTTACAGATGAATATTTAAAAATTAAATATCGTGAATATCGAGGCAATGTGTTTGCAGAATCTACATTAATAGGTAAAGATTAATAGATATCATAGTTATACTAGATAAAGGGTGAAAATTGTGATAATGCACAAGAAAGGAAAGCAAAAAAAAGGCATTTAATGTTTGAAGGAGGAGAGGGAGAGGGAGAGAGAGAGGGAGAGGGAGGGAGAGAGGGAGAGAGATAAGGTGGGGTGAGAGAGGAGCAGAGAAATGGGGAGATGAGGGAGAGAGAGTGTGTGTGTGAGGGAAAGAAAAGGAGGGAGAGAGTGTGGGAAAGAAATGGTGAAAGGAAGAGAGGGAGAGAGGGAGAGAGAGAGAGGGAGTGAGAGGGGGGGTGGATAGAGAGAACAAGCAAGAATGAAGAGCCAAAAAAAATAACAAGAGAGAGAGTGTGACACAAAATGAAAAAAAGGAAGAGAATGACTGAAAGATTTATACAGGGAGTGAGAGACACATAGAGAGTGCAGTGTTAGAATGAAGAATTATATAAAGATAATATATGTTCTTCAAAACAAACCTATCAAATATTACATTTTTTGTTATACATAAGTTCATATTTGAGCCTGAAGCCCAAGGGTTGGGATTAGGTAAGAGTAAGCCCCTTATTTGTATTATATCATATATGTGCCTGATCAACGGACACTCTCATGCTACATGCTTAAGTATTGTTGATATTATATCTTTAGTCATTTTATTTCAAGTTAGTGCAACAAAATAGTATTATCTCATATATAATTATATGTTAGGATGCATATAGTAAATGCAATTATAAATAGTTACATTTAGTTTAACATATAATTATATATAGATATATGCATACAAGTAGTTATAAGTAAATATAATTAAATGTATACAAAGTTATAAACAATTATATAGATTTACATATATGTATACATAATTAAAAAAAAGTTATATATTTTTATATAGAGTTGTTTATTGTTATACAAAGATTTATATATAGTTATATGCATTTAATAAAACATTAAGTTGTATGTTTTTATACATATAATTATAAATATAGTTACATGTGGTTATACATATAGTTACACATATGGTTAAACTTATATTTTTACGTGTATGTATATATATATTTGCATATGATTTCATGTATTTATACATATTGTTATGTATAGGCATGGATATACTAAAATACAATTTTTATACTAATATATAAAAATGTAAATTAAATACATGTTAAATATATATATATATATATATATATATATATATATATATATATATATATATATATATATATATATAGTTATGTATAAAGTTTTTATAGTTATACATATAGTAAGATATAATTATTTATAGTTATATGTTATTATACATATAATAATAGAGTTATAAAAATTTATATATCGTTAAACATTTAGTTATATATATATATATTCATACGAGTAGTTATATTTAGTTATACATATAATATATATTGTTATAAAAATTTATATATCATTAAACATTTAGTTATGTGTGTGTGTGTGTGTACACACGAGTAGTTATATTTAGTTATACATAAATATATACAATGTTATAAACAAATATATAGATTTACATATCTGTATACATATATGTATAAATAGTTAAAAAAGTAGTTATATTTAATTATATAAAATTTTATTTTGTTTTATAAATATTTATATATAATTATACACATAATTAAACATAATGTTTTATGTTTTAATACATGTAATTATAAATATAGTTACAAGTGGTTATACATTTAGTTATACATATAGTTATACTTATATTTATACATGCAGGTATATATATTTATTCATATAATTTTATATATTTATACATATATATATGTATAGGTATAGATATTGTAAAATACATTTTTATATACTAATATATACAAATGTATATTAATTATAAGATGTAAATTATATATTTAAATATAGTTATGTATAAAGATATTATAGTTATATATAATAAGATACAATTATTTATAGTTATATGTTATTATACATATAGTATATATAGCTATTAATATTTTTATATATTTAAACATATAGTTATATATAAATATATTCATACAAATAGTTATACATAAATATATAAAATTATCAATAAATATATAGATTTACATATATGTATACATAGTTATAAATATAGTTATATTTAATGTTGTAGAGTGTTTTATAATTATACAAATATTTATATAGTTATACAAATATTTATACATAGTTATACACATATAGCTAAATATAATGGTATATGTTATTATACATGTAATTATAAATATAGTTACATATAGTTACACAAATAATCATAATTCTAAACACTTAAAATAATCAAATCCTACTTGCATTATCATGATAAAGATTTTTGATTCCATGATTTCTAAAAAGTTATTAGTTTGATGGTTGGTGACATCATTAAATGGGTGTAAGCCCTAGGTTAGAATCTATCATTGAATCTTTGAAGAAGTATATTTCGGTAAACTCTATGAGAATCAAAAATTGATTTTTGAATTCAGAAACTATTATTTTAGATTTAAATTTTTTAAAAACTTCTTTGAGATAAACAAAGTTGATGTATTTCGATGCAACAAAAGTTGATAAAAGTTATAATGTTATAAGAACAAATGTTAAGGGGACCAAAAATGAAAATATTTATGTTTTATTGCAATTTTAAATTTTAATATAATATTTGGGGACCCAAATCCAAAATATTTATGATTTGGGTCTTCCAAATTCCTATACTAATAATTACCATTCTTTATTCATACAGAATACATATACTCAAGTATGCATATGAGTTTATGCAGATACTAATTTTTTCATAAACAAAAATATATGCATATGGAGTTCATAAATACTTTGTATGCATAAACATATGCATAAACTCTTTTTTGCATACTGAGTAAGCTGAAACGAGTTTATGCATAATGTTTTTTTTAATTATATTGGGATAATTATGAGTACCGAATTTACGTACTAAAATATAACCCAAATCATAGATATTTTTTTGTGGATTCCATAACATAAATATCCATTATGTATATGTGTGTGCGTGTGAGTGCGTGTGTGTGTAAAATAAGGATGAAAATATTAAGTATTATTATTATTAGTGTTGTGGAGGAATTCCATTTTTTTTTTTGCAAAGTTAGATAAAAGTTAGTGCTATTTTTGGAAGCAACAAAATATAAATAATAATACTTTCATTGTCAAGAAAATCTATTTAATACAATTTTAAAATTGAACTAAGTTAATAAAATACTTTTCCGAGCAATATTTCTACCTTTTAGTGGTATCAAAGTATAATATTAAATTGTTTTTATTATTTTGTTTTGTAATTTAAGAGATGCAAGCCTAATCTTTTTTTATATTTGAGTATTAGAATGCTTTGGATTTCTTCTTATGCATGTAATTGCTACTTAAGAGCTATAAGGCAACTCTAATTTCTCTATTATCTTAAACTTTTTCTCATTCTCTTACTACTTCTTCTTCTTCTTCTCCTACTTTTTATTCTTGTACTTGTACTACCTCAAATGAGTATCTACTTTCAAATGAGAATGCTCATTTGTAGATGAGATTATATTTCTTTATACTTTATCATTAACATGGTCTATATTATATTCCATTAAACTTTCTCATTAATCAAAGATAAAAGTATAGATTATAGTTCAATTGAGAAAGCTTACTAATAGATGAGTATCTAATTGCAATTAGAGTATTAATAGTAGATTAATTACCAATTGTGCAGGATTAATAATAAATGAGTATCAACTTGCAGCATATAGGAATCCATTTGTTAGAGCATATGTTTGAGTGGTTGATTTGCCATTGTTGACAACTTCCTTGATTTAATAGAGCATAGTGATATATGTATCTCACGCATCAACCATGATACAACATCAATATACATTTTTTTACCATGTAAATGGTCTTGAGGTGGGTAATATATGTTCTACAATTCATCTCTATTGTAGAAACTAAGGTCTTGAAACATTAACTATGGTCTCCTTTGATGATAATATTTTCTTTATGACAATATTAATCAATCAAAAAGTTTTTTACCTAACAACAACAAATTATTAGAGCAAGCAAAGACATGAATGTTCAATTGATATGACTTCCAATCTCAAAAGATTATCAAAAGATAACTATCAATGAGTTTCAAACCTATTTGAAAAATATTATAGCTCAAATACCAAACTAGTTAATTAAATATGATAATTTTGAATTAAATCACAAGATTATTTTTCATTTTCTCAAACTATACTTAATAGAGTTGAATTAATAAATAGAAAAAATATATATAAATATTCACATGATTTTTATTACACACACACGCACAGCACACACTACAAAAATTATGAACAGATTAACTAAAATGGCTTTTCTGGATTTTTCACAGATGACGTTAAATGCATAGCACATAGTAATTTTAATTATGCAAAAATTATTAAACACATATACACACTACCATAAAATAAACGAACACAACAAAAAACTTACACTATCAAAAAATACACTGCTAAAATACTTACCATAAATAACACAAACTATGATCATACACACACTCTTATTTTATCATTCATAAAATAGCAACATATAGATTAAAACTATTTGTTTTTTGAATAATTTTTCCAGAAAATTTATTTTTTTAGATTCAATAGAATCATCTTTTTGTGCTCTTCATGTAATATAAATAATAAATCAAGAACATATGCATTTTTGTTTCGTGCTCCTCACTCTAGAACGCACGTGAACAAAAACATAAGTAATGGGCCATGAAAAATTGAAGTTGAGCACACCCAAAACAAACTAAATTTAAATAGAAATATTTATAACCACAATAGAAAAAAGATACCAGCAAACTATTGCATCAAAATCACCCAAACCATGATAAAGAAGCTCACCCACTTGAAATCTACATGCCCAAACAATGCATAACAATTTTTTCCTTTCACATTTATGGTAATAAAAAAAATGATAGATATAGTTATGTTTTAATAGTTTATGTATACTGTATTTATAGTTATATATATATATATATATAGTTATGTTTAAACACACTTATTTAAAGCATACTTATATTTATGTATACTGTTTTTGTATATAGTATGTAGTTATTTATATTGAACAAGTTATAAATCAGCATACCTACTGTGCACCATCGAAATCCACACAATAACAATGCATTATATTACAAATACATGAAGTATGTATATGATTAAGTATGTATATGCAATCCAAAAACACCACAGTGAATAAAGGAGAAGAATTTCGAAAATAATAAATAACATAATCAATACGCATAAGCTTAATCAAGATAATCGATGAAGAATAAATATATAAAACGTATCTCAAATCAAATAAAAATTAAAACTTAATTCTCGATTATATATTAAAGCATCGGTGTCGAGGGATGGATGGCCGAATGCGGAGGTTTGCGTCACTTGTTATTGAAGATAATCGCGTCTCGACTAAAATGTAAATATTTGCAAATTTTCTATATTTTTAATTATTAAAATATTAAATAAACAATATATATATATATAATCAAAAAGACTAATTAATTTTATTTACTATCAAAATTTTTTCAACAAAATTAATGTGCGTGCAGCAAGGTACAAATGAAAAGCAAACACCTTAAAATTTTTTATTATAATATTAATTAAACAATAATATATAAACAATTAAAAAATATGTTTAGCCTTATAAAAAAAATATCAAATAGGTACAAAATTAACAAACTCTATATAATAAGACATAAATGAAAAGATGATTTGTCTCCTAGTTATTCGCCTAAAAGTTATAAAATACTACTGATGTTAAAAAATATATAAAAATTTATATTTTATTGTGATAAATTTTTAAGAATTCATATTAATTTCTACGAATATAATATAAAATAATTTTAAAGGCATAAAAATTTCATATTATTTAATATCATTAATAATTCTTAAAATTCATAAATTTACTTAAAGTGAGAAGATAATTAAAATAAGTTATATTTATTATTTTAATAAAAACTTAATATTAAAAGCTAATTGTAAAAATATTACTCAATTGTTTAATTCGTATAAATTTTTGTAAGAGCAAACATCTATGTATTTATTTATAAATATTAATTTATTTACTTTTAACTTTATTGAAAAAATTATATTTTTTTAATATTTCAATATTTTCTAATTTTGTATTTTTATTTATTTAAAAGTTTTCTATAATGATACATTTTTTTACTTATAATAATATTAATTTCTACTAGTTTATTCGTCAATTCAGATAATTTTAAAAATATTTTCTATTTTATTATACATTGAATTAATTTATATTTATATTAGTAGAAATTTTAACATATGTTAATTTAATTTTTAAAATATAGAAAAAATTATTATACTTATTGAATTTATTATTTAATGTTACTTTAATACAAAATTTTAAGTTTATTATTTTAAAATTTTAGAAATTTTTTTTGTAAAATATTATAAAAAATTAATACATCATAAAATAGTTAATTTAGTCCTGATTAATATATATAATTGTTTTTTGTATTTTGATATTTTTTAAATTATTTATAATATAATTTTTTTATGATTTTACGAGAAGAATATATATATCAAGGATTGCTCATCTATAGACCAATAACATACATTTAATAAACATAATTAAATAAAATATTAAAAAAATAATAAAAAAAAATTATATAATTAAATATTGGCTAGTGAAATACCGTCGCTAAATCCATAGCAAAATTACGGATTGTATAAGCTATAGAAAATTTGTCACTATATTACGGATATTATTAGCTCGAGAAAATCCGTCGCTAAATTCATCGCTAAATTACAAATTTTATTAGCTAGAAAAATTCCATCGATAAATACATCGCAAAATTAAGGATTTTATTTTCTAAGGAAATTTTATCGCTAAATCCGTCAAACCGTCACTAATTTATGGATTTTATTAGCTAGAGATATTCACTCGCTAAATCTGTAGCTAAAATATGAATTTTATTAGCTAGGGAAAATCTGTCGATAAATCCTTAACTAAATTTCTGATTTTATTAGCTAGGAAAAATCCATTGCTAAATCCATAGCTAAATCAAGGATTTTATTAGCAAGTGAAAATTTATCGCTAAATTTATCGCTAAATCAAGGATTTTATTAGCAAGGGAAAATTCGTCGCTAAATCCGTCGCTAAATCAAGGATTTTATTAACATGGGAAAATTCGCAGTTAAATCTGTCACTATATCAATGATTTTATTAGCAAGAGAATATTCATCGTTAAATTCGTCTCTACATTAAGGATTTTATTAGCGAGGGAATATTCATCGCTAAATTCGTCGCTAAATCAAGGATTTTATTAGAAAGGGAATATTCATCACTAAATCTGTCGCTAAATCAAGGATTTTATTAGGAATGGAATATCCGTTGCTAAATCAAGGATTTTATTAGCTAGAGAAATTCAATCACTAAATTCGTTGCTAAATCTATCTCTATTATTTGTTCTATGTTTTATTTTGTACAATAGATAGTGCCTAAAGGACGAGGTCATGGTGGAGGTGGACCTGGACACAGAAATGAGCCAAATTCATCTAGTATGTTACATCATGTTGCAGAATTTGTACCATCTCAAAGCCACCATATCCAAACATCAATATCACAATCACCATCTCCATTTCTATCACCATCACCATCATTGAGACCTCTTCTATCACCTTTATCAGATGTAAGCCTACCACACATTGTGCTTCCTGCACATACTTTTGATCCATCTCTATCTTTTATATTGACCGTTCCCCCATTTACAATACTAATGACATCATCAAATGTTGTGTCTTTCTCTGCAGTCAGTATAAAGTTAGAAATTGAGATTGTGGATGAGAGGTAGAAGAAATATGTAAAAATGACTTGAAAAAAAAATTTTGATATTATTGTCAGTGGTTTTTATATATTATTATGATTTGCTTGTTTTCAATATTATTTATTTTTTTGTATAGTTTTATTCCATCTCGCAAATGTTCGACTATAATTACAAAGTCTTTCAAGAAATTGGCAGATTCTAAAGCATTTTCCTAGAAGAAAGTTTCTAAATCGATAAAAAAGTCATATTTTAATGACTTTCAGGTAAAAATAATAAAACAAAAGCATTGAAAAATAAGTATCTAATTACTTAACTATTAAGTTGGTTATTATTCAAGCAGTAAATTATTATGTTCTTGTTGTTAATATAAATTCTTGTCATTTTTATATATATATAATTAGTGCACATAGGCACCCAAATTTAATGCAAAGATAAAGTCATTATGGGAGATCAAAGTTGCTTAATGGTATTCTAATTTTATCTATAAATTGAAGAATATGAAAGAAAAGCCTGATTTTATATTCGAGGATGACTGGCCCGAGTGACTTAATTATTGAGAGGAGCCAGATGTGAAAAAAAAATCAGATATGCCCGCAAAAATCAATGAAGTGAGGTAGTTGAACTAGGTATAGAAATCTGTCGACACACTGGAGGGTCAAAGTTGAGCATTGAGCATTCTTAAGATTTGGTAAAATTTTAAATTTCTAAACATTTCTATATTTAGTGGTTGTCCTAATTATCAAATAAATAAAATCTTTGCATAGTTTTATTAATTTTGCTAAATTTTTTTATCATTTGTTTTTTTTATGACTTAATAAAAACATATTCTAGGCCAGAGAATTTGATCGAGGTCTAAATTTTTATAAGATTTTCACGAAGATGCATGTGAAGAAAGTAGCTGGTCAATATGTTCACAACAAGTCTCTGATGATTACTGTAAGAATTTGTTATATTAATTAGATTTTATAAAACTATAATACATAATGAAAATTTTTGTAATGCAAAATATTTATTATATTTTTTGTATATCTCGAATAGTTTTTTTCTATATTTTATCTTAGGACCTAATGGAGGAACGTGTGACAACTGTGCATCAACAAGTTGAGGGTTCTATGGATCTTCAACCAATTGACTATGATCCTATTTATTTGGAGATAATAAAAGGTCGAAAGAAGCAGCAAGTGTGCGGAATCGGCTCTGAGGGAGTGGCATTTTTGTTGTAGCACTCGTGCATCTATTTTATCTGTCTCAGTAATGGTGGATGAGTCGGTCGAACAACAAGCACTGAAAACAAATGAACGTATTGTAGTTAAGGAGACCAAAATGAAAAAGAAGGTTGAGCAAATATCTAATTTGAAGGAAGAAATATATAAAATTAAAGAACATAAGGATGAGCAGTATACTAATTTGATGGAAGAAATGAAAGAAATTAAAGAAATGAACTATGAGATATAAAAAATTAAGAATGTAATGCAACAGTAGATGTCCTAAATGGAGTCACAGTTAACGGCATTGGTGTAATAGATAGCATTCCGAGATCCAGCTGTGAATCCTCGCAGGAGGGGCTAGCATTCCCTAAAATTATGAGGATGATTGAGTATGAGAATTATATCTGAACTGTTATTTATTCTTGTCTATGTGTAGCAAATAATTATGATATTTTTTTGCAAGTTTAAATTTTTTTTATTCTCGTTTTGTTCTTTGCTTTTCCGATTAACCTAATTATGAATATTTGTAGGACACATTATGTGAGACAAAAGAAAAAATCTTGATTCAAAGCATACAGACATTACCATGGTCCTTCCAATGCATGGGTCCCATATTTACCGATTTCAGCTTTATCAAAAAGAGGGCTAGATTATCTTATCTTTATTATTCTTAAAACATTTTATTTTTGCACTCTCTTTATCTCTAAACATAATTGTTGGATATCTTTTGGATTTTTGTTGAAGCTGTATGACAATCAACTTTAATTTGTGTTTGTTCATGTTTATAATAATTATTTTTATATATTTGTTAATATGTTTTTATGTCTCTGAATTTTTTGGGTAGAGTTTTAGCCTATTATAGGTATGTAAAAGCCTATTTTCAATAGTAGCAGCTGCGACGACAGCGACATCGATGGCAGCGACGGTAGCAGTGGCATCACCAGAAGCAATGGCAACAATGGCAGAGGCGACGGCAGTGGTAATAATGGCAGCAGCGGCATGAGCGGCAGCCGTGGTAGCCACGGCAATGGCAGTAGTAGCCGTAGCTACGAAAGCAGCGGCGGCGGCGGTAGCGGCGGCGGCGGTAGCGGTGGCAGTGGCATCACCGGTAGCGACGATGGTGGTGGCAGCGGCAGCTCCAGTAGTAGCAGTGGCCGCAGTGGCAGCAGCGACAGCGACGACAGCACTGGTAGCAGCACCGGTAGCAGCGCCGGTAGCAGCACCGGTAGCAACCGCAGCAACAGCGGCACCAACGGCAGCGACAGCGACAGCGGGAGTAGCAGGAACAGCAACAAATGCGGTATATACATACATATATAGTCATTATATGCATACATATAATTATATAGTATTTTATATACATATATACTAATTATATATGTACTAGGTATATATGTACGCATAATAATACAATTTATATGTACAAATACTGCAATAATATATGTACGTGTGAAATACTAGTATATATGTACATTTTTACTGTAGTAATATACAGTTATCCAAATATAGTTTTTTTTTAATTTATTTTGATTTTATTTAAATTTTTAAATTTCTTACAGATGTGGTATCACATTGTTTCTCATACGATGCTTGTGTAAGTGAAGAGATTTTTCATCAGACATCAAGTAACGTGACTCGGACAGCTTTTTCGCAGTAGAAAGTTAGTTAACAGAGGAGCAGAGGGAGAGAAAGCAACAACAATGCATTGATAGATTATACTTTATGCACAATCGGTAGATACATTGATTAATAAGATGTAATATAATTTTTGTTTTTTTTTGTTTTAGTTATTTTAAATATTGTATTAGAATAAGTTATTAAATGAATTTTTTTTGTTTAATTTAAAATTTTTATTTATAGTTTCTGTTTTTATTAAATTTAATATTAAAATATTAAAATATGTAATTAAATTTTAGTTTAAGCTGTATGCAAATCAACTTTAATTTGTATTTGTTCATGTCTATGATAACTATTTTTATATATCTATGAATATGTTTGTGCGTCTCTAAATTGTTTGGTAGAGTTTTAGCCTATTATAGGTATGTAAAACCCTATTATCAGTAGTAGTAACAGCAGTAGCGACAACACCGGTGGCAGGGGAAGCGACAGCGACGGTAGCGGAAGCGACAACGACGGTAGCGGAAGCGACAGTGACGGTAGCGGAAGCGACAGTGACGGTAGCGGAAGCGACAGTGATGGTAGCGGAAGCTACAGCGACAGTAGCGGAAGTGACAGCGACGGTAGCAGAAGTGGCAGCGACGGTAGTGGAAGCGGCAGCGACGGTAGTGGAAGGATCAACAGGGGCAGTGGTAGTGGAGGTAGCGGTGGCAACAACGGGGCAGTAGCGGTGGCAGCAGTGGTGGCGGCAATGTTGGGAGCGGCAACAATAGAGGCAGCGGCTGCACCGGAAGCAGTGGCAGCACCGGAAGCAGCGATAGAGGCGGCAGCGGCAGCAGCGGTAAAGGTGGTAGTGGCAGTAGTGGCGGTAGCGGTGGCAACGATAGTAGTGGCAGCTACGGCATGTAGCAACAACATCAACAGCGGGGGCAGCAGCGGCATCCGCTGTTGAAGCTAGTGGTGGAAGGTACAATAGTAGTGGTTGCGGCAGGGGCGGCATCAACGGTAGC